>CP137686.1:26158334-26537587 GCA_037976565.1 Mesocentrotus franciscanus
GGACCTGCCTGCTGCCATGCATCTTCCACAGCACGATCTCTGTGACTGAAGGCGTTTCTTTTGCTCCAACACAATGCAATTAGGAGGTGAGCTATACCAGCTAATACCCAGCTCATGCTCAGCTCATCTCCGTCTAGACTTCATTCATCATCACTTCCCTTCTGGGCCGGCTGGAACCAGAAATATACCTTCTTCGAGTCGCTTCCACACCAAAGAATTGGAAGCTTCTGGAAGTTAGGTTTCACAAGTATTACCCCCTTGACAAAACTCATATATTGTCTATTACTGCAAAAAGATTTCAAATTGCAGGATATTTTTGGCGTAGCGACCAATGCTGAAGCATCTATGGTAAGCTAGGAGCCAGAAGGGCACTGACTCATATACTTCAGCAAGGAGCCTTCTGGTTCTCAACAGACAATATTTCAAGCTCTAAACTCCCAGCATGCATAAATGTAATACATCATTCCTTTTATAGTTAATTTTCACTTTTAAAAAGATCAGAATTTACCAATCAGTTCTTAGTTATTCGAGAATTTAAGCTTTTGTTCCATCTGTTGTCTGTCTGATAAGAGTAGGATATACATGTAAGACGTAGACTATATTGCATGTGCCCACAGATTACTGTTTGTATTTACATGCAGAAAACTTCTGGGAAACATATTTCTTGAAGATAAGTCTTTCAGAAGTTTGCCAAAGTGCAGACACGGTTTATGATCCCTCTCTTTCTGTGCCAATCCCCAGAACAAGATTCAGAGCTTACTGGAGAATCGCTTCAAGCACTGGTATGATGAGGGCTAAGTGGGGAGGGGATAGAAAGATGGGATAGAATACTAAATTATGTGAGAATTTCAGGTAGACAGCTAGCTAGACACAAAAAGATGCAGGCAGGACTAAGCTCAAAGGAAAACATCAGAAATTTTGTTTAAGAAAATAAGATGAAAAAGAAAAAGAAAAAGAGGAGGAGGAGGAGGAGGAGGAGGAGGAGGAGGAGGAGGAGGAGAAGAAGAAGAAGAAGATACACAGCCAACTTCATGATAATCACTTTCTAATCAAAACATCTAAGACAAACATGCTTCCTGTGCACCGTCCCTGCCCATTTCATGTCTTTCTCTCAAACATTAGCCTTAATGTGGACGTGCTAATATCGCATCTCTAAGAAGGACTACGTCACCATCTGTAGGACAGCTTTGAGAAGGCTTCCGCAGGGGGGACAAGTCCAGGGTATGAATAATAAAACGCTTCACCATGGGGGCATCCTTCATCCTATTTACACTCCTCAAATTGGCCTATTTGCATTTTCCAATGGTCACTTCATATCACCTTCAGTTTGACATGGCCTCCCAGAGGTTGTGCTTGTCACCTATCGTAATTCCTTACTCAATGTAGCCAGAGAAATGAGGTACATGAATGCGATTAAATTTTTTTCTGATATAAGATTTAACAAGTATGATACACCTCTGATTCTGAGGTGAATGATCTGGTTTTGGTAACAGACTTGCTAGGGTGTAAGTCATTTTCTAATACTCAAGTAAAATAACAGATATCATTTTTTTTTTGGGGGTGGGGTTTCAAGCCGAAAGTAAATAGATAGGGCAATAGGATAAGCCTATGCTGAGAATCAGGGGCGGGGGTCTGGATAAATATCCCTCATCACTGATTGTATACTATACTATACTATTTTTGTCAGCAACAGATATATACCAGGAAGTAATATTCTCAATTACACAATGGCCATCAATACTGTACTACAAAAGGCTAATTTAGGACATCAAAGAATAATGCATATATGTTGGTCTAAGTAAGCCTCCTTTACCTATTTTGTACCAACTGAGCCAAAGGTGACAGTGGTTACAGCTTTTTGAAAATGTTATATCTCAATCTTCATGAAGGTGCATTCAACACTATAAGGTCACATCAAGCATGCTAAAGTAAATAGACATTTTGAAAATGAAATCACTCCTCTGCACTTTCAAACGGTGATTTCATGACCTAGATTCTTGAAAGTGGCAAAGCAAATTTGGAAATCTATGTGTTACAAGTGGATTCTATCGGTTACCCTAGTTCTTGCTTTAATAACGACTTTATACATGACTGATGAAAGTAGAACAGTCTGAAAATTCAATTATTTGTTTCCCTATGCTTCATCAATTATGAGTTAGAGGATTTTGATCGCTCAACCTGTTAAATTCTGTTTCTCTCTCTTCTCCCTAAGTTTGGATGACTTTTTATTCTTTATTCATCCGCCAAGATCCTGGAGGACATTACCTCTACATTATAGTGTGAGTTCACACTGTTTTGCATGTGAACAGATGATCTGCCTTATGTGGCCTGACATTAATTTGCTCATAACATTTGCTCTAGGCTTTATTTGATCAAAGATATAGGATTAGCGTAATGGTTGCAATTGGGATATGGGGTACGTTTAGGGTAAGGATTAGCATTAGGTTTAGTGTTTCGTCAATGGAAGTCCAGATTCTGTTAAAATTCTTTGATCATCTTCGTCCTCTTCCCTTACCACATCTCACAGAGAGCACGATGTCTCCACTAATTGCAAGATCCCTGAACATACATCGGTTGAGAGTGTGCATGAAAGGATTGACGGTCTCCGTTTTAGCATTGAGCATGCATTATTTTCTCAACAGATTGGGCCGGAGACGGAAAACAGTCTAGGCAGTGGATTAAGTCCACAGTCGAAGTCAGCTATTTGGTTAGTGTAGCATATGCCATCGAACCCGCTTTATCAATACTGCCCTCTAACAGACCAATTGTGTCTCGTGATGTCCGAAAATGTTGCACTTTACGGTAACTTTTTACATGTCAATGAGTGGCCAGTTTGCATGAAAAACGTTTCTGCATGCAACAAAAGCTCCTATGCATACTCACTACCTGTAGTGTGAAGCGATACGCTTAATACTTCATAAAAATAAAAATATCCTGTGTAATGAGTGTCAGACAAGTCTTTGTTTATGCTGCCAATGCAGTGATCAATTAGAGATGAGTTTTTGTAGCAATGGTCTGATGGATATTCGTAGAAATGGAAAATGCACTTAAGGGGGTAGCTCATATACCAAGCAATATTTATTTAAGATTCACTTTTGGGGCGTATTCATACAGACCATACAAATGTAAAAACAGATCCCCACAGAAAGATATGTGTGGTGCCCAGGTTTACTGAGAAATATTTGTTAAAGAAAAATCAACACAAAGAGAACAGGATTAGAAAAGAAGAAAAGAATTTACCCTGTTGAATTGCTTGAGTAGGAGTTGTAGATATAGTTTGCGTCCTAGATGTCCTCTGTAGCTTGACTGGATTCTGGTTGCTGCTTTATCCTCTGTACTGAAATTGATACTCTGTAGGTATGAAAAAAAGAGACAGAAAATAAATTCAAACAAAATAAACTATCAAACAAGAAAGTACATGTATGTTACACAACTTTGTTACTAAAATTTACAGATCTTTATTCTCTCTTAAATCACTTTCAATTCCAAACAACTAATGTTGCTTTGTTGGAAAAGCTAACAAAAAATCTTTGAATGAGAAAGACAAAGATAGAGAGGGAGAGGGGGGGAGAGAGAGAGAGAGAGAAAAAAAAATAGAGAGAGAACCCATATATAAACACAAGAATTTCGGCTAATACAATATTACAAAATTATACCAGGTAAACGCTTCTCTGCAGACCTTCAATATCTTTTTAATATTACTCATTCCAAGTATAAAGGTCATTGTATTTTGGAAAGCTTAGAATCTTTACTGAAGAAACAGACGTAGAAGTCGAAGCAGCAGTATAAGTAGAAGTAGCAACAAGGGCAGTGTTAGTAGCAAAAGGGATAGAAGTATATCACCAACTTGATTTGGTTGTATAACTTACATAAATTAACCCAATCAGTAATGTTCATATATCCACTTGATTTCGATGTGTTTTTTCTCTTACTGTTGTTCACCTTAACCATTATTGTGGGTGTCTTAGACATTTAAATGCCATTGACTACAATGCAGAAATATCTGACCACTGTATTTATATCTGTATTCGCAATTAAATTATATAAGCAGCCAACAATTCAACTCTAATTAACATGCCTGTACTACACTTCTAATGTAAAATATGAGCAAATATGAGCTTTTATATTTTTTCCTTTTTTCTACAGATCCCTCTTCTTCCTTTCTTTTTCTCTCTGCCATCTTCTCCAGCTTGTATCTTTTCATTTCTTCTTTTCTCTCTTTACTTTATAATTCTAAATTTGTTTGTGTTTATTATCAATCTGGAGTGCAATATGTTGATCAATTCTTCTTCAATTCTAATCTTAATTTTTGTTTCTTGTCAATAATGGAGAATTTATTGGATTCTTTTATATCATTTTGAAAAATGCAACTATGTAATATTTGTTTGTATCAATCTTTGGACTGTTTTTACAAGGAATATCTTTCAATAAACCGATATGAACTGTATTTGACAGAAATGTCTGTCCCACTGTCGACTGTGACAAATTAAACACATCTTCTGTCCCACATGCTGTGTTATCTTCATTTTGTTTGTATAAGTACTAGCTGTTATCTCAAGGCTGTTCCAAGAGCTCAAAATGTTTTTATGCTGTCATTTGTATCCAGCTGAGCTCTTTGGGTAGCATAAATTGCAGAAGAGTACAGGTCATTTTAATAATTGTCGGCTGCCTGCCACACGATATAATAATGTGATCTTCTAAAATTTATGTTCTACATGTATTACATGCTTATTTCCTATTGAGCAACTCACTTATAAACAGGTCAAGACTAAAGTAGAATTTAGAGTAAAATATAAGATCTTTGCATATTTTCAATATTTCAAGTAAGCGCATTTCTACATTTGATATCATTATGATGTTTGTCAACAATGTGATCATATGAGCAAGGGAAAGCAAGTACTCATTAAAAAGAATGTAATAATTGCATATCAATCTATAAAAATACAAAAAAGCAGTGGTTTTATAAATTAAAGTGGATCATTTTAATGTTGGCACAATCTTACAACATTCTCTACTAAGACTCGGAGTGTTTACTGGAATGTCAGATATCCTTTTCATGTTTTTCCTGTCAGGTTTACAGAGCGTAAGGATTACGTATGCCGGCAGTAAAAAGGCACAGATAGGGAGAACTTGACACTTGAAGGGCTCCGTCTTGAAATCGTATCCTGATTCCAGAGGGTTACTATAGATTGGCCTTCTCATGTTTGCTGAGCTATTCGTCCCAGTCCCCTCGATGGACGCTCTTACGTTCGAGTGATGACCGCTAGATGAGATTATTGCCTCAGCGATAGCTACTTCTTCTTCTTGTGGTTTGTGGTTGCTCTTCTTCATGTAACCCTCCTCCTTTCTTCTTCTTCTCCTTCCTTCTATCTCTTATTCTCCTTCTTCTTGTGGTTTGTTCTTCTTTTTCTTTACTTCTTCTCCTTCTTCTTTTTCTTTCAGTTTTAGTATTAGTATTTTCTTGTTTTCTATTCTTCCTTCTCCTTCTTCTCTCCTTCTAATTTCCCATCTTATGTTTCTCCTTCATGGCAAATGTAACTCTAAGGCTGTATATCTGACAAAATAAAGCCAACCGGCAAATGTTGCTGGAGACAATGGATGCCATTTTAATAAATCTGCCGCCTGAAAGCAGATTAGAGCTTCAGAGCTTGAGTTATAATATTCTTATAAAATGGTGAAACCCATTGAGGGGCTTCTAGCAATCTTGGCTCTGACGCTCCGGTAACCTTGCGGATGTTGAACTTGCATCATGAATATCCAAAAACATGCTCACACTCTCATATGACAAGTGTTTATGTAACCAGTACCGCATTATCAAAACAGGAAAATAATCAGCATTCATGGCTTTTCCTCCAGTACCCCTATCCGATTCAAATCCGTTGGGACCAAAAAATCAATGTAAGAGGTTTTACGCTGACATCTCCCATCCATAATCAAGACAAAAGACTTTAAAAGGAACATGTTTTCATGGAATTGACTTGATGTGGAGGATTTTAGGCAAACAATTCGCATCCATAAAAGACACAAAAAACTTAAAAATTGAAGATTTTCATGGAATTGACTTGATGTAAAGAGTTTTATGCTAAATATTCCAATCCATAATCACAAGAAAGACAAGTACACGGTATTAAGAAGGAACATGTTTTCATGGAATCGCCTTGATGTGACAGGCTTTACGCTAATAATTCCCATCCATAGTTGAGACAAAAGTCTTTAAAAGAGCGCATTTACACGGAAATGGCAAGGACGATGACCTAATGACTAATACAAGCATACATACATGTAGTAGTCCCACGTATTAGCAATAGTCGTTGCATGATTTAATTATCTGTTGATAGCTAGGTGGAAACAACTCCTTCTAGAAGTATACCAAACAATTGTCACTGCACAGTAGAATCATTTATTAAAAGCCAAAGAGGCGTAAATCTATGCAAAGCCGATATACATGTAGAAGTACATGTCCTGGCTCTTGGCAAACAAAATCTTAATGGTTAGAAGAGGATAATTAGACAGAAATATTTAAAGAAAAACAAACATTCAAAATTAGTGGTAATTTCCGGTATGGAGATGCATTTCAAGAGACTCATCACCAGACTCATTGCTAAGAATAGGTCCACATCTACTCTAGATACCCCCCTCTCTCTCTTTCTCTCTCTCTCTCTCTCTAATCTTAAGAACATCCTACATCCTCTCTTACTTTCCCTTTCCTCCAAACACCTCCATTCTTTCTCTCAATAGAATAGAAACAGCTTTTCTCTATGCTTGTCATTCTCTCTCTTTCTCTTTATTTCCTTTCTGTCCTTTATCTTCTTCAGTGCTCATTACTCTCACTGCTAATAAAGAGTCTCCATCTATTAAGGACTGACTCTCCCCTTTTATTTGTCTTCCTATGTCCCCTTTTCATTGTTTTTCCCCTCTCTCTCTCTTTCCTCCAGTTACTGCTCTTCCTTCATTGTATTATTCACTCTACCCCCTGCCTCCCTACCTCCACCCCTTTCTCTCTCTCTCTCTCTCTCTCTCTCACCACTCTTTCTCTCTCAATATCATATGTTTTTCTTTCTTGAACATCACTACATGATGATAAAGTAATTGTTCAGTGGCATATCTAGCACAGAGTAGACCTCCCCCTATATCTCCAGTGAAAAGCCCAGAAAAAAAAATGCAGTTGGTCTGCATGTATACTATACAGCCAGGTACATTTCCCTTGCATCCGGGTCCCCACCCCTGGAAGGAAGATCAATGGGGCTACGTATAGGCACTTATACAGGAAGGGGAGAGGGGGCTTACTTCAGTGATACCAAATGGAGGGGGGGGCGGTACATCGCCCCTAACACCTACACCCAATCCAGGAATCTGTAGAGCGCTTTCATCTAGTTGCCTTATATCAAAGGTGCTGATGAGACTGGAAAACTGAATAAGCCTGATTGATCTTAGAAAGACTGGGATAGTGGCTAGTTGGAAGCATTGTGGAAAATAGGTGCGTCTTTAGTTGGGTTTTGAAAGTGGATAGCAGGGACCCGTTTCACAAAGCCTTTTTTCAATGACAAATGATAAAAAACAGTGACAAATCACTGATAACTAATCAGAAGCAAGGATTTCAGTAGCTTATAACAAAAACTGTGATTTGTCACTGATGACAAGTTTTGTGAAACGCCCCCCAGGTCACAAGAGAGAAGATACTGAGGAAGACTGTACCACAAGCAGACCTGTCCAAATCTTCTTAGTGTGTTTGCAAAGTTGGAAGACGATTAGTATTCCTGGCTGAAGTTAGCCGGCGATATAGGGCTGGATCGGGTTTCTCGTCACACTGCATACAAATCAATGCATGTGTCAGATCCTGGCGAAAACTACTGATCAAAGCTTAATTAAACTTCACTACATAGTCCCAGTGTATCGGCTTTTAAAATACAATAATGAAAAGAGTTTACTTCTGGCATGAAGTGTGCAAAATCCTATTTTTAAAGGCTCGAATGATTAAGAAACTATTTTTCATAAGCAAACTTATTATTTCATCTTTTTATCTGCTATCACATCATATATTCTGACGCAAAATTGCATTAATGCCTGCTTGTATTTCATTTCAAATTCAGCATCTATTTCCAGAAATAAATTTATTTTACACTGAAGAACAGTTTAAAAATAAAAGGCAAACTCTATCCAAGAGAAATATCAGGTGTATAGCTGTACTCGGACAACACATGGAGCCATTGTAAACATACATTGATGTTCGACATTAATTAACAGGAATGATCAGTCATATAAGAAC
This sequence comes from Mesocentrotus franciscanus, assembly GCA_037976565.1. Lineage (NCBI taxonomy): Eukaryota > Metazoa > Echinodermata > Echinoidea > Camarodonta > Strongylocentrotidae > Mesocentrotus > Mesocentrotus franciscanus. The sequence continues at coordinate 26,166,601 of CP137686.1, forward strand.
TGATATTAAGCCTAAGAGAACTGAAAACTAATGACCTAAAAATACTCTCAAGAGTATACAGACTTCAAACAAGTTAGTTTCCTTCTAGACTCATCTTTTATAGACAATGTTTATAAAACCTCATGCATGTTTACTGATTAGCTTTATACTACTGTATAACCTCTCTTTAATCATACATTACACAATATGAAAAAGAATCATCAGACAACACAAATACGAGATGTTGCAAACAAAAAGTAAATGGAAATTCACCACCAGACCATTAGCTGACCAGCAGATGACAGTTATGATATAAACTATGATAAAATATGCAACTTTGTATCGAAACGAACATGTGCTAGAATAAAAAAGAACTTACCCTTTCAAAATGGAGTCAAATTACAGAGTACCGAGTGTTAAAGATGCCACGTAATGCGATGGAGTTACATGTACATTGTCGTACATACATGTACTACATTAGGAGAGAACAAATTTGTACAAGATACTTCATGCATCCACCCACCATAAGACAAATGCTACGATGGATGATCTCGATATAGTTCTACCTAGAAAACTGGTTGGAGAGCATATGTACTGTAGCAAACAACTAGTCTTGAAATACAAACATATTTCATCACTTTCAACTCACAATTGGTGATCAAATGAATGTACACTAGTACAGTTGCAATGCCATTTTGAATGGACACCTTCGCCAGAGACCATGCATGCTTCTAGGGAAATAATTTCTGACAAATTAGATGAAAATATTCCAATAGACAAATGAAGAAGGAAAAGAAAAAGGTCATCACTTCTCAATTCAATGACATAGAAAAAGCCTCTGAGTCTGAAAATTCAAAATTTACCTTACCAACATAACTTTTCTAATAATGAGATGAGACTGTGTCAAACTTTTTTTTACAACATCCCCCCCCCCAAATGCTCTGGGTAGTTTTATTTGTGAAGATGTAAACTTGCTTCTTAGATATCAATACATAGGCCTATAGACCAATGAGGATGACCTTAACCTACTTCTAATGTCATACATGCATGAATCATAAGCCATTCTTTACAAATTGGTGCAAGCAGAAGCGTGTGGATAAAGTAATATGGGTCTGAATCATTAGCCTAGAGCACAGTTAAGGGTCAAATGAGGTCAAGGGGAGGTACCCCAGGGTGGTGATATAAGTGTCAGATCCTATTACAGTCAGTGACAATGCCACATCATCTTCCCATCATAGAACAGCAGGTAGCATGGAGGGAAGTACATCTGTTGCTTTAAAAAAAAAACATCTGTCAAAAAATAACACATGAGGTGAAATAAAACTGTAAATATTTGTTGATCAGTGAGATGATGGATTGACCCCTACTCTCTTTCAACAAGTCTATATTTACACCCCCCTCCCTACTCTTTCTCTCTTAGGCCCTCTCTCCCTTACCTTTCTCCCACCTTACAAAATAACAATAATTGCCAATTTATAACACAATTCATAAGGGGGAAATAGCTAAATTCACCATTAATATATGAATTAAATACATGTATAGGCCTACAAACTTTGATTTTTATGAATCCAAAGCTTCTGTCACTATTGGAAAATCCCTGTGAATGAAAGTCAAAATCAAAATTTTATGTGTAGTTTCTAATGTTGATCATGAAATAAAGAGTGAGAATTTAAACTTGAAATGTCTCTTTTCAGAGTCTTGACCTATGTGCCTATTTTCTCTATGACCTTATGAATAATACATGCAGATAGTGCAAACATTTCTATCCTTTTATTTAAGATCATACATTGTAGGACTAGGGATTACACAAAAATCCTTACTCCAAAATGTCAAATTATCTGTCTGGAGCCAGAAGTGTATTGATTAAGTCATACCACTGAACATAGAGAAACCCTTTTGGCTATCAATAGATGAAATATGGAAATTTGATATTAACAAAATAGACATTCCTTGGTCATTCCCCTGCACATATCACAAGACAATCTTCAGCCATCTTTTACTTGTTCTTTTAATCCTTCATTGTGATTCATCATGCAACCCGAATATGAATTTGTCCATCCTCCATCGTCACGGGTCGGTCGCACATCACATCCCAGACAATAACTCAACATTAGATGCCCTCCAGACTTCTCTTCATCTTTGTAACTGAATACATGAATCCATATATGAACAGTGGGTAAGGGTTAGTCTGGTAACGGAGACTCTACTCAGACAGGGTAAATGAAAGTTAAGAGAGTCTGGAAGCGAGCCTAGATCAGCTTGATGATGGTAATGTTTGCTGCTACAGTGCATGGCTGATATGGGTGGTAGTCTACTACGAAGGTACATCAGACCTACGAATTACAAGGGGTTGGGACGTGAAAGCCACTGTCTGCTTAGTCTGCAGGTACAGACTCTTAATTTGAAACTTAAACAAAATTACATAAAGTCTTGAGCAGAGCCTAGCTCTGTCAGTCTCTGGTCTCTGGCTGTGTCCAAGTCCAAAGCCAATAGGGTGCACTAGATTGTGCAGTTGGCATAGTCTCTTGGTTCAGATACAATGTCACACACTACGACTGACAAAAGTTTGTGCCTGCAAACTAGTGTCTGCTCATCGCAGTCATATCCGCATCTGCCCCACCCTCTCCAAGAAGCTTAAGCCATGCCGGTTTCTTCAAACACCACAGACATATCCAATAAACTAGACAGCCCGTGGGGGCATTCATGTATCACCATGGAGCTGAGCTTAGTTGCCCTGAGGCTTGTCTGGAGTCTTGCCCCCTGAAGGGATAATCTCTTCATTCCTGAAGAAACCTTCATTCATCTTTCACAAAAGATGGAGGAGATAGACTATAGACATTCTTTATTAATTCATAAAGGGCTTTTCATGCATTGGTGTCTATAATTGAGAAATTGTTCTGCTCATACATGTAGTTCATTTTTGGTTTAATTATCACAGCTGACTGAGTGGGTTCATCCATGGACCTACTAATTCTTAGTAGGTCCATGGTTCATCTCATGTTTTATCATAGCATTCAACATGTACATGTATCTTAGTGCATTTTGATATATGAAGTGCTGGTAATATCTCTTGTAAAACAGAAATATTGTATTAAAAATCTTTCATCAATTGTGTTATGTTTCTTTCTCCCTTCCTCCCCCTCTCTCTCTCTCTCTCTCTCTCTCTCTCTCTCTCTCTTTTCTCTCTCCCTCCCCACCCCTTCCCTCTCTCCTAGCTCACTCACCCTCCTCTCCCTCTCCCTCCTCTCCCTCTACCTCCCTCCCCTCCCTTTCTCTCTTGCCATCCCCTTTTCAATGCAAAACTCATTATGGTATATTGTCTGCTGAGAGCCAGACAGGTGTTAACTCTTGGGTGAAGTATATGAGTTAACGCCCTTCTTACTCTCAAGAGATAGTAGTCCAGCCAACCACCTGTCATGAATGCACTTTCAATAAGATGAACTCTAGGACCCTTTGGAGCCAGAAGGACATCAACTCATTTACTTCAACATAGAGTTAATGCCCTTCTGGCTCTCAAACAGACAATATATGGGTCAATTCTTGGAGAGAGAGATCAATTACTTAATTACCTAGGAGATTGCTGGGATCAGAGATGAAATCGATGTTCTACAGTATAATCTACCAATACTTCATAAAGAGGCAGGGGCATCGCTACTTTGTAAAAAAAAAAAAGCGGGGGAGGCTTGTCAAACCAATTTTTTTGATAAAAAATTTAAAACTGGTTGTCAAAATTTCTACTTACAAACTTCACAATAATAGAAATGAGCTAGATGTCACATCAACGTCCCCTCCCTCCCCCAACCAACCTACCAATGCTTCATGACATGGTAATGAGACAGGGGAATTGCTAAACTATTTCAGGTGGATGGGGGTGTTGGACCAAACTTGTTCACAACAGTAAAAGTGGACATCAGAGTTTCAAGCTGCAAATTATGAAACAGATGTTCCAAAGATAAAATACTGGGGTAGAAATTGATGAATTAGAACTTGACTTAATGTCAGATTATATAGCTCTGCTGGTGATCATTAGGGCTCTGTTGTTGTGGATAATCTGCCATTATATTCGATTAATGAGGCACCAAATAAAATAGTCTATAAAAAAAATATACAATTTATGAAAAGAGCAAGTACTTCAATCATTACTGGTAGGGGACACAGAGATGAGAATGAACTGTAATTGCCTTAATCATCAAAGCCATCAAAGGAATTGATAAAGTATAAATGTACACATTATTACATATATCGCTTTATACATGCTGTGTAAAAGACCCATGAAACACATACAGAGCAGACATGTATCTAACTGGTTCATTCAGACACCACCCAACAAATGGACACCCCTGATCAGTTACCTAATTGCTCTATCATACAACCCTACCAAAGGAAAATCAATATCATCAAGTGTTTGCATTATATGATTAGAGACTATCATCAGCATAGCTTCTGCATACCACTTGATATCGTTTCTTGTGAACCCTGCGAGTTGATGACATGTGTTCTGCCGTGTTATTGATCCTATGGGGGTATCGTTATTCTATTTTAAATGTGCGGTCATTGGCTTGTGTTGATACAGATGCGCAAATAGTATTTACCATTGACGAATTAGGATGGAGTGCATTTACGAGAGATTGTCTCACCAACTACAGAGTTATGTATGAGACTGGTGTATAGGGAGGCTAGGCAATATTACAAGACAAAATCAAAGGGTAAAAAGGAAGATGGAGGATGGAGAGAGAGAGAGAGAGTGAAAGGAAGAAAGTAAGATGAAAGAGAAGAGGGAGAAGGAGACCAAGATAGAGGAACTTGCAGGGGAATATTACAAACAGCTGGGTCCTGGTGCGGCACAGCACGCTGGCCGAAATTAGCCACAAATTTGTTGTATGTTGTCTTTAAATGTGTTATATCAGGAGGAAAATGATAAAATGGGTCCCTCTCAGAATTATTTTCCAGACTTCAGGCTTTCAGATACTCAAGTAAAGATTTAAAGCACAGTAATGAAAAATTAAGTCTAAAAGTTGCTTGTTTAAAGCTTTCTCACACAATTAAAAAAAAACTAAGCTTCTGCTCTCCCGGGCTCTACACCCTCAAACAAATGCTAAACTCATATTAAACGATGCGCAGACATCTAAGTCAATAGAGGTAGAGACACACAGGGAGATTAATATCAGAGGTACGCTGGGGGGATTAAATTCAAAAGGTCATGGCATTATCAAGTCCCATGTTCTTGGTTTTGATTATCAAGAAGAAAAAAAAATGGGAAATAGCCCTAAAACATGACAATCCATCTCATAGAACTAGTACATTCATCATAAAACTGCAATCATTGACTATTCTACATTCAACAGAGTCAGAAGGTCTTATCTCCATTGTCTATTAAAGTCAGATGTATTGAAGGTCTAATCAACAGTTTTCATATAACTTTTGTAATAGATTTGAAGTGTTAAAGTTGGATATATGATTATGAACAATTAGAATTACACAAAATCTGTACAATAATAAAACAAAATGTGACTGACCTTTTCAATAACTCAGTACTACACATCTAATTTGTCAATCAGAAATTTGCACTTATCTAACCTAATTTAATTCTCAAGAAAATGAAATACCAAAGAGTTGTTTCAAAGAATGGCTATTCCAAAGATCATTTTATGACAGCTTGGAAACATTAATGCTATACTCGATCTGAAACCATGATTGTTGACACATTATGACAGGTTAAATTAGAAAATTTTGTATGCATGAAATGTTAGTGAATTTCACAAGTGGTTCAGCTTTGCCGGAGCTTCATTAAACACAAATATCTGAATCCATTGACCCAACATTAAGTTGTTTAATTTCGCTATTTCTTACTGTGGAAATTGCTATCCTGAACAAATACATGTAGGATAGCTAGGTTCCATACAGAGATAGTTTCTGGTTTTAAAGAAGAGCTCTGCATATTTTTTATTTATTTATTTATTTATTATTATTAATATTATTATTATTATTATTATTATTATTTATTTATTTTTTTTTTTGGGGTCTTGAGCTAGATTTGGGGGGTCTTGAGCTAGATTTTGGGGGTCTGGACCTAGATTTTGGACACCCATGTATTCAAGGGCACCTGTTAGTGTCAAGCCCTGTTTTAAAGCATGTCTTTCCTTACTATGTAATTTATACGATGTTCAACAACATTAAACTACCCCCCAATACTAGCACTCATATTCAATGAACAATGATACACAGCCTACAATCTGCTCCACGATCTTTCTGAGGGACCAAATCGTGATCTTTCTACAACACTCGATCTTCTCGCGCAGGCCATGTAGAATGACATACGATAGCATGTAGACGATTGTGTGATGACCACGCTGGGCATCGTGTTTGCCTTTATGCATCCACAATTTTGCTGCTTGCATATTAAGGAGACAAGCTTACAGTGCGTTATAAATGCAGGTATTGCATACACTGAGGCTCAGCAAATTGGTACTATGAGTGACATTTAATATCCTTTGCAATATCTGTACATTAAACAGTAAAGATAGTCTTGAATTATGGAAATGCTGAATTTGAACGTGCCAAAAAATTTAACGCTAAATCCTACAAATTTATATCGGATGTTCAAGGCTACAAAAGGAAATGAAAACTGACAGGTGAAGTGAAATGAAAATGTGTAATAGCTAAGTTACAGAGCAAAAATAAATGAAGAAGTTCAGCTGGAAGTTCCACAGTGTCAATATATAATTATTATGTTGGTGCTTTTGAAGGACATGCACCTGGACAATCTTTGGTGATATTTTTGATATTTGTTAACAATTTAGAAGGTCCATCACTATATAAGTGCACTTGAGAACAACAAAGTCAACAGATTTTCCTCAAAATATAACAGCTTCTTAACTACACAAAATATTACCAATAGGGCTATAAAACACTGCTTTTATCTTTACTTATGCTGAGCTTTTTTTCTTTCCAGAAATTTCATCTACCGCAATTATTGCACACTTACAAGTTGGCCAATACATGTACAAGTAGTCTGTTGAGAGCCAGAAGGGTATTGATTCTATGCAGTTTCCATTCATTTATACGTTTAAAAAAACCTCTGCGGCAGTTCACCATGCCATATCTGAACATGCTTAACAATTACATGACATACTGTACATGTAATATTCAAAGAAACTGCATGATATTATATCCCAGAGAAGGTTAATATCCTCAATTCATTTTGCAGGTCAGAAAAATGAGCACAAAGCTAAAAAGCCTTATGATCATTTTTGAAGTTCAGATTATAATAGGAACATGGAATACAAACTCTGCCTTTTGCTGAATATGACATCATTACATGATCCAAACTTGTGAGATAAACCCATCACAAGATATTTTTTAAAGGGTTAAAATCCTTTATCATTTATAATCATTTATGAAGTTCAAAGTAGAAATGGAACACGGAGCACCTATAAGTTCTGTCTGTTTCTAATATGACATCAGAAAATACACATTTGTTGATATTCATGAAAACATGATCTAACTTCTGAAGTACAATAATTGCATGATCCCCCAAAAGGCTACAATCTTTATAATCATTTTTAGAGTTAAAAGTATAATGGGAACATGAATATAAAGCTTACAATTTTTGACGATTCTCATATGATATCTTACATATTCTGGTGATATTCAAGAAAATGTGATCAGACTTTTCAAATAAAACAATGGCACGGAATTTCAAAAAAGGTTGAAATCCTTATCATGTTCACAGTTCACACTCATCATGTTCACCCATGTCAGGTTCGTTCACATTCATCAAACGTGATTAATCTTCACAAATAATACACTCCCACGTTATCCGGAAAAGAATGATTAAAATGCTTCCTATTTTTTTCCTTCTTTATTTCTTTTCTTTTTCTTTTCCTGCAGTTCAAATTAATGGGTACGGAGAGAGATAATGTAAGACTTGTTTGTCAGGAGTGATATCATCTGTTGAGAAGAAGAAGGGCATTAATCCTGTTTTAAACTTTATTAGTAAACAGCCTTCTAGCTCTGAGTAAAGCTCTAACCCATGCACGTGGGAGGCAAATGTACTCAGGAATATCAAAGCCTTTCCTTCAGATCCTTACATGAAATAGATCATTTCATCACATCATAAAGAATTTTACTTTCATGAATTTTTTATCTTATCTTTCATCAATTAGTAATCTTTAATGGTCAAATTAATTCTCTTATTTCCTTTTTAACTACTTCATCTAAATACTATCTTTCCTTGTCTCCTTTCTTTTTAAAATCTAATTCTGACATCCTTTCTACTTTATCCTTTATTTTATGGTTATTATAATTACCAATGCCTGTTCCTCTCTATCATCTTAACACTATGCTTATGTCCCTCTCTTTCACAAATCTTCATCATTTCATCCCAGTATTTTTTGCTTCTTATACTACATCTTCATAACTTCATTCCTTCTCCTTCTCCTTCTCCTCCTCCTCTTCCTCTTCTTCCTCCTCCTCCTCCTCCTCCTCCTCCTCTTCCCCTTCTCAACCTTCCTATCATGGTTATCTCTCATCTTCTCCCCCTCTCTATCTCTCTCTCTGTCTCTCTCACACACACACACACACACACTCAAGTACCCAATTTCCATCTCATATTCTTCCTATCATCTTCCTCCTACCATGCTTATCTCCCTCATCTTTATCCTCATCTCTTTCTCTCACAATCACCCGCATCCCTGCATCACGTTCCATTACGCATCTATTGCGTCATCATGCACAGATTGAGATGTCGGTAATGATCTGCCAAACTTCACCTTGAATTCGACCAGAAAAATTCCTAAATGTCAGCCTTCTTCCATGGCTTGCTGAACAAATTGATTTGCCCTACAATGCAAATTGAAATTTATCAGGGACAGTGGCTCGGCTTCATGAAAATCAAATTTAGCCATTTTTCCCCCTCTCTCTTTCGCTAAATAATTTCATGTGACCGCCGGCAAAATATGTTTGGTGTATATATGAGGAAATGGTTTTAGCTGGAGTGTACACACACATGGGCTTGTTTTGTAAAATGTAAACAAGTCAGCAGAATTTATAAATCTGCTGTTTTTAAAAATGGTTTGGAATATATACAGCAATATTTTGTGAAAATAATACAGAAAATAGTGTCCTGCTACTCAGAGAGTTTGATATTATATTTTGTGTCATTAAAGTAAAGTGTTCTAAGAATATAAATGACAAAAGAAAGAAAAATTCTTCCCAATTTGCCCAATTTGCCCAATTTGATGCTTTGCATTAGATGTGATTTAAAAGATTATCAGTGAACAATAAATGAAATGTAGCTTTCAATCAAAATGAAAGCACGTAGCATACTTTCAAATTACGTTTCAAACGTGAAAAACACAACAGTTGTTTTCAAACGAACATTTAAATGTGAAATATACTACAGTTTTTTGGGGGGAGGCAACTTTTTCACAAGTTTGGCAAGATCCAAATCCTTTAACATTGACTGATTAAGGGTCTCGTATGGAACCTCAAGAAGTGACGTAAAACAAACCATGCACTATTGCATCGCATCTCTGAATTACAACAAAATGAAAGGAAAATCTTCTCAAGCAAGAAACAGCAGCAGCAGCAGCAGCAAATAACCGTTCCAATATTGCAATTCAATTCCATCCTCTCCGATAGTCTTTCCTTTATTTCCTCAAATCTCTGATCTTGCTTGCAGTTCTTGCCACAGCAATAAAGCAGATCTTTGCAATGCATTACATGCTGGGGGTTTCCCAATATAAAAGCACTTAAGCAAATGGTGTATTTTATCCCCCATTTGGCCCGTCTGGTTTTGGGGTAAAGTGGCGTAAGACTTGGGTTTTTCATTACGGCAATTGAAGAGACGTTTCATAACCGTCGATTGATCTTGCTTTCGGCCATGTTACACAATATCACAAAGATTGGGATGCACATTAAGATTCAATTCAGTTTAAAGGGGAACGTCAGTCATTTGAAAGGGAATATCAATCTAATTGAAAGTGCTCACATCTCTTTCTACTCAGCGCTAGAAGGACACTAGATCTGTGTAACAGTATGAGCTAAGGCCCTTCTAGTTCCAGATGGAAATATCTTCCAACCTGAAGAAATTTATTATCCAAGAACAAAACCCCTTTCAAGTTACTTTTTAAAGAAAGAAATCAAGGATGATTGTTATTGCAACTTCAGAGTACATATGTCGAAACATTTCTTCATGTTGCGAATCCAGTGCAGTCAGTATAATGTGCAGTGATTAGGCTGTATTGAACCAAGGAGGTACTAGCAACTCCTTGATTGAACACAGGCTTACGTAGGCTATATTCTGTAATGGTATAATATAATTTCACCACTAATGGTCCTGTATCAAATCTTACAATTGAACCAAAATAAACACAGATCGAAATGGTAATTTAACTTGGTTGAAAAAACAGTGAACATATAAATGGGGGCTCCAGGAAAATTTGGCTGGAGAAATGGTAAAATGAATCCTTAATTTGAAAGAATCCACACAAATGCAACTGATTGTCTCTTAATTAAGCGCCAGAAAGATATTACTCTGAATATGTGTACGGGATAACACCCTTCTGGCTCTCTGCAGATTTTACGTCAATGCATATAAAAATACACCAAAATAGTGTATGATAATCAGAACCAGGCCAAGCAAAATGACCTCTCTACGGATCAACACCCACCCCCTCATCCTCCAGATTTGTGACCCTGAAGGCATCGTCCAGTTAAGTTGATAACAGGTCACAAGCGACTACTTGCCCATTAGCGGATCGCATCCTTGCAGAATCCTTCTACTTGAGGGTTTGGTCAATATTTAGCTTTGAAATCCCACTTCGCTACCGACCATTCGCTTACACACTATTCCCTGAGTCCCTGGTGTGATGGAGGTAGTGTACTACTGAATATTTCCCTTAAATATGCACTATATACTCACAGGCATGAGCTCGGTTAGATGCGCGATAAAAGAGGTCATAATTCGACATCAGAGCATTTGGATATTTCAAAGAAAAGGAAACTTTTGTATATTAGATCATTTTGCTTGAGAAAGCCAGATGGATCCAGTATGTATCTACAAAATAGATCATCAAGCTACCCTATTATCTCATGAATATTGATATAAAATGATCTACTATATTGCTAAAAAAGAAAAAGAAAAGAAAAAGGGAAACATGCAGACTAGCCATCTTAATACTATAGCAAATTAACCGCCCGAAACCGCCCCTCCTTTTACTCACTAAACCGCCTGTCTTACTCACTAAACCGCTTGAGAAAGCCAGATGGATCCAGTATGTATCTACAAAATAGATCATCAAGCTACCCTATTATCTGATGAATATTGATATAAAATGATCTACTATATTGGTAAAAAAGAAAAAGAAAAGAAAAAGGGAAACATGCAGACTAGCCATCTTAATACTATAGCAACTTAACCGCCCGAAACCGCCCCTCCTTTTACTCACTAAACCGCCTGTCTGTCTTCGTCCGTTTTCAATGCGCTATAGTATCCGTTCTAGGGTCTACCGTGATAATTTTATACGTGCGTAATCCTTACGATGTCTACAGTAGCATTCTGCATAGAAAAATAGCACATGTTTCATATTGTTCAGAACAATGTCAACATCTTCCAGTGAGTAATAGGCCATTTTTACAAAATCTGTAGTTGCTATTAAATGGGTTAAATAAAACACAAGATATCCTGTTGGCGACCTGACATTTATTCATGGCACTCATTTGCCCTGGGCGTTAGATTCCATCATGTAGCCAGGGTGAGGGTTAGGGTTGCAATCAAGTTTGATGTTCAATATAGGGCAAGAATTAAGATTATGGTTAGAAGTAGGGTAAAGGTTAGGTTGAAGTTGGGGTTAGGTTTAGGGTTATTGTAGGTCTAAGGTTAGGGTTGGAGTTGGAGTTAGGGTTAGGATCAGCATGAGCATTAGGCCAAGGTTGAACTTAGGAATTTGGTTGGTGTAGGAAAATGATTCCTAGAGCAACTGTTGCCAAATAATGTGTCTTAGAACCACCCTGTCCTCAAAGTACACATTCATTCAGGTTTAATGCACCTTGCTTCGTTCCATGCTCACCCAAACAGACAAAATCTTTTGCACACTCATCCAAGCATGCCTGATGAGCTTCCAGTGGTAACGTCTGTCACCTACTTCAACCCGACCCTCCCGCGAATTGCATTCAGTTTCAGCTTACAGCCGGAAACCTCACATGATCCCTCCCTCTCCAGTCCGACGAGAGAGGCATTTGGTAAAGGGCAGAGGACTTTATTGAAGAAAACAAATTAGCATGACCATGTACATTGCGGTTTGAACTCAACTTGACAAGAGAAAGTGACAACCACTTCTTTTCTGATCTCCTCTTCAAAATCATTCAATATCTTTAGTAATTAGGGAAGGTGGACAGCTGACTACATTATCAAGCGGAGAGCTGAATAGTCGCTTCAGTTTTCACTGCATGGACAAATCATTGTTTTCGATTTAAAACATGAAACTACACAGAAATATATATTACATGTACAAGTATGTATAGCCAAAGAATGCAAGGACTTCTTTACAATTACAAAAATGTAAGGAATTCTCTCTTCGAAACATCCAGAACTATGAAATGAAATACAAAACTACAACCTAAAGTCAAAAATAAAATGCTGTTAAATGCTGTTAAGTATACACACTGGAACAATTATACACTGTAATTTTTGTAAATCAGAATTTGTAAGCAGGAAGTTCAAAATGATTACCCAAAGCCAGAATGCAGTCGAAACCCATAAAATGTACTGTAAAACAAGACAGTATATAAAATAACAACATGAGGTAAAAAAAAAACTGTTACAAATGTATAGTCACTTCCTTACTTCAGTGAAGTAAATCAGAATTAAACATGGGGTTCTTAATGGATATACCAGTACCTAAAGCCATCCCTTCCAAACTAGAAATATAAAGTTAAAAACTGTTACCAATGCAGTCGTTCTCTTTAATACAGTGAAGCAAATCAGAATTAAACATGAAGTTCAAAACCATTACCTAAAAGCCGATATGCAGTGGCAACCTCTGAAGGTATGCATGCCGAGTGCTCTCGAGACATTCCTCGATAGTACATAACAGATGTCAGTTAACGGCAATTCATGCTCCGAATAACTCTAGTTCTCACATTTTGTTTCAATTCCTTGCCCTCGTTGTATTTACCCCTGAAAATCGAGGACACAAATTGATTTCTTTCAATGCACATGCACGTCATCACTAGCACTCAAAACGGCTTTTGGCCCTTTTCATTCTTCCCCTCTCTCTCTCTCTCTCTCTCTCTCTTTCTCTAGGGGGTATCTGAATGTGATTATATTTGGATGTAATCTCAGCAAAAGAAAGAAAGACAGAGAGACAGAGAAGAAGAGAGCTGGATGAAATGAAAGCCTACATGAATGTCATGAATAAATTCTTCTTCACGGAAAAGTTAAGAAGTCAATCAGAAAGATGGATACCATTTTTTTACCTTTATTTTTTTCTCTCTCTCTCTCTCTCTCTCTCTATCTATCTTTTTCTTGTTCCTCTCCTTCTCCTCCTCCTCCTCCTTTCTATGGGGGTGTTTGAAAGTGGTTTTATATGAATAAGTTACCTTGTGTTTCTGATTTGAAATGGGGGCGAAAGAGAGAGAATTTGATGAAATTAATGCCTACATGTACATCAATTTCAGGAATAAATTCCTTTTGAAGGAATAGCCCTCTGAAAAAAAAATGAAACTATTCTGCCATGAACTAATCATCAGGAAATCACAAAAGTGCAGTGTTAAGCTATGAAGCCATTGTGTAATTACTGTTTCAGATTAGCATATAAATTGGATAATTAATGTTAGGAGTTATGCAACATGATATGAACGATTTTTAAAGTGAAGTATTAATGAATGTTAACCCCCATAATCAAGTCACTCATTAAAATTCTGATAATTACTTGGTAATCATTATTGATATCAGGAAATATTTCTTATGTCTTTAAATACATGTATGAACTTTAAACAAAAATGCAATTATGAAGAATGTTAACAAATGTTCTTCAACATAAAGTGAACACACTTCTAGCTGGAAGCAGACAGAATTTCAATAAGAGATGAACATTTTGGAAGTCACTTCATCCATATTTTCGGCAAATAATTGGAATAATCTTACTTAATGCCCTTCTGCCGCTCAGCAGATCATATTGTTTGTTGAGAACTAGAAGGAATTAACTGTCATACTTCAACACAAATGTAATGCCTTTCTGGCTCTCCACAAATGATATAACCCAATTTTACCACCTTGGACATATTCTCCTATATTTTCTGTTTCAGAGATTTCTGCAGAAAAAATGCTATCCTCAAAATAACTATGGATTTTGGTTTAAAATAAATTTACTTTCTTATCATTCTGAAAAAAAAACATCTGTACAGAACAGTTTACATGTCTTTTCTTATAAATAGAATGTAGGGCAGCTTGCCTCTAACATTTTTACAGAAAACCCCCACTCTCCTCAAAATAGTTTTTATAAATTAGGTTTGAAAAGATTTTGCGTCATGATTTCTCTAAAGAATTATAAAGAATTATGTATCTATTTGTGGGGTCGCTTTCTAAGGAACTAGCACTAAAAATAAAAATCTCCTTGCATGGTAATCTACAGAAATGCCATTGCACTGCACAAACTGCAAGAATGTAGAATCATAAATGGCAAAGCCCTGTAGGCAGCTTCATGGCTTAACCAGCACCGAGCTCAGAGATTGGCTAGATAAACTAATCAAATTCCCAATGATCGTCACTGCATTAATTGAAGGGGACAAGTCTGCTAAAACACCATTTGCAACAAACGCCATAGCAGACGAACAAGCAGCCTGGTATTTCCACATGCCACATTCATTCAAAGAAGCTTGTTCACACCTTCATCTCAAGACTTTCATTAGCAACTATAATTAACAGGTTGGGGTAGTTGTTTTTAAAGAAAAAGGGAGATGGCATGACAGAAAAAGGAATTGCAATACAGAGATAATTAGAGAGAGAAAAAGAAAGAGAGAGGGAGAAAGAGAGACAGAGAGAGGGAGAAAGAGAGAGGGAGAAAGAGAGACAGAGAGAGGGGGAGACGGAAAGAGAGACAGAGAGGGATAGAGAGACAGAGAGACAGAGAAGGGGAAAAGAAAAACATTTACTACAATAGACATGCACATACTACTAGCATGTAAGCATGGAGAACTCTAAAATAAGGAGGAAAATTTGATTTTGGTGATCTAAAATCAATATTTTTAAAGAAATTGCCCACCTTAAGTTTAAATATAACATTGTCCACTGTATAGGATAAATGTGGAGCATTCCCACCACAGTTGCATGAAATCTAATTTTTATACAATGCTTTACACAATATCTGTGTCACCGATCGAGCAAATATTCTATTACACTCTGAAAATCTCTATCTAGTGTGAAAGTAACCACTGTGTCTGTTGATGAAATCTACATCAGATGGTAAACAACTGTAGTCTGATCTCTTTTGCTCCCCCCTCTCTCTCTGGCTCTCTTTGTTTGTATTAAACAGACAAATATTATCAACATTTCTCTCTTTCTTTTCTTTCTTTCTCTTTCTTTCTCTCTCTCTCTCTCTCTGTCTCTTGTTCTTTCCTATTCTAACCATCTGCCTTTCTCTCTAGTACAAATTGCCTAATACTTTTCTTTCTTTTCCACTTTCTCTCTTTTATCAAATTACAAAATTTCCCTTCTCCCTCACTCTCTCTCCCACCTGCTTCCCCCTTTTCTCTCTCTCTCTCTCTCTCTCTCTCTCTCTCTCTCTTTCTGTTTTTATCTCTGATTAGACCTACACATCCTTTCCTTTTTCATCTATCACACTTTCCAAATATCATTCTTACCTTTCCCCATCTCTCTCTCGGGGCAATCAATAACACTTTACTTTACCTGCAACTCGCCTGCTACAAAACAAAGCAAAATACCAAGCTCGCTCTCGGCTTCTCTAAACCCAGCTGGGAACCTGAGAAAGACTAAGCACTGAGAACACAAGTCACATGATCAACTCAAAGTATCAGGTGATCGAAGACTCTCTTATCACACGATCTCATCTTACTTTGATGGGGAAGGCAAAACTCTCAGAGCCGACCAAATTTTGTCACTTTTTGAGTGAAAAGACGGCAAGAAAAATTGAAAGGACATTCTTATTGATGGGTAGTGCTCCTGAAACAAAACACAAATCTAATTTTATGGAGTGACATTCTTGATAGAGTGGGTATATCAATTCCGAATTCATGTGAAATACTAGACAACTAGAGAATGACTTACTCAATCACATGACTTACTATTGCAAAACAATGCAAAGTCACTTTCAAACGGGGAATGTGTTGCGAAATGCAGCATAATAAGAAGTTTGCAAAGCACACATTTTGGAAAACATTTCTTGACACACACAAAAATTTGAAAACAAAACTAGTGACTCCCACTCTTTTCATTGTATACAATTTAATTATGAAGTCCCTTTTAAAAAAGCATGATGCAAAAGGGAGCACAGTAAAAAGTAAGAGGGCATAATGCAGGGTTTGAATTTTCTAAGTTACTGACTTTACCTCCATTATGACAGTGTGTAGTCTTTCATTTGAGTTTTCTTCAATTTATTGTACTCAATGAAAATTCTCTGACAAGCACAAAACGGCGATCATCTCATGATTTGTTTTTCTTTCTTTTTTCTTTCTTATTCTTTTTCTCCTTTCTTTCTTTTTCCGTTTCATTTTCTACATTTTCCCCCCTCTTTTTTTTTTTTGGAGGGGAGAGCTGTTTGGCAAATGCCTCCTGTGCCCCCTGTATCTGCCCCTGAATTCCTTACCTTCGTTTACACAGCTAGTCCACAGATTTTGATTCAACCTATATCCTTATACCTAAATCTATGCTAAACATAAATCTTCGACTAACCTATATTAAATTACACAGGGGCTCTGGATGATTTTGCCTGTAAAACTACTAACATAGCCTTTTAATCCTCCAATTGGCCCCTCAAATGAGACAATTTCGGTATTGAATAAAATTTGGAATATCTCTTCAAGAAGGACTTGTAGAATTTGCACTGTAAACACGTAGGAACATACTGAAACCAAACCTATACAACTTACTGCCACCCTGAACAAAGACTATCCAGAAATGACAGTTCTAAATGTCCAAGAAAAGCAGTCTGGACAACAAAGTGGTCAAGGAAAACAAATTTCCATCTCACATGCCAAGTATTGAATATGTCTCGCAGGGTGAAACATGAGGACATCCTCACGCATCACATGATATCGAAATATGACAGCGAGGGGTTTATAGTTTCCAAACTGCATTAGATTGTCACATTTGTCCCACTTCCAGGGTGGTTGGACACAGAAGAAGATGATATCTATATAACGCATGTTAGTGAAAGGAAGAATAGATATATAATACGCCTAGATATTGCGTCTGGGGTTATTGAATGTTTAGTGGGTGGAATATAAGGTTGAGGGGGTATGACAATATAGGCTAACTCGTGTGCTAACATGTGCATCCAATTTACTCTGGGCTATCTTTGTCAGCTGAGAAAAAAGCATGTCGCACTGGGATCTTGCTTTAGAACAAAAATTTGTGATTTTATTTCAAACTGAAAGGACTTGTATTAAATAATGAGAAGGGTGAAAATATTTGGTAATTAAAGATATCCCTTAAGGCACATGCCCCCAACGCCCAAAAAAAAAAAAAAAAAAAAAATTGGGATACCTTAAATACACAGAAAAATGGAAATGTGCCGGCTAATTGTAAAATCTAGCAATTTTAGATCCAAAAGGCACCCGACGATGTAATAAACCCTCTTCAGATTGTCAGAGAACTTTGCAGTAAAATAAAGCATCTAAAAATGTAATGCCATATCTATCTATTTCTTCAAATGAAAAGTGAATTGAACTCAAAGATCCCTTTTAACATGTATTCAAACTCAAAGATGTGAGAAATGCAATTAACTTCTGTTAAATCATTGCTGACTATTTGATATGTCATCTCAAAAGGAAATACCCTTCATAAAATTCAACAACCTTTACAAGAATAAAAATGCATGGATTTTGTGAGAGAGTGGTTCCTGGTTACACCTTGATATCAAGTGATTGTACAGTGCACCTGGGGGGTGTTTCACAAAGACTAAGATCAACTTTATGTTGGACTTAAGTATAACAGGCCGTTCATGCCATTGTTTGCTCTTACCATTTACTGGCATTTGTCTTTCAAGGGACTTACAAATCATGGTCACAAATCTACAGAGTTTACATTTTTTGATAGCTCATTATTGAAGGAAAAAAATTATCTAAAGATAATAATTTAGAGACCAATGGGGATAGCAACCGATGGCATGAATGGCCAGCCATACTTAAGTCCAACTTAAAGTCGATCTTAGTCTTTGTGAAACACCCCCCAGGTCGAACATCTGTCGAACGTCTGGCGCAATTAAAGCACGGCTCGTAAAATGCGGTCTCAATTCTTACACCTTCCTCAATCTTCTTGGTAATTTCAAGCAACAAAAAATAAAGAGCAAAGCCTAGTATCCAATGACGAGTGAAATAGTGGCAGAGAACGTTGCCGGTTTAAGGTTTAAAAGCTTGGTGCAGTCAAAACCTTTTCCGCCACAGGCATGGATATTATAGTGAGTACCGGTAACATGGTCTTGATGGGCACTATCACAACCCACTTTATACAAATCTTGCTTTAGTCGTTAACGAAAAGCTGCAGGGTTTTATCATCAAATAAGTCAAATTCCACACAAGTACTTCATCTTCAGAAATCCTTTACGGGGTTTTTTGCACGAGATGTTGGAAGCAGGCGAGAAGGGCATATTGAGCAGAAGTCAAAAGCTATCTGTGTGTATTCATCACATTTTAAACACTGTCTCTTTAATACTTTACTAATCCATCAGTATAAAGTCAGTATTTACGCAGTGGTATAGTGTGTGTCCAGCCATTGAGCAGACATTGGCATCATGACAGGGAAGGGGAGGCAGGGGCAATCAGAAAATAAAATGCAAATAATTTTGTTTTTCTATTGCCATTTGATTTGAGAACATGTCCCCCTGTTCTCCTGTGCCCCCATGGCTACATCACTGTACATATGAATGTGGCATTGATGGTAAATACAGTATTCGATTATAAACAAATCTACCGACTGCTTAGACCATTTCTGCATGAAATGTAAAAGTTCATGTTTTTTTTAAATTGCTCTCTTGAATACAGGAAAGGGGGTTTTAAACTACTTTACAACGATTTCTCCAACCTTTGCAAACATCTGAAGAGCGGTGACTCATAATGAACTCTTTGAGGTCACTTATTAAAACTCAACAACCTGCCCATTTCTATTCAATGTGGAATTTAAAGACAGTCTAAAGTTCTGGTCAAACACAAAAATAAAATGCTTATAAAATAAAACAATATTCAGACTTAATTTCAAAGACTACAGAGAAGTGACATATGTCAATCAAAATGTTTATCAGCCAAAAATAAAGAAAGGCAAGATAATGAAATAGGGTCCATTAAAAGTTTATATAATAATCCCATAGGTCCATATCTGTGTTAGTATTTTCAAGTGTATCAAATCCTGAATATTTTTGTTATATGTTACATCAGAAATTGTCATTAATTCCTTTTTATGTTAGTCTGTTAAAAAAATTGTCAGTCAAAACAACCTGTTCACTGCATGATAAATATTTAGGACAAATGCATAACAAAAACTAGAAAGACATTTAGACAATACTTTGAGAAATCCAGTTTTATAGCCAGAATTCTAGAATACCTTTAAATGATTAAATTTTACATCCATATTCCTCTAAGTCCAACTCACCTCTGGTAGTAATGTCCTCGTAAGGGCTGGATCCACGGCCTGTCAAGAGGAAAAGAAAAGGAGAAAAATCATGAGTATTCTATGGCAACGGACCAAAACATAAGTGGAAAATTCAGTCAACATGGCAGTAATTAGCGGTACTCACTCGACGCTGGCGCCACCGTGTCTGCAAGCATCTACGGCAGAGCATCTCCAGTGTCACGCCCAGTTGAGAAGGAAATAGTCTTTAGACAACTTCTGTCTTATAAATGCTATGACCTTCTTTATTCGGAATGAATGATTTATGGAGGAATGCGAGGCACTTGATATCTATTGCTTGAGATATAGCATGCCTTCTTGTTGAATTATATCTGAAGCGATTGTGGTTCAAAACATCGTCAACGACAAGCAGTAAAACAAAAGTGAAGGAGGCTCGATAGCTTAAAGATTAAAACAGGCGGACAGGAAAATATAGTTCGATATGTTTGTACATGGATTATAACCTAATTTGGAAAAAACAAGATCAGGTTTTACAAAACTTGAAATGGATCAAATCACCATCAACTACTAGCCATAATCTTCAGGGGATTAGGAGTCTCAATAGCTTGGGCTTTACAGCAGCAGGCCTGGAAAATATGTTTTGATAATTGTACAGAGGGTATAAACTTGATTAGAATCAGGTTATGACCAGACTCCATCAGGTTTTAAAAATTTCAGGATAGATCTGAAGCTATGTGGTTGAAAGCATCATCAACTACAAGCAGTAATCTTCAAGCATTTAACAGGAATTAGGATTCATAACTCAGGTTATGGCCAGACTACAGCAGCAGGCCTAGAAAATACGGTTTAATATGTTTTGAAGGAGGTTATAGCCTGAGAATCAACTTATGAACAAACTAGATCTGGTTTCACAAAAACTTGAGTTATGTGGTTCAAATCAATGTCAACTACAAGCAGTAATCTTCAAGTATTTAACAGGAATAAGAAAGTTTTATAACTCAGTCTTTAAGGCAGCAGGGCTGAAAAATCAGGGTTTTGAAGTCAATAATCTTTCATAAACTTTCATGTCAATTCAAAGGAGGTTGGTTCAGAGAATCGTCAACTATAAGCAGTAAAACTCTATTTTTAACTCAAGTTCTAGAAATAATATTTACCAGTAATAGAAAAGAAAATGTTTAGTTTGTTTATAAAGGGTTTTGTTTGTAAAGGTTGCATCTGATTGTAATTGGATTTTACCGAAAACTTGTGGTACATCAAAACCAATTTGGTTGAAAGCATTGTCAACTACAAGCAGTAAAACAGAAATGGACAAAGCTCAATAGCTGATTGGTTATATGAGAGATCCTAAAATGGTTTCAGTTAATAAAGGGGTCAAAGGTTAAGACCTTATGAAAACACTTATTTTGTTTTCCATAAAACATTACTTGATTAGCTTTCCATTCCCTCTCATATAAATGTAATTTCCTCTCTCTACACAGCTATTGCCATCTCTGCTTCCCCCTTCTCTCTCTCTCTCTCTCTCTCCCTTTATCTATCCCTCTTATCCGCTATCTCTTCCTCTATCTTCCCCTCTATCTCTCTCCTCTATCTCCCTTCATCTACCCCTCTTATTCTTTATCTTCTCCTCTCTCTCTCCGACCCTCCCTTCATCTCTCCACCTCCCTTTAATAGCACAACTCTCAATCTTTAACTAAATCCAGTCCAAATTTGTTTAGTCTGCCGTTTACACGCACCATTCCATCAGACAAACATTATAAATTACCCTCTCCAATACTCCTACAGCATCCTGTTCCCCGCTCCCTGACGTAGCTGCATGAATGAGCGTGCTCGACCAGCGCCGACATTGTCTGCCTCAAATCATACGTGCACTTCCGCAGCGGGATACTTTATCGCCATGTCTGTCTGACCTTTAGCATGCAGGAAACACATGAGTGATTAGCTGTCTAGATGGCTTTAATGCAGGCCTAATGTAAACGGCACTTGAATCTACCCCACGCAAGTAAAAAAAACATTGAGCAGTCAAATCGTATGTTCATAGCTAGAAGGGGTTAACTCTTTGTCAAAGTATATGATTTAATGCCCTTCTGACTCCGAAAAGACGATAACTACTTGCTCCAACACAAATCATTAGAAACCCACCTACTAAGAAGGAAAGAGGAACATGAAACGTGATATATCCAAAAGATCACCACTAAAAGTGTGACAGATTTTCTATATATCCTAAATCAAATGCCTCTATGGAGTGATGAATGTTTAGATCACTTGAGGTGCGAAAGGAGCAGGTATAGCACCTGCACAGAGCCAGAAAGGCGTTAAATCATATCATTTCTTAACAGGTTAATACCCTTTTAGCTCTCAACAACTCATTTCCACGAGATCAGTACTAAGAGTTTGACAGATATGCTATATATCCTAAATCAAATGCCTCTACTGTGTGATAAATGTTTAGATTGCTCGAGGTGCAAATGGAGCAAGTATATCATCTGCTCAGAGGCAGACAGGCGTTAGACCACATCGTTCATTACAGGGTGAATGCCTTTCTCGCTCTCATAAAGCTCATCAGAATTGGACTAACTATAATCTATTTGATCATGATTGCCGGCAAAGAAAAATGTTGAAGTTAAGATTTTTGAGACCTCCGAGTTACTAGTAAAGTCTACATTCACATCTAACAAAGATTAGTATACTCTATTGTTTCAATTTTCTGAATTTCTGAAGGTAAAACAAGATAAGATTTCTCCTACAGTCAAGTCATTGACAGTGCATGGATTAATTAACCATAAACTTGTCTTGGAATCAATTAACTGAATTTATGTTTACTCTTGGTAAGCTGGCAAATTGGTTCTCTTGACTATAAAATCTATAGGATTAAAAAGAAAAATGGGGAAAACGTGATAAAATATGGTTGGCGATACATCATGTTTAGTAAGATATATATGCAATGCAATTCCTATAAAAGTAAGATGGATCTCTGAAAATATCATACAAACTTGCCAAAGGCATGAAATGCATAAATTTGTTATAGAAAGCAACTTATTCTGAAATATCATTTATTTTCATTAAGACTCAGACCTTTAATGACCACCATACTCGTTTATTATCCTCAGAAAGTAATAAAACATTCATATATCCCACACAAAGTAGTTTTATTCTGCATGTGGGCACGATATTGAGTGGGTTGGGGTTCCAAGAATTTATTGGTAATATTCACCAGTTTCTAAATTGAGGTAGAAATTTTATAAGGATAATGTAGAGAAATTAACGAGCTATTGGAATACTGGAAGGACATGTCCAAGAACTAGATTTATTGCTAATATTGGTGGTGTCAGTAGCATTATCAGTAGTTACATATCATCTGTTGATGCCAGAAGGGCATTATGAGGATGAGGAGGAGGAGGAGGAGGAGGAGGAGGAGGAGGAGGAGGAGGAGGAGGAGGAGGAGAGGAGGAGGAGGAGGAGGAAGAGAAGGAGGAGGAACAGGAGGAACAGGAGGAGGAGGAAGAGGAGAAAGAGGAGGAAGAGGAGGAAGAGGAGGAAGAGGAGGAAGAGGAGGAAGAGGAGGAAGAGGAGGAAGAAGAGGAGGAGGAGTGATGGTGGTGGTGGCAGTAGAAGTAGTAGTAAGAGCAATAGAGCATTGTTGTAACACTGTGAGAATGTTAGCAGTGCATTGTGGTAGCAATTTATTTCTGTTTCACCAATAAGATATTCACAGACAAATTAGCACTATTAGCATGAATCTTCCTTAGATGTGAACAAATTTGACGATAATACACGTACAGTACATGCATTTAGAGTTTTCATTAAAACAAAAGTGATAAATCACTATATTTTGATAAAGTACATTATATACACTCTGATGAACTTGATACATATCTGTTGAGAGCCAGAAGGGCGTTACATCTGTTAAAGGATATGAGTTAACACCCTTGCGGCTCTAAACAGACAATATAGACTGCATCCTTAGTGTCTCTGATCTGTCCTTAATCACATTCATTCAATATTCAGGTATATATCTATCCTAGTACAGCATCGTGGAGCGCCCTGAATATAGACTGGCGGTTGGGGATGAGTAAGAATTGACCTTTAAACTATCCCCAAAAGATCGGAGGTGGCCTTCTCATCAACATGGGGTAATCAGGCATGGAGAGAGAAGAGGAGGGGAGAGAAAATGGGGAGGGGTTGAGAGAAAGAGGGAGAGAACAAGAGAGACAGAGAGAGAGAGAGAGAGAAAAGGAAAGAGAATACAACAGAGGAGAAGGGAGAGGGTAAAAGAGAGGGGGAAGGAGAGAGGAATAGAGGAATAGAGGGAGGAGAAGAGAAAGACAGAGAGGGAAGGGGAAGAGAGAAAGATAGATGAGGAAAAGAGAGAGAGAAAAGGAAAGAGAATATGACAGAGGAGAGGGAAGAACAGAAGGAAGAGAGGGAGAAAGAGGGGGAAGGAGATAGAGGGAAGAATGAAAGATAGCTAAAGAGAAATAGAGAAAAGAGAGAGAGAGAGAGAGAGAGAGAGAAGTGAGACAGGGATGAGGCAGATGGAAAGAGTGATTGTAAGAAAGAGAAAGAGAGGGGAAGATTAGAGGATATATAGAGAAACAGATCAATGAGGGAAATGGGGAAAATGTTTTTTAATGTGAACCTGTATCTGATTGGGGGGGGGGTAAGTAATTCAGCGATTACACTTAAATAGCAACATGCTTAAATAACTAGAAAAAAATTACATGTTGCATCTTTTACCTCGATAGAGAGACCATGCAGTGATATTGTCGCTGACCAATCATTTGTTTTTTTATGTATATTGTTTAGCAAGCTATGAGTGCAGATTTCCCAGTAAAATGTATACATTTTTCTGAAGGATTAATGGAGATTGTTCTTCGTATATTTCAACCCCAGCGACTACCCACATTGTGGCTTGTGCGGGAAATACAAACTCTATTGTGGTTCTCTATAATGTGCAAAATAAGTTTTCAGATCCATCCTATTTCACTCTCACTGTCTCTCTCTCTCTCTCTCTCTCTCTCTTTCACTATTTCCCTCCATCTTGACACATTATCATTCTCCTAAATAGCCAATAGCCCGTCTTCATTGATGTATATATGTTTTATTCCGCTTTTTAAGATTTTCTCTTCCCTTGAGATTTCTAAAACATTTATTAAAAATCATAAGTACATACAATGTATACCTCCTGTAATTAATCAATATCAATATATATTGTAAACTCTTGTTTCTTCTGTTTGCATATTATTCTGCAATACATTTTAGATTCTTCAAGCATGGCTTTGTTTTTATCCAAAGCAGAGTATAGATTTTTCTGTTTATACTGCAAACCTTATATTTTCAATAATCAATTTCTGCATCAGTTCTTTTTAATTTGCAAAATTGCTTTGCTATCACTTCCCAGTAATATCGATTTCTGTTTTTAACATCCCCAATTGAGATTTTGAAGCACAAATAAAATCTCTTTCAAGCTTTCATCATAAGCCTTAATCAGAATTAAAAAGAATCAATCGCATTTATTCCCTCTTCTTCTTGTCGTTCACCTGTCCTCACATGCCTTGCAATTCAATCTCATTTTCAATCTCATTTATCAAAGAACAAATCGTTTGAGATCTTTCATCGAATTCACGACGGTTACGCTTGCACGGAAACTAGTCAATATTCATGTCCTATGCTCAGAGCCAAATGGGCAATAACACTCCAGTTGCACTGATGAGGTAGATAACAGATCGAACAACAGATTGAACAACAAATTACGTTACATTAAATGAATAAGAATCATCGTATGGTTTGGAATAGACCTGCTTACCATAAACGTATTTCAATATGTGCACGTTTCTCTCGTGAACCTTGTTTACCAACTACTGTATAAGCTGATTTTTTCACGTACAGATATTTTCGCAAATGACAGGCTCAGAGACATTTTCGCGAGTCGTTATTTTCGCGAATAGCACACAGCAGAATTAATAAATGGGCATGAAGTATTCACGAACTTTCTCATGCGTACGCCAATACATCCACACACATACTCAGTAACGTAAATACACAAACTAGCTTAGACAGCCCATCGCACCACATACAGCTAGCTGTGTACCGTATACCGTACAAAGATTACGTACGTGTGTCGTGCAATATGTGCAATATACGCGCGGTGCGGAAGGCTACAGCATTGCATTACAAACATAAGGCAGTTACCTTATGCTGATATTTTCACTCTCCGGAATGATAAGGTGCTAATATTTTCGCGTGTTGATAAATTCGCGATAATATGCAATTCGCGAAATTCGCGAAAATAAAACCCTCGTGAAAATAACAGCTTTAAGTACTTGATTCACCCCCTTCGCAGAATGGCATCGCTATGGATGGAAATCGTTTCGCAGACATTACTTGTTGCTACGTTTGACAACCATCTGGCAAGCTTTTCATTCGTAAAGAGAAACTTTTATTTAAAAAAAGTATACATAAAGTTAGTAGACAGGTCTATTGGAATGGGTTTGGCAGTGTGACTGAGGTTTAACTCTGCATGTAGAATGGTATGAGTTAACGCCCTTCCAGCTCTCAGCTGAGGATATGAGCTACAACAGTCACTGCGCTCTGCACCTAAAGCCAATTTTACCTGCGATGACTGAAACAAAATGGCAGTCGTGCTTCCGATGGTAATAATATTCCTGGTATCAAGGTTATGGAATAGGTCCATGAGGAGTGATTCACTCCTTGTTTCAGTCATTCAAATCTACTTCATTAATTAGCCATGGTGCAAACTCGTTGATTGGCACGCCAGGTCGAGCTCGTGGAGCGCAGAAGCAGGTCGCTTTTGGCAAGGTGCCAACGTGTACTATTTACTGTTTCCGTCCTCCCATTTCCTCCTTTCAATGATTTTTAAAATCACTGGATGACATTCGATTATAGCTCAATGATTTCTTTTCAATGCTTTCATTAAGGATTGATATTGAGGGATACGTGGATAGAGTACTTGCCTATAGAGAAAAAATTGCTATAAATACTCACATAAAAGCGTGTGATAACAAAAGAGCAAAATATGCATTAAAGTTAATACAAAGAGGTGATCAAGGTTACTGCTTTGTATATCTATCGGTCCATCCATACTGTTGCCCAGAAAGTTTGAATAATTTTGCATGATTTATTCTTGATTGATTTGACTCTTCAGATCGATCAATACATTTCTGTGAAGATATAACCTTTATCTTTCAAGGATAAACCATACTGTTAGTTGTCACAATCATTTAATAAAAAGATGTAAGAAAAGTTTATTCCAACTTTCTGGGCAACAGTGTCAGTGGTCTAAGACCAAAATGCTCTTTTTCATCTCATTTCAAATATGAGGGCATCCGAAGAGCAGTCCTTTTTGAGAACGGAAGAAAGAGAAAACCCACAAATTATTTACTTGAACCCAACCTACTCTATAGGATACTCTCCAAATCCCTTATGACATTGATATAACTATATCCTCTACTAATTTCAGGGAAATAGGCCCCTAATAAATACATAATATCGAAATTTACCCAGCTCCAACATCTTGTACTCTCTTACGCTTGTAAGATAAATTGCAAGATTTGAATCATTAATAACCATTTTGAGCTGATCAAATGACAGCAATGACCTTTAGGTAAATGGTGAAGGAGGATGGGAATTTAAGAATAGTTTTGCCATCTTCTTCCATGTTATGATATGAATACTTTCTCTTGATATACAGATGAATACTGTGGCATATCCAGGGTCATCTGGAGAGGGTGGAGGTGGGGTAGGGGAGAGGGGAATGTACATCAGAAATTGCTGACAAGCACCGAAAAATATCTTTCACAATTTCATGTGGATTTAGAAGTCTAGATCTGCTGCCAGAGCACATTAAATTTTATGGGGTAATATTTATCTATCTACATGTACCTATTGAGATTGTATATTCTATCCATCTATCTTTCTATCTACATTGTATATACCTACATGTATCTCTCTTTTTCTCCATGTATTACTACTATACTCTCACTCCCCCAACCCCACCTCTCTCTCTCTCTCTCTCTCTCTCTCTCTATTTCTCTGTCTGTGTGTCTTTCTCTCTCTCTCTCTCCCTTCTCCCCCTCCCCTCTCTCCTTTCTCCCCCCTCCCCAGCTCTCTCTCTCTCTCTCTCTCCCTACAGTATATCTCTCTCTCTCTTTCTCTCTTGCTCCCTCTCTGTCTTCCCATCCCCCTTTCTCTAGCTCTCTCCCCATTTTCCCATCTTCCCTCATTTCTCTACGCTGCACACATGTTGAAAATTAATCTCAACACCCTCCATGATTTCATTAGGGAAACCTAATATTAATCTTAGGGGCCTCCTCGTCCTCTCCACCATGTATATTCATTTCTCCAACATTGAGCTTTAAATCTTCCTGCTTCACATTGGGATATTTTTCTTCTCCTTTTCACAAGAATAGAGATAATAATACCGTCTGTTTGGAGCCAGAAGGGTGTTAACTCCTTTCATTTTGCACAGAGTTAATGCCCTTCTGGCTCTTAACAGATATCTTGTATCGCATTTGGATAAAATCTATCATAATCACTTCATTTTTACTATCATGATTATATATTGTACAAGGGCATATTCTAATTGATGAGAATGCTACACTGCAGATTCAGTGCAGAATAGTCTCAGCTGTGATTTACAATTTTAAGGGTCTATTTAGGTCAAGAGGGATATATTGTCTGGTTAGATCAAAAAGGGCATCAACTCTCTGTTCAGGTATATGATTTTCCACCATTGTGGCTCCAAACAAACGATATGAGACTTGTATCATTTCAACAAAGTAGACACCCTCCTTGCTCTGAACCGCAGAAGAAGGAAAAAAAAATCAAACAAGACATCAATAAAATCTGTATGTGTGCGTATTGCCCTTGTAGAGCCAGAGCCTGTCTTTACATGGGATTTTTCCACAGCTTGGATTGAAAAAATAATAGCTTGAGGAGGAGGTTAATGAAGAAGGTACACTTAAATTGGAGCTTGTTAACAAGAATTCGTCCGCGTTTGTTGATCTTTCAGTCTCTGGGGAGCAAAATAGCAATATACATGTATATATAAATCTTCTGCAGGGCTTCTGTTCCTTGCCACGCAGGTAGGATTTATGCATTAACCCAAATGAAGGATACAGCACCACAGGCGTTTGTTAAAAATTAGGCACCATTCATAAGATTGAACCCACTGGTGTAGAAAGAGGGCAGCGTTCATGGATTCTCTGGGCAAGATTATCTAGATACATAATTATATTTACTTTGGATCCGTACGGAAAGTGTACCAGACGATGCTCACTGCTCAGAGGTAATCTCAGCTTTTGGTTTGCAATTTAGAAGAAACTGTCTTAAACTTGTACTCTGTTTATAAAATAATCATTTTTTAAAGCCTAGTTGTAAATGTATCATAGAACTTTTCAGATAAACAAAATTTTCAGTGCAAATCTGCCTGCTATATTAAATGATCAAATATCCTAATCAACATCATAAATAACCTACTAAATAAACAATCATTTTCTTCTTCACATTCAATTCCAGTACACAAGTGTAGCTTTCGACCATTCTTAGATTACAGGAGCACTTCTTTGGAAGTTCTGCTTCTAGAATATCTGTTTAAACATTACTAGGGGCATATGAGGTGAAATGACAGCTCCAGTTTAGATTCTTTAATCTTGTTTTAGGAATATTATGATTCCTTTTTCTAAGTTCTTCAAAGTATCATCAGAGGTCTGACTTTGTTCTGGACAAAGTTTTCTTCTCATGACATATTCTTGAGGGTGATTTTCAAATTCCTTGTATTTTTCTTACTCTTAAATCATGGTCCAGTTTTTGAAAGCTTTTAAAGTGCTCTGTCGCTTTAAACCATTGTTATTGCTGATGTATATGTCTAAAAAGCTACTATCTTGTTTCATCAATAATAAAGTACTTTGTAAAACAAATGTTTTGATTCCAGATGTTTTCAAATGTCATTTCAAGCTACTGAATCAATAATATGCCAATAGCATCACTTTATAATAATGCTCTTAGCAAATACACAACTAAATCACAATAGCAACTGTTTTAGAGCTGTTTTTACAATCGTTACTTTCTGAGAAACCCCATTGCAAATCATGACCCCATTTGTTGACCTTCAAGGTACATGGAATCGATATGTTAGGGCCATTGGTGTTTGTCAATTTCTCAAAGCAACATTTTCTTCTCTTTCAATTTCCTACATTAACTGAATTTCTAACATCACTCCTTGAACCAACACCACACCTACCTAACACCTTCCCTAATCTCAACCATGAACCCTAAAACTCAAATGAAACCCTAACCCTAACCCTACATGGTGTACATTTTTATTAAAATAAAATCTGGTGCAACTGTCACCGGAGCAAATGGTTTATTTAATTGATTTGCTCAGGCTGTTTACCAATTGTCTTATTTTTGAGTTCCTGTAATGGAATTGCATTTCAAGAAACTGGCCAAAAGTATTGCTGAATTGTTTATCATGCAGAGGATGGGTTTGTTTGAAGTAAAATTGTAGTATGACAGGAAATAATTTCATGAACTCTGTTACTTTTTTTGTTTCTTTACCCTTGATTTTCTTTGAATGCCCCTTTAGTAGGTTCCTCTTGAAAACATGATGAGGGGCTACATCATGCAAGGAATTTCTTCTTACCAACTCTACCCCCTACTCATTAACTTTACTTGGGTGGAGAGTGGCAAATGTACAATGGAATAAGGCAGAGATTTGACCCCTGTACATTGTGATCCACAGGCTGGTGACTTAACCACTAGACCACACTACCTCTAATATCAAAACCAGATTCCTATACCAAGCATGCCTTTATACTGGACTGCATTCTTAAGTAATGTCAACTCACGTCTGCACTTCTAAGTTTACGTATCTGACTGGAGTGAATGGAAGGAGACCCGGCTTTCCTTGAAGACGGAAACGAGGCTAAATGAAAAGGTCCCCACGTTTGACAGCCGTCTTCCGTCATGCAAGAAGGTAGGCTGGATATATCGTAAGTAAACTTTGAGGATGGGAGAAAAAAAGAGGAGGGAGAGAGGGTGAAAGGGAAGGAAGAAGGGAGGAGCGAGGTGGAGGTCTTACCATAGCATTCTGGATGTAAAGTTATCTTGGTCTTCAAGGATGGAAGAAGGGGGAATGAAGGAAGAAAGGGAGAGAGAGGGGGAGGGGGAGAGGAAGAGAGGAATTGGAGCTAGGGGAGGGAGACAGTGGTGGAGGAGGAAGAAGAGAGAGAGAGAGGGAGGAGGAGAGGAAGAGAGGAATTGGAGCTAAGGGGAGAGAGACAGTGGTGGAGGAGGAAGAAGAGAGAGGGGGAGGGGAGGAAGAGAGGAATTGGAGCTAGGGAGGAATTGGAAGGAAGGGAGACAGTGTTGGAGGAGGAAACAGAGAGAGGGGGAGGAGGGGAGAAGAGAGGAATTGGAGCTAGGGAAGGGAGACAGTGGTGGAGGAGGAAGAAGAGAGAGAAAAGTTCAGAAAGGGGAAAGAAGAGGAGGAATGTTTATGGAAGGAAGAACTGTGAGAGGAGGGAGAAGGAAGGGAGAAGGAAGAAAGAAGGGGAGAGGAAGGAGGCAAACATATAAAATCATGCTGATCATCACTGAATGTGTGTTAACATTGTGGAGGAATCCTGGAGATATCTTTCACAAACCTTGCGCAAGATCCAACAGTGATGCAAATCATCACAGAATGCAAGTAATGGTGTCGGTGATGCTGGAAATACCTTCGGTAAACCTTGAAGGGAGGAGGATGAAGATTCAATTGATATTGATCTACATAGCATGTGAGTCGAGAGAGGCACCGTCTATTATGAAGGCGCCGTGCAATCAAGATTCAATGAACTGTATTCCGGGGTGGATTTGATACTTCTCATTCAGTATCCAGTAAGCAAGCAATAATCATGCATTTTATTAATAGCAGTAATATCAGACCATATTTCTCTCCAAATATTTTCAAATGAATGAATTCATAACACTTTGATAGACAAAAGAGAAAACCCGCTTCAAAAGAAAATCACATTTCATAAACATGAAAATTGAAGGAAAACCCACTTCATTATTACTAATGGAGCTTTATATAGAAGGTATAGCATAAAGCCGGTTTAATCGATACAGCAAGTAATGTCAGAAATGTCTCTCTCTCTCTCTCTCTCTCTCTGCTTCTCTGAATGCGTGTGTGTGTGTGAGTGTGTGTGTCTTGCTATCTCTCTTTCTAGTCTGTGTCTGTCTCTCTCTCAATCTGTCTCTGTCCCTCTATGTGTGTGTGTGTGTGTGTGTGTGTGTGTCTCTCTCTGCTTCTCTGTATGTGTGTGTCTTGCTCTCTCTGTCTGTCTCTTAATGTGCCTCTCTCTCTCTCTCTTTCTCTTCCTATCTCTTTTCCTCTATCCTTTTCTCTCCTCCCACCACCTTGTTGAAGATAATATTCACATCTTGAAATTGTTCTCTCTCTTGATACAAATCTTAAACATGCAGCTCTGTCTGAAGAAAAAAATGCCATAAAATCATAACAATTTTGATAAAAGAGAAACAATGAAAATACCACAAAACCACATCTCCCAGCAATGGTAAACCCAAATCTAATCAACGTTGTTATGATAAATGGCATAACATTTCATTCATATTCAGTAATAATAACATCAAAGCCGCTGGCTTAAACAAAAAACAGTCTTCTGATCATCTTATTTTTGTGTTATTGCCAATCGTATCTGTGGGTGGCATTTAAACAGTGTCAAAGTTTTGCAGTGACATTTTCAATGGCCTCCAAAAAGAACTAAATAAATAATTGATTAAAAAATAACTCAAAAAAATTGAGACTCAAATGTTAAGTGCAAGTTGTAGGTTAAGTTGTTTTGTTTTGTTTGTTATTGTTATTGATTTTGTTGTTGTTATTGTTGTTTTCTGTACAGTACAGCAATAAATGTCAAATATTTTTAATACAAAAATCAAAGAAATATAATACTATTTCCAATACATATAAAACAGCTGTAGCTGACTGCTAAAGCCTCGGTCACAAATGCCATTACGAACTGCTACGAACGCCGTACGAACGATTTTCAGACAATGGAATTTCGGGAAGACAATGGAAAAACAGAGATTTGTACGAAATTATCATTCATACAGACCTTTGTGACCGTAACATAAGACATAAATAGCATAAATTCAGAGGTAAAGATTTTGTATTCAGATCAAAACTTTCAAACATACATGGATATACTGTAAGAGAAATGGCTGTAGTATATGCAGCATTGCATAAATGCATATCTGCCGGTAGGTCAAATTTAAGTTAGAATTTACCATCCCACTTTTTCAATTTCAAGTGTTAGGATTACAAAATATTCTGATTATTCCAAAGGAAAGACTGGGCATTCATGTATCATCTGTGACTGAATGCTAACATCTCAAATACTTGTATGTGAGAGACCTTGTAAGTGACCTTGTACGTGACCATTAAAGGGATCCGGTAACTTTGTCTCAGATTCTGAAACAAAATTCTGGATTTAGCTCATGATGCAATGATAATCATAAACCTTTAGGTCAGTCAGGAACCCCATGACTTTTACAAGCTGATCGCCTGTCTGATTATCAAGATATTTATGATTGGAATTACAAATTTTGAAAACCGTCGCCTGATGGTTTTCATAACACTATAGTCTATTAGGAAAACGAGTATGGTAAAACCGGTCAATCAAAGATTTTTACTTTTTTGAGGCACTTCTTGATCATTTTGAAGCGCAATTTTTTTAGGGCTTCATTATTACACCATATCACAGACACTAATAACATGTAGGGCCGTGTATCTCAGATTTAACACTGTTAAACGATCCCTTTAATGTACAAAATCAACAGGATTCAATGATGTCTATACAGTACATCCACATGTACACTGTACATGTATATCATAGGCCTATACAATATGTTCTAATATTTCACTTTGTAATGTGACCCTTTAATAGTGATTTTTCTTTTATGTATCAAATTCTGTCATCAATTGTTTAGCTTTGCTTAATCACACCTAACCCTAATTGGAATTTGAATACCTTACATGTCTATCTTTTTTGTATTTGAATTATTTTATTAAATTAAACAAACAGCAAAGTTATACAATCACATATACATATGTTTACTGTATCAATAATGACACTGTAACACATCTCCATGAAGCACAGAATACATGTACATTCCTTCTATACATTGTGTTGGTTTTATACAAAGTATTGGGTGGGAAAGATGAAGAGTATTTATTTTCTCTAGAAATTAATCTTATGAATCATATTTCAATAAATTATATTCACTACATACATGTATATTTCATACAATAGATCATATTTGTGTGTGAAATTGAATACCATGTCAAATGATATATATACACACAGAATATATGAGTTGCACGTGTAATAGTTGAATGAAACATGTGTTGATACTTGCATTTTACATTCATCCAAATGTTGTAAAATATTCTTTCACATACAACAACAACATATTGTATATCAAATTTCTTTCTATTCAACTTGCAAATGAGCTGAAAGAATAGCACAATACTCTTACACAAAGGATTTTATTGTCTGTTGAGAGCCAGAAGGGCATTAATTCTGTGTTAAAGTATATAAGTTAACACCCTTCTGGCTCCAGACAGACGATCATGCAGAATTTTATTTATGAATCCACAATCTCATAAAGAATCTCTCTCCCAGACATAAAAATCCAATAAACCTTACCTATCTCGTCATAAAGGACCGTAAAGAAAATACCCCTGCTGCGAGTGTTTTGTTATGATCCAATTTGATTCCAATATAAGCGGACACTTGTTGTCAGTATCCCCGTAAAGCCACTATCATGGTTAGGAGTGTCGACCAGCAAGCCGACGCATCGTAACAAGCGATGCACGTCTATCGCACAAACCGCCAGATGCTATCTGTTGAGTGTTTTAGGTTTCTCCGCGATTTGGGGGCAATTTATCGATGAAAACTTCGCCAATAATCAATGTAAAGTTGACTTTCTAGCAAAATAACACAGAACTGCAAGAGATGTGTGGTATATTCATGTAGACAGTCCAAAAAGAGATATTTTTATCAGCTATGGCAAGAACACACAATCATTGGAGTCCATGCAAGGTTGGCTGTCTGCACAGAGAATTGGTTAACACTGATAGTTGGATAAGATAGCTAGCAGTAGATAGCACATACACACAGATGTAGTACAGTAGCATTGCTTGCATTATGCTTGCATCTGCGTCAGAGAGCGCGTGCACACAAGGAGTGTGGGGCCTCTGTTGGGTAAGGCACATAGCATTTTGCACTCTCTCTCATTCTCCCTCTGCCCCCCCCCCCTCTCTTGTTCTCTCCCTCTCACTCCATCTCTCTCTCTCTCTCTCTCACTCACGCACGCACGCATCTCGCCTTCTCTCCTACTCTCCATCCCTCTTTTCTCTCACTCTATCATGTACACACATACACATCTAGCATCTCACACTCTCTCTCTCGCACTCTCTCTACCTATCCCTCTCTCTCTCTCTCTCTCTCCAACACTCTCTCTCACGTACACACACACACATGTACATATAGAAATTGCAGCAGTGCTCTATGAGGAAGCTTCCGTAATATGCTAAAACCGTGTGCGTAACGTAATGCACTTAGGTTGCTCAAATACATCAAATTAATGCACAGGTCGAGTGTGCTGCACTGCCGCCGACGATGCAGTGTTGGTGAGTAGTGGAGGAATAAATGTGTGTGTTCACACAGGGTCACATGCTTGCTGAATATCAAATCAGAAGGACATTTATATTGAATATAATATACATGTGTGTGTGTGTGTGTTCACATTGGGGTAATGTAGGTGTGATGTACGTCAGAAGCACTTTGGATATTAAATAAAGTATGACCATTGAAATGAACATACATGTACATGTACAATGTACAGACGCTCAAAGTGGGAAGGTCCTATTATAAATGGAATTATGAACTGAATTATGAATTTGTACTTGTTTGACAGGAGATCTGCAGGTGTATATTGTAATACAATCAGAGAGGTCTTAACAATAGGTACATGTATACACTGTACAAATAAATTTAATGTTTGAAGGACAGTAAGAGCTGCAGTCAGTACTGAATTGAATGTGTGTTTAACATTGATTGCCATTCTAATAACATTAACGTATCAATTACCCACCTCAGCAAACAATGATACTATTTCATTTGATAACATTGGTAAAACATACATAAATTCAAAATTCATACTCAACATTTCATATATCAAACCGTCTCTTTGGTTCTTCATTTCTTCTAATATAATAACAGCATTTTGCTCATCTGAAAATATGCCTGGTGTTTTTATTTCATGAGAAGCGGAGTTGGGTGGTTGCTAAATTAAAGATACATTCATTATCAAATTAATATTCATAAACTGCCTTAGTTATAGTGATCCTACCTATGACATATTACTAGTAGCACTACTAAGTACTTATACTAATTTTGTTTACTTAGAGAAGCCTCATCAGCATTAATGCTGTTCTTCCTTAGGGCCCTGCAATTATTATTACCCAGCAACTGCTACATGTAGGTAACCATTTATACCTGGGTTGAGAGTGGCAAATGCAAATTAATTTCTTGCTAAAGGACGTTAGTGCCGGGCTGAGATTGGAACCCTCAACCCATAGGTCAGGAGTCAAGTAAATGAACCACAATACAACACCCCCACTAGTATATCTAATCTATTACACAGAAACCTGTACACCTAAGAAACATGAATATTCATGACTTTCCTTCATTACATTACAAACGTAGAGATCCCACTTAGGAAACATGAATTGATTTCTCGCGAAGGATCAATTCTAACCTTACCTTTCAAGGTGTTTCCGATGAGTCATGCGCAAATCAAAGGCAATCGTGAGAGATGAAGTGACATTTCGTGCTGAATAGGAAAGAGAATTCATTCTAGCCTTGGGGGAGGTACACAAGTGGATGGGGGGCAGAAACAGCTCCCCTCCATTCATCTTCGGACCATAAAGGCAACTAAATAATGTATTTACTTCTTTTTCTTTGGTTTTTACAGGTCTGTTGGTGTAAGAGGCTCCCAATGAATTAAGAAAATGTTACACGATGTACATGTATATATATATTTTTTTTGGGGGGGGGGAGAGGGCTTCATTTTACAACATTTTACAGACTTGTACTCCTCCCCCCTCCCAACAACAAAAATGAATAAATAAATAAAGAGAATCCTATATCTAAAATTGTGAAAAGTCAATTTTATGTATAATTATAGATCTACATGTTAACTGTTGATAAGATATTACAGTTGAATTTTCTTGTAGTGTTTGATTGTTCTGTTACAAAGGGGTGGGAAAACTTCAGCCTGTGAAAAAGACTAATCCACAACAGAATAAGAAGGAGGAGATGAAAATAACTATAGGTAGTCTGCAATAATCCAGACTCTATAAACTCATAAAAAAATAAGACAGCATACTTTTGCTGTACTGAGGGGCCAGGTTTATAATTTGGTAATCTTGTCAATGGGGTACTTGCTATGTTACTATGGAAGCCTTGAGGGGTAAGGGTCTAAAGGAGGGATATAGGATTTTGTTACAAAGTTAGAAATTTGATTCTTTGCCCCCACTGCATGACTAAGTGCATGTCCACTCTCACAGATTGTCTCATTTTAATCTTCTCTTGAGGCCCTTTGTTTGGTCAAAACATGCTCTATCACTCCTTCTTCCCCTCTTTCTCTCTCTTTCTATATCTGTCTTTTTCTCCATCTCTCTCTTTCTCCCACTTTCTTTTTCATTCTAATTCATTCCCTTTCTTTTTTGTCCTATGCTATACATGTACCTGCAAAATCCACAGCCCCTTTCTCCCCCCTCTCTCTCTCTCTCTCTCTTGTTATTTCTATGTTTGAAAACTATTTTCCCAAAAGATACATTTTGCATTAAGCGACAACCATATATGCTGGGAATAAGGAAGATAAAAGAGATAAGTGTTTATAAAAAGATGATGCTGAAGAAGAACACAAGTTATTTAGCAATTTTGTTTATATGGCTATTCAAGAGCAATATATTAGTTAAATGCTGATGCAAAATACCAAAGCCATCAATGGAATAAAAATGGCTCAAACCTTCTTTTTCCTAACCTCCTCAGACTAAATGAGTTCATTTCCTCTCAATAAAGACTTGACCTTTCTTAACTCAATACCTAACATAAGACACCTTTTATTGAAAGCTACTTTCCCTTTAAATTGGTACGCTTCCTTCACAATTGACCTTCAATGGCCATCAATGGCTCTTAAGGTAAAAATTTGTCCTTTCTGAGGTAAAAACAAAGCTTCACCAAAATACATCTATAAAACAAGACTTGAAAAGTTCATACAAATTAATTATTTGTGAATATACTGACAGAGAAAACATGATCATATTTTGTCCCCCAAAATGTAAAGTTAGCTCCTGTGCAACTACAGCATACTTTTAGTCACCCCTATATATTGACACATAAAATGCTTTTATTTGGCTGGGGAGGTATTTTGAGGCAGTTAGCACGACGAAGTGTGAATAAATACTAAATACTACTAAATAGCTAAAAAGGTCATCTATCCTTAATAGGAAATTAATTTTCAAGGATGCACAGAGACAAAGACTAAGATAAAGATTACAAATAGAGGTACAGGGGTATAAAGGTGAGAGAGAGAGAGAGAGAGAGAGAGATTACCCAACGGATGTAGACGATAATACAAAGTTTTGAAAGCTATAATCACTATAATCTAAAATTGACATAAATCATTCCTCTAGCTATGAATGAAGAGCAAGAAAGGCAATAAAATAAACAAGTTTTAAATGCCCTCGTGGCTCCAATCAGACGCTACATAACATCTAATTTTCAGTAAAGATGTCTTGGGGAACTTCTAGGTTTTTATTTGTTTGTTTGTTTGTTGTTATTAATTTTTGTCTCTTGGACTAAGTTCACATCTAAAGATGATTTCCTTTTTGGAAGGGTCGTTTCAATTCATTATAGTTGGAGACAGGCCCTTCTACTCCTCTGGACCGTAGCTGTGGAATAGCCTTCCACAATCTATCAGAAGTGCTGTCAGCCCTCAAGACTTTCCTGTTCCAAGCTAAGACATCATCTCAACAATAATAAAGTGGACAAAGACTAATGGAAAGTCATCTTAATTTGAAACACTGACCAAGAACCTTGAATTTGCGAGACATTGTAGAGAAAGAGCCACAAGCGCCCATCAGAGGCGGACACCAGCACAATCCAAGAAGCCATCATTATCATCATCATCTGTTTGTAAAATAGACTCAATGTGAACAAAGGATTCTCTCTTCGACTCCCCCGGCCCATCCGCACTGAAGATAGATACATGTAAGCAAGAGTTCTGTTTCAAGGCCCAGCGCACACTACATGATCTGACTGTGATCCAATTTTTAAAGTACATGTATATGCAACAGCATCTTATATGAACATTGAAACATGTAAAATCTTAACGATCAAGGATCTGATTAGTCATGTGATTAATGACATCTAGATTTTAGGAGATTTCAAGCTTCCTGGAAGGAGGAAAAGCTACAACATGTAAATCAGCTCACAATCCTAGTGACATGAGACAAGTAGTACGATTGTCTACGATTTGAAAACGATTCTGCATTTATTCTTCAGGACTAGAAAGCTTAAAGGCACACTAACTCTGGTTGTTAGTATTCTTATCATTATTTACAATCTAATCAGCAAAACGTTTTTTTATAGATTTTCATAACTAATATAATTGCCATATCTTCCAGAATTGGATCGCATTTGGATCGTGTACTGTAGTGTGCCTTGGGCTTAAGTCACCTCTATTTGAATAGACATGAATGGAAGATGTCCAAGGAATAAAATGTTATATGGGGTCTACTAGATTCACCTTCTATTCAACAAGCATGTAATCCCTCATTCTACATGTACATCTATGTACAGAATTTAAAGTCAAGCCAAGGTCTTTAGGATGACCTACTGATCATTTTGAGTCTGCAGTTCAAGGTAAACAAACAAATCCAGAATATATATGAAGCAGTTCTGTGTATGGTAGTAAACCTCATTCTCAATTCTTTCCAGCAGATATTGCATGCATCGGTGTATCATCACCACCACCGCAGAAAATAAATGGTGATCGTAATCACACCGTTTGATAGTATACATCAAAGAGCTGATAATGTGTGAAATGAAAGTGTCACCTTGCCTGCTGTACCCATTGCCACCTGCTACAGACCTACCTCGGTGTAGCCAATTTGACCACCGTTCCTAGCCCCTATAAAATCAAACTCTCCACGGACTCGTTTGACCCATTTTCAAATGCAATTATTCTTGCCGTTTCCAGGGAGCGAACTCACAAACAGCGCTTTGGAGAGCGTGCGAGCGAGGGACGATACCGTCATTGGGCCAGTTGCATGCATGATTCGTGTGACCGTGTTGCCAGGCTCGTTTTTTAAATTGCAACAGGAGCAGGGAGATGTAAGCGAATTGGTGCAGATGAGAGAGAGAGAGAGAGAGAGAGAGGGGGGAGGTCTATAAGAGGAAAGAATGGCAGGGAGATGGAATGAAAAAGAGAGACATTTAGAGATAAGGAGAGAAAATGAGAGACAACGAAAATGAAATGAAAAAGAATGGCAAGATGAAGCAAAGACCAACAGAGAAAATTATAAGATAGAGGAATTGAGAGAGAGAGTGAGAGAGAGAGAGAGAGAGAGAGAGAGAGACAGAGAAATACTGATAGAGAGAAGGCGAAATAGAGACAGAAACAGAGAAATGAGATGAATTACAAAACGGGGAGAGACAGAAAACAGATGAAGAGAGGGGGTAAGATTAAGAGAGAGAAATAGAGAGACGAAAGAAAAAGCGATAATGTAGAGATTGAGAGGTGGGAGAGACAGTGGGGGGGGGGTGCAGTATTTTTCAGGACAAGATAGAGAGAGGAGAGAGGGGAGAGAGAGGGAGAGAGAGGAGGGAGAGAGGGAGAGAAAGATATGACAGTAGACATATAGAAAGGTAAAGAGACAGAGGGGCAGACAGAGATAATACAAATAAAGATGAAGAGAGTTTAAGAAAAACATGCAGACAACCAAAGAAAAATAATGAGAAAGACAGGGAGAAAATAACCGAGAGAAACAGAAATAATGAGAGAAAAGTGAGAGAGGTGAAGAGAGCTAGACAGAAAAACACAATCATAATGGATCGCTTAAGACTCGTCGTTATTGTCGGCGCTAATGATATTACTTTGGGGCTAATGCAACAATAACATGGGTGGAATGTATTAAGTGAGGCACTATACAAAATATAGGCAATTGGTATATTATTAGAGGGTCGAAGCTTTTATCTCTGCCGCTAGTACTTATTAAAATCTACTAAGAATACAATACACGCTGACGTTCTAATTGCTTGACATGTCATACATAAAATAATTAGGACTGAAACGTACATGTCATGTACATATACAGTATGTACATGTATGCATGCATAACCAGCGATACAGCACAAAGTAGGCAATAAATAAAATAAATTACATTTTTTAGGGTTGTATGACACATGATTGTTTGACAAATTGGTATACAAAAACAATCTTTTTCATGAAGTAGTGCTATTTTTAATGAAATAAATGAGAATAATAACAAATTCGTTTTCTCTTTTACATGTATGAGAAGTCAACCTACTCTTTTTATGATGTGCATCATGGTATATGTAGGAAGGAGTCTTTCAAAGAAATGAATGCAGAGATGAGGGAGGGATGAATATAGCCTAAAATCAATCTTAGGTTTAGGCTTGTTTGTGTTTTGTTTCATTCCATGTTGTTATTACCATCATCATGTAAATTGTCATGTTGCCTTTGTTTGTAGCGGGGCCCCCTCGTAAAGTAGGCCCCACGTGGCTCTAAATGGGACTTTATGTATTTTTAAAGTGTACTAATCACCTGAAAAATAATTTGTGTATAGTAAGAACTTAGAATGTATAAAATAAACATAAAAAACTTTACCTGGTATTAACAAGGTTAACAGCTAAAGGAATATACATGTATGAAGAAAATAAAGGAAATATAAAACCCCGCCTACCAAACCTAAGTCTGATTTGGGTTCCATGCACGTCCTGTTCTAGTTGAGTGCATACACTTGTATCATCTATTCTACTCAACAGGACTTATTACTGTTTAGTCAGTGTGTATTTAAACTGCAATATCACTTTGTAAAAGGAACATCTGGAGCTCATATTTTAAATGAAGTATAGCACCATGAAAACCCTTAAAGTGAGAGCATAACATGTTCTGGTGATTGGTACACTTTAAAGCCCCTCTGCACTAGTTTGGCCAGGAGGGATTAGAGGGATTAGCGTGGTCACTGACAGGTGGTTATCTCATCAACTCGGCTCTCAATTAACATAAGGAAAAGAGGATCATGGGGGACCAACGGGCACCGCTTAGGCATTGCTTTCTATATAGAGGGAGCAAGTAGCTACAAGTATTGCAGTAGGGCTTTAAAGAAAAAATAAATAGATAGATAGATAAATAATCACATGAATAAATAAGTAAACAAATGAATATATCATCAAAAAACTAATGAACACTGTTAGTCTTTAAAGTTTGGTGTAAGTTTCTGTGAGAGATAATTTTCCAATATCCTCCGGCCTGAAGATTAGCGTTAATAACATGCACCACGGTATGCATGTAAGAAGAGAAGGTTGGAGGAGACATGTATGCAGAGATGAGGCAGGGATGAAGATAGCATAAAATCAATCTTAGGCTTTACTAATGAAATCAGGCACAGTGTGGAAATTAATTTTCAACAAGGATGCGCCTCAGTGAGGGAAGAAGGGGGAAATATACAGTGTACATGTTAGAGAGAGAAGGAGATGGAAGGGGAGAGAGAGGGGGAGGGAGAGAGAGGGGGAGGGAGAGAGAGAGGGAGGGAGGGGGAAGAGAGAGGGAGGGGAGGGGGAAGAGAGAGCTAGCAGGAGAGAGAGAGATAAAGAGAGAGAGATAGAGAGAGAGAGAGAGAGAAAGAGAGAGAGATATAGATATATATAGAGATTGAGGGAGAGAAGGGGTAATATAGAGGTTGTATGACGAAGAGGGAAAGAAGTGGAGAGAGAGAAGGAGGGAAAGAAGTGGAGAGAGAGAAGGAGGGAATAAAGGGAGGAAGAAGATATATAGATGACAGTAACAGAGATTACAAATACAAATGAAATTGAAAAACATTAAAAAACATTCATTTGAAGGACCGATAAAGGGTAAGAGAGACAGAATGGAAGAATCAAAGGAAGAGAAAGAGAAAGAGAGTTCAAGGATAAAGAGGGAGAGGGAGAGGGAGAGAAAGAGAGAGAGAGAGAAAGAGAGAGAGAAAGAGAGAGAAGGAGAGAGAGAGAGAGAGACAGTGCGAGGGGAAAGAGAGAGACAAAAGGGTAGAGTGAGACATAAACATAGAAAAAAGAGACCTGAGAGATATAGGAAATTGAAACTATGATTCTTATACATTTCAATGTCTTTTAAATATCTTGCCAATGTCAAGATTTTAATGCTCATTTTACCCTTTTCCAAACTCATGACGGTAAATGACAACAAAAATGGGCATAAATCATACAAGTCATGAGAATTTTGTATTCCTTTCGCTAATACATCTGGGCATTGTAACAAAAATTGTTATCTCTCCCCACGATTAATTGTATCTCCTTGAGTCCTTTAACTCATTGTATCTATACAATAATAGTATATGTAATTGATAGATACGATGCACGGCAAGGTACAATCAATTCCAGCAAAAATACAGAGAAATTGGATTTCTACACATGATATTTGTACATGTAAGTCAGATCTTTAAAGTTACAGGGCCCTTGTATATTGTATGGGACTCTAGCTAATGGGTCAATGGGCTTAACAAAAAGATCAAGAATAATAGGCCCATTTACCACAACTTTGTAAATACATCACGT
Organism: Mesocentrotus franciscanus; assembly: GCA_037976565.1. Lineage (NCBI taxonomy): Eukaryota > Metazoa > Echinodermata > Echinoidea > Camarodonta > Strongylocentrotidae > Mesocentrotus > Mesocentrotus franciscanus. The sequence goes on from CP137686.1 coordinate 26,210,332, forward strand.
ATATCTCCTTAATTCACTGCTCATCTACTGGTCACTAACGATAGAGCCATCGTTCGCTGACCATCGTAGCTAATGGACACCTCATGTCAGGATGATGGATGACTGATGCCATGCACCATTTAGAACAACTGACCTCTACATGCTAATTGAAAAGTAATGGACAGTCAAGAACTGATTGGCACCGGCCCAAATCGCGTTGCCAGCCTGTCAGACAGCCAGCCAGCCAGCCAATTTCTACAATCCTTTCAATAATAAAGCAGTCTTCTCACTTTTACGATGATTTGAAATATTGAGACTAATCTTGTATCCCTGACCTAATGGATCCACTTAAATTATTCATCTATTTATTTGTTTGTTTTCTTTATTTTCAAGACAAGGTTGGCCTGTTCAGTTCTTTACAAAGGGGCCTTGAAGATTAGATATTCTAGGAAAACTAACGTTGCTGTAATTGCATCTGATATAAACTCATTAAGCTAGACCAATATGGTACACAGTAAACTTTGGCAATCATAATGGCAATTAGGTCAAGGAGTACTTAATCTTTCTAATTCATTGTCTGTCATAGATTTATATCCAGTTGAGAAGTTTTTTAATTAAAAGTTAAAAGGTCCATTATAGAGGCAAACTGCAGCTGACTTACTACCCAGAAAAAATATCTATATAATGCAAAACTGCACTCTGAAAGTTTAAATAACACATGTACAGCCAGCCCCTTCCCCCTGCCCTTCCCAATGTTTCTTGATGAAATCATTTGAATTTACTGGTGAAAAGAATATTCTTTTTTTTAAATAAACTATATCCACTGGAAATTACTAATACCATCTTGAAATTATTTATATTGAGGCTACACAGACCGTTATCTAGGAACACTGTTTTTTGTTTTTGTTGAATATTTAGAATGGTTAAAAATGATACAACATGCATCAATAAGCATTCATTTCTTGAATTTAAGACCCTTCAAATACATCTCAAGAGTTAACATATAAACAGTTGAAGAAAAATATGAGGTATTGCCAATTTGAATAAGAATCCATGTCCTTGATGTCTTAAAGTGAATATAAACTGCATTAAACGGGAGAGAAAAAATCTCCAGCACTAGATATAGATAAAGCTGAACTCTGGTCATGCAACTACATTATGAAATACATGTAGATTTTATGAATTATAAAAACTAGAAGTGAATTGGAAAGATTGATTTTGTATTATAAGACAATAAGTTGTGTACATGTATACTTGTTTGTGAGGTTTTGGAATCATCAAAATGACAAGAAATTGACCAGAATTGCTCAAAGTTGCATGCACTGCACACAGATATGTGTATATGGGACGACACACACAAGGTATGGAAGTTTGGTCCAAACTTTATGACCGTAGTGGACAAAACCGTTTTTATTATGAATTTCAAAACTTGTATAATAATTATGTACCCATGCCATAAGATAGAGGAAAATTCACTATCGTTCTCTAGTATTTTATAAATGATTACTTTCCTTTAAAACAAAAATTCATTATATATGCATTAATCATGTAATTGTACTAAAACGGCAATCATGACAATAGCGGTATTAGTTTAACCAATCAGCAAAGCCCTGTTGGGCGTTGCCTCAGATTTGCCATGCATAGCACCAGTCGCCGTTTTACGTTCAGCCGATCAACACGTATTTTTGCTCTCTTGGTTACATGTACATAGGGGATTGAGTGTTTTTCACTTTTGCCCTTTTCAACATTTATTTGTAGACTGGGTCTACTGACATCTTTAATTCATCGAAAGAGTATTTTATCGGCATTTCATTCGTATATTTTGGCGACAATCTAATTTTGAACTGGGTTCGATAATCTTCATTTTTGTTGTTGTTTTCCTGCTGACGCGTGAACTGTCTTCACGGAACCCCGACCTCGCGCACTGCACCACGCCACGTGGCCATCCACGAACATTGGCAGAGTTCCTTGATCTTCAGGCTACCCTCGTGTGACCTTCACGACATCCTAGTTCGGTCTTCACGACACCTCGTCGAAGTACTTTATCGTCACGCTCGTCTTTATCATCCGACGTCCACAGCAATTCAATCGACGTCGCCTTAAACGAACTAGGATAAGTCTACACGTCCAAGACTCCACAGACTCGAACAACCAACATCACAGACATCACGCGATCTCTGCCACCGTTGAAGACGAACTCCGATTCCCTCTCCGAACTTCTGAGGTAGATCTACCCATAATTAACCCCCTTTAATCTTAAGTATTAATACCACACGTCATATTGCCGACTTACGTACTTATTACTTTACTTATAAATAATTACATGAAGGCAAAATGTGATTGATATCATTACTGCATTTGTATATGCTGCCTCATTAAAAGGCCTAATTGTTGTACTGGTACACACCGCCTCATAAAAAGGCCTATATACTTATATTTGGCATCGATGCACATCGCCTCATTAAAGGGGCTATACTGTGTTAGTCATTTTTTTTGGTTCGAAACCAGGACCATACTCCTTGTACTTGGGGGCAGTCTGCCGCAAGACAAGTAGACACCACTCAAGGTTGTCATTATTGATTGTACATTTGTTACCTGTCTAAATATACAAGGGATCATACCATTTAAATAAACCAAAGTTTTCCTCCTCTGATTTCGCAATTCAAATTGATTGAGAAAGTGTTTTGGATTGATTGATCCCTGTGATTGATTGAGTGATCGATTGTCAAACAAAAAGAATGAGAAAAGGCACTAATTAATTTTTATATTGATCAGGACCCCCGTCTTATAAAGAGTTGATATCAATCGCAACTTATTTGCGATTGATATCAATCGCAACTACCCTGTATGTACATGTACATAAGAGATAGGAGACTGCAAACTTGCGATTGATTGGAGGACTTACTTGCGATTGATTTGGATCAATCGCAACTCTTTATAAGACGGGGCCCAGGAGTCAGGACTCAACCTTCTCTTTAAGTTGAAGTGGGTGAAAGTGCATGCTACCTGGGCTTGATCCAATGGAGAAATTAAAAGAAGCAAACCCACCGAAAATTGATTGAGCTTGCCGGCGCAGCAACCGTGAGTAATAACTCCACGTGATGCGGGAAGAGGGCACCAAGCAGATTAGACTTGAAGGTCACAGGCATGTTGGTGGTGTATTACCACAACAAATAAATGTTTGCCCTACATGTACATACATCAGCCACTATGAAAATACATGTATGCCGTGGATAGCGATGGTATTTTATGCATGCATGGTACATTAACGGTATTTAAAGGTTAAAGCAGCTTTGCTTTACTTGATAGAAAACAATAAATGTACATGTATATAGTTTATAAATACATATACAATTTATGCCTACATTGTGTCATTGTACCTAAAAGGGTAGAAATACTGGAAAATATCATCAAATTCACTAATTAGAGTTTAGGGGTTTACCAATTCATAATGTACATATACATGTACATGTAGGTCTTCTTTGCCTGGAAAATTAATGATTTTTGACAATGTATAAACCAGTATATGATTGAAAATTTTCATAAAATATAGTGGCAAAATATTCATTTTTAGCAAAATACAGTAATTTTTCCTTTCAAATTTGAATTTGCAACTGGCAGTGTTTTATTCACCTCATTTGTTGTGTAAAAAAATGAGGGCTTCAATTTTCATTCATGGATAGAGGGAAAACCAAGGAGTCTCTTGGTCTGAAATTTTGCACAAGCTTTCATAAAGTCATTTTGCTGCTACAGATAAATTTCGAGATAATATTTTGAGGGCTTGCAAATCCCTGATAGGGGTTTTAAAGGTACTATGTCCCATTTGCAGGCCAAACGAATGAAAAGGTTAAATTCCAACGGCATTTGAAAGACAATACTAATTTAGAACTTCCCTAAAAAAAGGGGGCTTGAAAATGTCTTTAAGTGGGAAAATAACGACTATTAGTTGTCGAATCGACTTAGGAGCTATAGAGCCAGTAAGTAATAGTCTGATTTTTCAGACCATTGTACCGAATGGTCGTACGTTTTATGCTGCGCAAAGATTCAATCAGTTTAATTTTGGCCATTACAAGAAGTGGGTTATTGATGTAGACAAATGCTCATGTACCCTTTACAGCTCATTATGTATGTTATTACCAAAGATGAAAAAGGCCAGTCAGTCACTCAATAGTGTCTGACAGTGAAGTCTAGCAAGTAAACGGGTTTCCTTGCATAATTTGAATATTAGGACACTGCTAACGTTTAAATTTCACAGATAGGACATACATGACATATTCATAATTCCTGCAAAGTTCTACAGAATTTGATGTTGGCTGCAAAGGGACATAGTATCTTTAAAGGTACTACGGTAATTAAAATCCAAATTTATTATACCTGTTTTAAAACATGCAATTCTCAATATATTAAATGAGTGTTTAAACGAAATGGAAGTACATATCCACACAGTCACACAATTGTAATAATAGAGATGGATACAAAATTATTGCAAAATAAAAATGAATGAAATGCATTATGCAGTACCCCTGTACAGGTGTTTTGATTCTCCGACCACCTGCACTGCATTGATCTATAGGTCAGAGATGAGGCAACTACAAAAAACTTGATGAGCTTGAGCTTTTTTCCCCCTCATCTTGCCAATATAAGGGGCATTTACACTGACAGCAAAAAACGTGGGTTTCTCTCACATGTGTGGTTGTTATAAACTCTAGCCAAAACTCTGTCAGCTTTTGAAGTGTAACTGGTCGCTCTCATAACATTTCCCACCCCATATCACAAGAGTAGCAACACAGAAGGTTTTCCATGGCAAGCAAACACTGATGGTTTTATAAAGGTTTATCCTTTGTGTAAATTGTAGTTGAAAACTCTATGGTTTTTCACGTTAGAGGGTTTTTTTTGTAGTGTAAATGGGTCTATAGATGAGTTGATTTTAGAATGGAGATTGATTGTGACATCCTCATCTGGCGCCACAGTGGCAGTTGGTCTGTCTCGGGACACAATTCGTTTTGGTGCTTCACAATTAAAAAGAGATAGTCGATTGGTAAAATACAGTTTCCTAAATTAACTGTTTGTACAGTTTCACCACTATACAATGTAGTTTCATATGCAGCATGCACAATCTAGGATTTCACATTTAACAGGTGAAAGTTTAAAAAAAAACCAGATAGATAAATGCAACAAACTGCAGTGCTAGAATGGCAAATTTCTGACAGGAATACAATTAATAACTTTTTAAAATATAGTATTTGTAACAACATTACAATCTTAATTATCCTAAACAGAAAAAGGGTTCATACATGTACATTATGTTGATCTAGACCTACTTCATTCATTTTGTTTGTTTATCCGTGCATTTTGGAAAATTGTAACAGTACCCTCACCTCCTGAAATAATAATTATAATTGTCTGTTCCTCAAAAGTTCCCTTCATATTATCTCTACTTCTTTGCATTTACTTATTTTTACAAGCTTTTTCATATCTTACATTCTAAATTTTAGCTTCCGATTTCCTGCTTTTATTGTTCAGAGCTGCAGGTCATAACAGACGGATCGATCAAAGGGAAATTTTTAATAAAATGTTTTTAAAAAGCTTGTACATGTATAATTTTCACCTTTACCAGAACCCCAACTTTTTTTTTTTTAATGGTGAAATGTGGAGAAAAATTGTGTGCAAAAAAACTGAACAGAAAGAAGTCTAGCGCACGACCCCTGAAAATTTATCGACACATCCCCAGCAATCCTATGCATAATGCAGGGGGGAATTCAGCGAAATGCGCTCACCGCTCAGTATAGACGATGTTTACACAGGCCAGCCCCAGACACACATAGCATACAGCATGATATCGTCATCAAATCTATCCTTTAGGCAAGCACCATTTACCCCTATTACACGGTGTGATATCACATTCTGTATTGTGCAATGGTTCCAATTTATCAAGACTGAATTTCACTCGACGAACATGAATACAATGTAGCTCTGAAATTGACTGAAGTTGGCAATCTATAGAAAATGGAGATAAAAGGGCATCATGTTATAGCTCTTTTGTACTGCTATGAATTCAATCTAACACAAAATATTAAATACTATCAAAGACACGGAATATGTTCAATTCGATTCAATTGAGTTTATTAGGTAGTCATAAAAGAGCAACAAAGTAGGCCGGTGTAGGTGTTTATAAATAGTGTCTCACAGTATCTAAGATCAGCTCTACATTAAAGGAGTCTTGAAATATTTCATGTTGAAAAGACACTGAAGCATTTCCATACAATCCACACATACATGTACATGTACTTTATTTACATGATAAAAAACAGGGTTGCTAAAATACAAACTACATACAAAATATTATATTAATATACATGTACTGTACATGGATATACAAAGTATATGAAGTGTCAACTTGTTTCAATGTTTTTTTCTTCTTTCTAATTAACTCAAAATTTTCTTTTCTTCTTACAATTTTGGAGTATGTTCATATCTTAAGCTGATTTTGAAGAGATTTCATTCAGACTTTAATAATATTCAGTTCTGTATAGTGCATATCACATAAACGTCCCTATGCGCTTCCAAAGAGCTTTGGAATTTATTACCCTAGCTTTCACTCTGGCAGCTTTAGCAGCCGACAATCTGCCTACATACTGTAGTACCCCTGAATACATGTACTGTAAATACATTAGCTGATTAGTTGAAGTGTTTAAAAATAATATTAAAAAGTATATGTTTTATTTGGCATATAATTAAGTATTCTGTCATTTTTGTATGTTCTATCTCCCTTCTGTTCCTTTGTTTATAATGCTGATGCTTTTATGTTTTTTGTTTACATGTAAATCTTTTTTTTTCTCGACAAGTGCACGATGAACATTTGATTTCAAGTGGATTCAGCACCTTACAAATCTCATATTCTTATTACATGTACATGTATATTGCAAGCATTTCTTGTAATAAATTCCAACTAGCGAACGATATCCCCCTCGTTGGGTTGAGTACCATCTTATCTGACGTACATGAGGTCCCATGGGGGCCCTTCCTACCCATAATTCATGTTTCTACAACATAGCCGCTCATAAGATATTGAAGGCTCAGCTCGGCCTCAGCCTTGCATGTACATGTATGTGCATAAATTGGCCCAGCTATAAAGCTTGGTGCACAAGTAGACTGGTATAACTGTAGGACTAAGCTGCTGCTGCTTGCCAATGTGGAAATGTGTAAAGTATAAATATTGTGGCTCTAAGAACATATTTAGCCTATCTCATAAGCCAGTTCGGAGTAATAATCTATATGTATTCATAAGCAGAGGAGATCAAGGTTTTTTTTTTACGAACCTACTTAATCAACATGGAAAAATACTGGATAAGTCCTTATGAAACTTTTAATCATTATTCAATTAAAAATGCTTTAATGATGCAATCCATGAAACACAGGTGAAAAACTTTTTTTGAAAGGGGAAACAAAAAGCTATTCAAATGCACAAAGTGGGACCTTGGTACATGTACATTTCCATTTTCTTGTTTGTTTGTTTGTTTGTTTTTTTTTTTTTGGGGTTAAAGAGAAGGTTGAGTCCTGGGGAGAGGTGAAAATTAATTTGTGAGCGTTATCATTGTTATTACCGTATGCAAGTGTGGAAGAACATCATAGAAAAAATGTTCCCTGAAAAAGCATTGCTCTTCAAATGCCTTAATATTCTAAATAAGACAAAAATCAACTTGAAAATGAGACCTGATTTGTATGCCACTTGTTTGTGTAGTCCCATATACATCTTTCTGTGTACAGTGCTTGTTTCTTTACCAAGACTGGGCCAAATTTCTTATCATTTTGATGACTCCAGAACCTAGCAGTACATGTACACACCAATACTCATATATGTATGCTACATGATCAACTTTTTCTGATTGATTCCACACTGTTTCTTTCACAATGCAATAGCATGACCAGAACTCAACTTTATTTTTAAACCAATGCCCCATTTTTACTATGACATTTTTTTCAGCAGATGAAATGGGGAGCACATGATTCTATACGCTGCATGAAGAATCTTTATCATTCATGTACTCGTTAAAAAAAATTGGCATTTTTCGTTTCTTTTTGCAATGGTTTACGGAGTGATATCTATTATCTTCATACAAGTCTTTACTATTGCAGTGCTGTTCTGTGCTTGTAAACTAGAAAGGCTATATGATCATGGTAGTCAAGAGGTGTGATTCGTCATCACCCCTCCAGGTCATGTTGATCATCATCACTTACAAAGGGCAGCATCTATGCAAATTAGCTCTGTCAGATTGCATAGTGGTAAATGGACATTAATGGCATGTACATGTATCCTTTATGCTTGGCAAACAATGCCTCCATTTGAGAGATTCTGTTACACAAAGACATGAATTCATACATCCCTAATACAGTCAGGACATGATTTTATCAGCATCACTTTATAGAAAGGATAGCATCTATGCAAATTAGCTCCATCAGATAAGTGTACTGTTAATACCTCAGACATTTAGGACATGTTAAAGTATGTGTACATTGTATCATTGTTAATGCATCAATGTATGAGATTTAGTAACTCAGGGACCTGTACATGTAGGCATGCATTTGTGGCTTAGAAACACTCATACTGTAGGCCTACAGGTACAGTGTACTGTACATGGCTTTAGGCTCAGGTGAGGTATATTGTACCTGTATAGATCTACAAGTAACATTCAATGTAGATTAAGCCAAATTGTCAGAACTGGTTCTTGAGATCAACCTCATTTTTAATATTTCACTTTTCCCAAGAGGAAAAAGATAATGGCTGAATTATGCATGACATGAAAGTTCACTATGTGAATGCACGTACCTGTAGCACACACAAAATGGCAGAAATATAATCCATCAAATTGGATTTTCTTTTGCAGACACAAGCACTTCATCATATGTTTTCTCATCTTTTTGTTTTCTCACCGTACTTTGAACAACTACATATACTGTACAATGAATGTAGAAGTAATTTCTGTCAGATACCAAAATGATATGGTATCCTTACAGAACAAGATGGATAAAATACATTTACCTTTATGCATGGAATGTTTATCTACATGTACATGTACATGTAGTTTAATTTTACGGATGGGACATGATTTATGTTTAAAGGCATGTTTCTACATGTACAGTAAGAGGAAATTTCAGTCTTGCATGGAACATGCATAATGATTTTTAGGAATTTAGTTTTAGTCCTTGCAAGGGAGTGGACAAGTCTACACTGATCCATTTTCCCTGTTCACAAGCATTCCACTACATTACATTAAGAACTTCATATCTAATCCTGATTACTTTTGAAAGAATGCATGAAATGAAAATCATTGACAGGTGTTCCCTATATCATTGGACTTACCGGTATCTCAAGCTAGCTCAACATGGTCCACTTACAACTACAATTCTAGTACAGTGAAACCTGTCTATAAAGACCACCCAAGGGAGACAAGAAAAGTGGTCTTTAGAGGCAGGTGGTATTTATGTACAGGTTCCTTTTATAGTACATGTTACAATGAGAAACCATTTTCAAGGGAAACAAAAAATGTGGTCTTTATAGACAGGTGGTCTTTGTAGACAGGTGGTTGCTATAAAAGCAGGTTTGACTGTACATGTAAAGCTCTAAGTATGTAAACTGCATTGTTGTTACAGAATGGTAATTTAGACAGTACATGTAGGTACATGGAGGCTGACAATGTACACTGGGGCACTCTACATATACTGTATGCTTCATTATACAAATAATACATGTTTGCGAGTGCATTAATGAATATGCACAGCACGCAGGTTAAGTCGCAATAGGATAATAAACAAGACTTGTCAAGTTCATTTTGCACCTCATTGTTACATTATTTAAGATGATATACATGTACATGTATATAGATAAATAAAGATAGATACATGTATATAAATTCTGAGTATAAAGTCAAGAAATTTGCTTTGTTGGATGATATCACATCATGCAGTGCGAGTGCGCAGAGCAACAACTTTTACTGTACAATGCGCGTCTTGGTGTACGCATCATCATGCTTTATGAAATTATGTGCATTACATCATGTCTGCACTTTGAACACATCAAGATCAAGAGTGCTGTGCACACGGAGCTTGTATCTATAGTGCTGCACAAAAATTGCATAGCCGGGCGCAATGGAAAAAAATAAAAGCACAAACACGCGACATGAATATAGGTACAGTAGGTTTGCCATTGGCTACATTCTTGAACCCGTCTTATAAAGGGCATTAATATACAGTACATGTATGACTGACTGAATGAGACAGACATGATGTGAGTCTACAACATCACCCAAGATAGCTAGAGGTACACTGTATTATATGTACATGTACATGCACATTAACTATGGCGATACATGTACATTACTTTTTTATGCAGTACATGAAAAGGTCTACAGTGGAACCTAATCACAGCGACCCCTTGGTCCCAAAGAAATCACCAAATTACAGTACATGTATATTTCAATTTTTATTTTAAAATATATTACATAGAAATTGGACTGGCTAAATTAATGTTTATATTGAAAGATCTTAATGATGATCTACCGCCTACTTTACATTGAGCAGTCAGTATAATTGTACATGCATGTCTCATTGTGAGCTTTGTAGAAGTTGGCTGGTATTTCTATAATTTGATTTTTTTTTTAAAGCATAAAGTGTGCATTGCATTTGTACAAGTATTTTCTTAAAAGTAGCCCCCCCTCTCTCTCTCTCTCTATGCTACTTTTCTTTACATGAAGGTTACTTCATCTCTTCCTTCTAACTCTTCCTTCACAAACATTCTACACTGTAATTCATCTTTTCAATCATATTCATATTTTACTTTTTCTACTGTTCATTATATTAATGGAAACCAGAAAATACATTTTCATGTACTTTGCTAAAGACATGTTTACTAGAATGGTACTCAAAATGATCATCCTAAGGGCTGTTGCTAATATGACAATATATTCAGAGACCTTATTATAACCACTGAATGAATATATATAAATGAAAAGTATTAGACCAAATAGTTTTCGTCAAAGCATCTGTTTAGGAAAGAGGTGAAGAAATATTTTGTTTAATTGCAAACTTTGCAGTGATATTCTCCATCCTTTCCAAGATTCCAAGGCGTACAATTTTACATTTGCAATTGTATGTTGACATGTGATTAGTGAAATACAAAACATACAGTATGTATAATTTATGAAAAACGATTCAGTTTGAAAGTTTAATCTTTACAAGATCAGACACACCCTTGTGGAAAAGAGATGAAGATACAAAAACATTATATATTCAAGAATTATGTCATCAATTTTCAAAACAGTACAGAACTGTGTCGATACTACAAGTGAAGATTCATGTGAAACATCTGGAAATGGCTATAGAGTACATACTGCCTCCTGCATATAAATGTGCATTTACATTCACCACGATTACATTATGTTGTGCAATAAGGAAACATGAATAAATTATGTGAATTACCTGCATAGTGGCTCTTGTCCTGTCTTCACGTTCCTTCCACAATGCTTTCAGATCAGGGCACGACAAGGAGATATCACTGCTCGACTCATCCCCCAAATCCAGACTGATCCTTGCATCGCCACCAGAGGGCGCTCTTGCACTTTGGCTCCTAGCTGCTGCCATTGCTCAATGTGTTAGGAACACTTAGAAGCAAGGAAAGTCTGCAAAGGGGATATCAATATTGTTGTGGTTGTTTAATTTAGGCAAGTCAGTCAGTTTATGACCATTATGGCCGAATACTATAAAAAAAATTGTTTTGATTTCAAATTTACGTATATACATGTACACTCACATAATATGCATGTATTTCTTCTTCTTCTTAAAAAAAAAGGGGAGATAATGATAATCATGTTAGATTACCGATCCCTGTCCTTTTTTTTTAACGCTATCCTGACAAACCCGCTCGTGGTACGTTACGAAGGTTTCTTGGGGAAAAAAATTCCCTTAAGCCTCTCAAACGCGGCCAGGGAAGGCGCTCTTTGTGATATCTCAATCTCAAGGATTAAGAATCCTTGCCACTTACATGTAAAAGGAGTTTATTGGGTAATTCAAATTGGTGTCTTCATATTACAACAGGGGATAAAATCCATGAAATCCTGTCAATGATGTAAAATCTATTACACTAAATTGTAATCTGAAGAAAATTTCATCAGTTTTGTTGCACATGACAGCCAATTTAGAAAAACGTGGGATGCATACTTTTGATAATTAAGTTTAAGAAAGTACAAGATCAATGCTTACATGTAGCATGTTAACCAGGGGCGGATCCAGTGGGTGCATGAGGGGCCCACCCCCCCCCCCCTTTTCCTTCCAAAAAAAATGCAGGAAAAAAGCTAAGAAATATTCACATAAATGTTCAGTTTACGCATTCAGAAATGCCTCAGAATGTACCATAGAGCATCTTAAGGTTAAACATTTTCCCGGATCCGACGCCGTAAAGGCTTCGCACTCGCAATTTCGTACATTTCACGCCCCCCCCCTTTTTTGGAAAATCCTGGATCCTCCCGGTTTACAATCTAAAAAAGACAAAGGTAAAAGTTTTCTATAGAACTTTATGAACTTTTAATCATTTTACATTAACGAGATAGTCTAAAGCAGCTGTCATTTGTAAGACGCACCTCTTGACCCCTGTGAAAGGGGCGTCATTGTACCGATCTGCGTCACCCTTTTATGCACCATGACGCACCCTCCGTCCGAAAAAGTGACTCACCATTAGGAAACATTGACGCACCATTTCATGAAAATGACGGACCCAGGACGCATATCATTTTGCGTACACCGCACTAGCATACCGTATGCGTACCGACGCCGACGGTGGGTTGCGCGCACACCCCATCGTCTGTACGGTATGCAATTGTATTGTGCAGCAGTTTGCCGTGAATCCCGTGAGAAAGTGTATATTATAAGTCTTCATTTTTAGGAAAAATACTCCCCAAAAGATAAGAAAATAGACACGATCCAGGTAAGAAACATAACGACTTTTAAATCATGGCCATTATTTGAAGAAAACATGAATATTTACTTGATTTTACTTTTAGGTCTGTTTTAGTAGGGTATCTCCACGCTGGAGTTACGGGTCATAGTATGGATATGAATGCGCATTAGCGCCCAATAATTGATTAATGGGCGCTTGTTCAGAATCATATCCCTACTTTGACCCCGTAACTCTGGCGTAGAGATACCCTATGTCCCTACTAAAAACATACCTAAAAATCAAGTAGATCTAAAATCTAGATCTAAATATTCATATTTTCTTCAAATAATGGCCATGATTTACAAGTCCTTGTGTTTCTTACCTGTTTCGTGTCATTCTGAGTTTGCCCAAACTGTGGGTTTCTAAATTTGACTGAAAGCCGAGGCGCAGCGCAATGCAAATGCATGGAAAGGGCCAAGTCCAATGGGCAGTGGAACCAATAATGAGACGCCAGGCAAGAGTCATCGGGGAAGCCAATGGCCGCGCCCAGGGACGGCTGGGGACCCCAATCCAAGGCGCGGCGTCACTCGACATTAATAATAATAGACCACAAAAATATAACTTTCACACGTTTGGAGGTAGACCGGTCATTTGATATTTCAACAAAATCATGTAAATATCGTATTTCATTTATTAAACTCACCCAAAGTGAACAAATAGATGAACGAAGGTCGTTACTAAGAACGCTTTTTTCAGGTTACAGCTGTACACAGTCGACAGTCGAAACCGGAAGTGGAAAAGGTCAGAGGCGAGCTTGGCGCGCCGCTTCAATTCAATGCGCGCGACATCGACAAAATTAAGGCTGAACAAGTTGTAAATTGTTAATGTGGCTATTATTGTGACACAAAAATGGACAACGAAACCAGCATGTATCTCGAAAATATAGAGGAGTATGTTCTTGATGAAGACAGAGTTGTGAGTATAGATTAATTAACAAACCTCATTTTCCTCATGAAGTTAACAATTAACCAAATTCGGCGAAATGATTGAATAGAATAGTTGAATAGTTAACATGGTAAATTAGACATTGTTAGTGATTTACCGTTTACGAGACTTTCATTTGCTTGATGATGGTGTTATTGCCGGGTTGGTATTGGTGGGAAGAATAATAGGGGGGACATGACAATGATCTGATGAACCCAAATGACATTTGATGCATGGCATTATCATGGAAAATATAACCATTTATTCAATCTGATTCTCCCCCCACGCATCAACAGTTTATTTAAATCTGTGATTTGAAGAAGTTAATGTGCGATGTTTATTAAATCTTTTAGAATTGGACTTAATTATGTAAGACTTAATTCTTAAACAATATTGTAAAAGACAAATATTTATGATTTTTGGTGATATTTGATGCATGCATGGACATAGTTTTTATTAAATACTCTGGCAAATGTGATGGGTTTATTTTTGTTACGCCTCGCTCCGGACACGCATCATATACATGTACAGTACATGTACCACTTTACCAGTGTCATTTCTTTCCATATAGTTAACATGTGAAGAAGAAAAAGCCCCCCCTCCCCTCCTCACTCTTAAGTAGAGTCTTAGTTCAGGCAGAGAATCACTATTTATAAAATCTCATTACTGATTTATATTCTATCCATTTCTCTCATTTTCAGGTTACTTACAAATGGCTCAGCCAGACCCTAGAAATTCATGTGAATTTAGCGAAGAGGTAAGAGCACCAGTAAAATAGAAGTGCAAAATCTATTCTGTATATTTAAGATGCATTTAGAAAAGCTTGATAGTCGTATCATCATCGATCATCATCATCATCATCATCATCATCAGCACCATCACCACCATCATCATCATCATCATGATCATCATCACTGTCGTCATTATCATCATCATTATCACTGCCATACTTTACTTACTTTACTTTAATACACGATGTTGTAGGTCTAAGCCTGTTCATCGATCCAGGACTGCATCGATCCAGGATTCTTCCATGGTAACTGCTACTTGTGGGGGTGGAGGAGATTGTGTGCTTTCATGAGACAATTAACAGACAACACTGTCATTATCATCATCATTATCATCACCACTGTCATCTTCATCATCATCATCACCATCATCACACTACCATCTTCCTTGTCCTTTTACAACTTCATGAACCCAGTAAATCTGTGTGTCATCGTTTCCATCAAGTTTAAGCTTTTTTCGATTTTTGGTTATGTTCCAATTTTAGTAATATTCATGCTTCATTTCACCTTTAGATTACTGGAGACATTCTTAAGTGAACAGAAGAAGAAGGGATCTTCTACATTGAGTGTCACATACGCAGTTACAGGAACACAGGAAACAAAAAATGGAACTCAGGTACCAACCTTAGAAGTCTGAATTATTTAAATTGCTGACACATTCATCATTTACAGTTTTAATATATAATATATGGTTCAATTACAATTCAAAGTTTTACCTTTGAATAAAACAGGGCGCCACACTAACATTTGTTTATGCAGGGGGCCCAGAATGAAATTTTTAAGGATATGTATGCATGAAAACCTTTGAAATTTAGGGGTTCAGAATTTGAATTTAGGAGCCCACGTCTCCCTGTAAGATTCAAGTCATGAATAAAATGTTAAGTTGTTAGATGTGTAATACTTAATTCCTGTCACATAGAGCATAGCATAATAAAATTTCCCTTTTTTTAAAGAGATGTTCAGATAGTATCAAGTCTTATTTAGATAATTTGCAAAATCAAAAGTGCAATAAAACTAATAATGCCATATGAATGGCACCTAGACTGAGTTGCGTGCATCAGAACTTTATTCTAGTTGCATGAAAATGTGAACAAAATAGGGTTTCATTATTATTTCCTTTTTCTCCTATAGATGACGAAGATTGCTATTGTGAAAGAAGATGGGTTAGATGGTAAGCTACTTATCTATTCAACAATAAATAAAAATCAAACTCTATTGTGTTTAGAATGATAATCAGACTTATATTTTGCTGTGAAGAGATTTATGTGGCTTGACTTTGAAGTAATTCTACTCATCTTTAGTTTATTTCAATATTTAAAGAGCTTGTAATGTATCCATTCAATTTCAACCCATGTTTCCACATGCATGAGGTACACTTTTGAGATATGAAAAGGAGTTTGCTTTATCTCTTTAGACTTTACTTCAACAATGTATCCCTTCTGCACCAAGGCAGTGAATCCTGTTTATGAACAAATTGCTAGTTTCCTATTCAGGTAAATGTGTTGTGAAACATATTCCCATAAAGAATACGTTATATAAAATTCAGCATTGAAACAAAGAATTTAAACTCAATGTTAGCCTCTTGAAGGTTGGTGTATGATGGTCATTCATGATTTTGTGTAGTTGCAGAAAACGGATGAACACTCGTTTATCTATATCTTCTAGATGACTTTTCTTTTCATTTGTTTAATGGTGCAATGTGCAGCTGTGAAGTCCGGTATGAAGGAGGTGCTCGGCCAACACGTCTTTAGTATTCAGAAGAGTGCCCTCAAAGACAACAGCTCGCTCTTTACGACGGACTATGAAATCACCCAACAGAACATTACACAAATAAACAGGTACTTGTATAAGGACAAGTCTCAAAACAAATAAAAATAATTGAGCCACTTGACCACTTTTTTAAAATCTCCCCTGGCTCTAAAATCAAAAGTGTTTTTTTCATAATATACAGATATAATATGCCTAACATACTGCTCTTTCAATCCCACCCCCAAACAGCCTTACAAAACAGTACCCAAGGGCACCAGGTGACCTTGAGTAAAAAGTGGCTCAACTAACCCGAGTCTCCCCTAAATTAAATTTTGCTTGATACTGTAGTGAAACTAGCTGTAGTGTATTGAGAGACTTTGTGTCTATAAAGGCCTCATCATTTGTTTTCAACAAAAAGTGTACAGGTACCATCTACTTTTTGTTGATTAGTTTTTAGTTATTCAGTCTTAGTGAACAGGATAGCCTGATTAAATGAGTGTTGAAATTTAGGTGTAATTGTGAATCTTGAAATGTCACTTATGTATTATGTATACATGTACTTATTTCTCTTTTTTATATGATTGTCTCAACTACAGTATATATAAACAAGCCCTTGATGAAATAGTTATTGCTATTTGGATCATATATAGGAGGCATATGTAGTGCCAAACTTTTCTTAGTCCTTTTAAATGACTTAATAATGATAATAATAGTAATAGTAATAGTACATGTAATAGTTATATTAATAATAATAATAATAATAATAATGATAATAATAATAATGAGGCATATATAGTGCCAAACTTTTCTTAGTCCTTTTAAATGACTTAATAATGATAATAATAGAAATAGTAATAGTAATAGTTATATTGATAATAATAGTAATAATAATAATAATAATAATAATAATAATATTTCTTATAAAGCGCTTTACAAGTTACAGCGTAACCAACCATAATAGCGCATACAGTATTATTATCCCGGTCACTGGATTCTGTTACAATTCTGTACTTTACTCCCTTGGGAGCCAGTCTCCAGCCAGTCTCGCTTATGACAGACATGCACATGCTAATCCAATCACATTTTAAATTTATGCTGTAAAATAAGTTGCATGAAATTGAGAGGCATTACAGTAATATATGTTTATTAGTAATATTCTTTTGATTGTATGATGTCCAGGTTTAGTGCTATTCAATGTAAAGCAGTGGACGTAAGATCATTGACAGATCTGGAAAGGAATCAGGAAGTGCAACAAAAGTCTTCAGCAGGAAAACCTAAGGTAAGATAGGGATATTGTTTTATGAATATATGTCATAAATGTTGCATTTCCATATTTCTATTGAGATTTTTTTTTAACTTTTCATTTCTCTTTTTTTTTAGAAGACACAGATATGTCTGTTTTTCGTGCGTATTGTGTCATAGTTCGCTGACACCAGATTTGGTTGAATCGATTTGCGTACATTTCTCCCAGGCAGCTAAACTCTGTGGGACACGCTAATTACTTAATAAGCTTGCCTTGAAATCATAGAGCCGCCCTAGGGCGAGGGAAATGTATGATGATGAATTTTTCTGATGAGATGGTTAATAGAGGTTGTAGTGGAGTCCACTCTTGTTGCTTGACAATGCTTGACAATCCTTGTTATCAGGTTAACACCAGAATGGTAAAAACTCCCCCATGGATATCCAGGCCTGGATCTTTAACTTTGTTTGCCTGTGTTGGCATTTCTTTTAGCAGGTAAATGGATTTGGCAATCAAAGTACGTCATCAAAGCCTGCATCATCAACTTTATCATCATCATCATCATCTTCAGCGTCTCAGAAACCCAAAGCTAAGAAAGGCTCGATTGAAGCTAGCTTTGCCTCTCAGTCAACAAAAAACAAAGCTCAGGGATCCAAGAGTGAAAAGACAGAACAACAACCGAAAGCAAAGAAGAAAGAGGAACAGGTATAATTTTGATAACTCCAAGACTTTTGCAGTGCAACTTATTAGCATGTTGCTTTGAATGAAAGCAGAAAAGTTAGCTAAATTTATTTTCAAATTTTCAAATGAAACATTGGTTAACATTTTAAAATGTACCTTTTTGTTGTGAAAAAAAGTATATAGAAACATTATATTAGAAAATTGATTGATACACTTGAAAATATGCTAATAAAACAAAAGAAAAAATGTACACTTTAATGCACCAATCAATGGTGATTTGATGAAGACGTCACAATTTCCAGTTTTAAGCAGATTATGAACACTTAAGTTTATGCAAAGTACCTTTAATAGACATGCTTTCTTCTTATTTTGTGTTTAGAAATCAAAGCCTAAGGGTATGCTAGCATTTATGAGTCAAAAGAAAAAGGAAGATTCACCTTCAGCATCTTCAGGACCTGCAGGGGATTCTGGGAAGGATGATAGGAGATCAGTCAAAGAAGAAAAAGAGGAGGAGGAGGAGGAAGAGGTCGATGTAGAAAGCAGCAATCATGAGAAGACAGGGGTCAAAGGTGGAAGGTTACAAAGGTCAAGTCAGGCAGACAAGAAAAAGAAGAGAATAGTTGCTTCAGATTCAGAATCAGGTATATGTTTTTTGATGATATTTTATCCTCATCCTCTCATATCTGTATCTTGTGTAGTGTGGTTTTCTTTCTCTCATCTGCTCTACCTCTCTATGTGCCTTTCTTCTGATCTGTTAGTCATTTTCTCTTTCTCTCTCTCTCTGTCTCTGTCTCTCTCTGTCACAATCTATCGCACTCTCTCCCTTTCTCTCTCTCACTCTCTCCGTCTCTCCGTCTCTCTCTCTCTCCCTCTCCCCCCTCTGGGGCTCTCTCCCAGTCTGCCTGTCTCCTTATTTAACTTAGTTTAAAACATACATGAGCATGAATAACTTGTAGAATTGAGACAGATTACTTTCGAATTTCTCTCTGAAATTAAAATTTCATTGTATACAACAGTCCAGAGAACTTTGAGGGACTACTCCTGAGGCATCTAATGCTTTTATCCCTTCAGATCGCATTTATCTTCCTCACACTACTTGCAATCTTTAGTTCATTTTCGTGATAGGCTGTATAGCCCTTTGAAGATTACTAGAAGAAGATAAGAGAACAGTTATATCAAGTTTAATAGAAGTAGTTTTATCATCTTATTCTTGATTAATTTTGTACAGATGATGAGAGCCAGAATAAAACGGTTGCTAGAAAACGAAGGCGTATCCTCCGACAAGAAGACAGTAGTAGTAGTGAAGAGGAGGAGGATGAGGAGCAAGATGACATGGGTAGGTGAAAAGTTGGTATAAACAGAGGGGAAGTCATGTCATAATAATAATAATAATCGTAACTAAATTAACATTGCACACATCCCAGGGGATGCTCAAGAACCCTGCAAGTCTGCAAAGTACTTTGTTTTCCTGGCTTTAGCTATAAGCTGCCCTAAAGCAATGAAAGCATTTAGGGAATCTCTACCTACCAGGTACCCATTTTCTACACATGGGTTGAGAGTGGCAAATATAGATATATGACTTGCCACATGCAGAGGCTGGACTCGGGTGAACCATTTGATTCACAGTCTAGAACGTATCCACTAGACCAAGACAACTTGAGAATCTAGAATTACAGTCATATTGTGAGTTGCAAAACAGATATTGATTTGAATGATCATGTTTGATTGTAACATTTGTAAACTATTACATTTTGCAAATTGTTTTTGTTCACGATACCAACCATTAAATTCACCTGTTGTGAACACCCCATCTCTATAGATGGATTCATCTTAGTAGTTATTGCTATGTCTGACAAACCTCTGGCAAGCTTCCAAGATTAATTTTGTTCATGAAGTATGTGTAGAATTGGGTAAATAGTTTATGTCATGGATATTTTACCAATTCAAAACTGACATTGATTTGACAGTCACCTTCAAAATACAACTTTAATTTAATTTCTAGATGATAGCCCCATCCCACCGACTCCGCCCCCTGTGGCCCAGCCTCTCCAATCAGATGAAGAAGATGAGGCCACGCCCCCATCAAAGAGCCAATCAGAAGAGAGATCATCGACAGGGAAGAGGAGAATCAGTAAGAGAGTGCTGAAGAGCAAAGTCACTGTAGATGAAGAGGGCTGTATGGGTAAGCTTTTAAACTGTCTTTCATCTTTTCCTTTATCACCTTTTTGTGCCTTGGACTGCATGTATCCCGCCCAAGAACTTAAGTGTAAACAATATAAAGCATGGACTAAGAATGGCTACATTTTTTTTCTGAAATAAAAAAAAGGTACTGTACCTTAATTGTGGGAGTTTTGAAGGTATTAATGCCTAACACAACAATGAAACAAAGCATTAAAAATTCAAAAAAAAGTAACTTGTGTTTATGGCATTTGTTCAAAACCTTGGTAGCACCAAAGAGGTTAGATTCATAAACAGGACTGGTCATGCAATTACTTTATGATAGAAACAGTCTAGAAGTTGATAGTAAATAAGAACCATTTTAATGTGTCTTATGGAATTTTGGAATCAGCAACATTAGAACAAGTGGATAAAATCTAGCTGAAAAGCACAAACAATAAAGCGAAGTGGAATACTGATTCAGGTTCATGGGGCTACACAATCATACTACATCAGGCGTTAGTGTAAAGTTTAAAACTGTTATTAGCAATATCTAAAACCAAAGAAATGTTGCAAAGTGCTTTTGAGTCTTGCTACAATTGGGCTTCAACAATTTTACTGTAGTGTAGTTTCCTTCTATTTTTCTGTTGATGATAAATCCTTACAACTGATGTTGTTTCTACAGTGACGGAGAAAGTCTGGGAGACCGAGTCTACAGATGCCAGTGACGATGACGTTCCTCCACCAGTGCCAAAACCTAAACCACAGCCCAAGAAAGAGGACAAGGATTCAGACGACGAAGATGATAAGAAAGGAAAGAAAGGAAAAGGAAAGAAGACCTCGCCACCAAGTAGTAAAGGCAAACAGTCCTCTCTGATGAGCTTTTTCAAGAAGAAATGAGAAATCTTACCTTAATTTAGAGACAATCGTGAAGGCTTTCTTACGCGGGGGCTTCTAGAGGTATCAAGTACTTTTAGGACTATGTTGGAGCTCTCACTCTTTTCAGGATTGCTCCAAGAATGTTTAGCTTGGCTCAGGAGAAAATTCCTTTGGGAATTTGTCCTACATGGCGATGATGTTTTTGTCAAGTCATGGAATGGTATTCTGTGAGACTTGTCTGTTGTAAACTGAGACTGACTCGAGACTAATCATTGATAGATGATGTATACATGCTATCCAGTAAGATGCCCGATTGATGGCAACTTTTCCTAATCACCAGCACATGAAACTGATGGCTACCGATTAAAAAGGCATTGCATCGTATATCATCTTGGTACTAGCAGAGAAACATTCCGTGATGCAAACTCAATCGGAAAGTGGGTTGTATGACACATGCTTTAGCAATGATTATCATACACTAACCCTAATCCAAGACCGGGAACTATATACCTAACCCTAAGCCAATGAAAAATAGAAAATTCAGCTGGAACCCCAACTCTATATCTTTGATGAAGTAATGTCTGGAGCAGTTAGCACAGAAGCAAATGTTAGGTCATAAAAAACAAAGGGTGGAATAAGGAATGTAGAAGAGGATTTTAACTAAAGAGAGATATGTTATAGTTCTTCTGGAGCAGCCATATTTCTCTTCACTCCTCTATTCATTAATTAACTGTACAACGTCCTGTGAACAAAGATCACCTTTATTATTTTTATTTTATTTTTTACCGAGGACAAAGCGAATCTGTTTATAAACATTAATTTCTCATATAGACTGCTTTCCTCGTCTGTAACACAGATTTCAATATTTAAACAACGACAGTGTGTTAACTTATGTAATGATAAGCTACTCACCAGTCACACACAATATCAGTACTGCAAGTTTTGAAATGCCAATTTTTATATGAAGAAATGACAGGATTTATATTCCCTTAGTATTTTGACATTGAAGCTGCTTGGGCAAAACTGTCTGTTTTAACTAACAGAGATTATTTACTAATATGATTTTGTTTTAAACCAACATAAATTCTGATTTTAAATGAACTTGTCTATAATGGGCAGATAGGGGTTGTTTATTGGTAACTAGGGTATATAAAGAGTTGTAATTGATCTAAATTGATCAAAGTCCTCTTCATTACAGAGTTGCTAAATATTGATATCAAGTTGTTAACTTGTTATCAATTTGACTCAATACGGTGGATTCACTTTCCGCAGTGCCATCTAGTAATATCAGTTTTTAGTCGTCGATTTCACATGATGCATTATGGGAAAAAGTCGACAGAAAATATCAGCTGTGGCGTTATTATGCATGTATACCCTAAGAGATAAGGGCATTTAATCAGAACTTTTGGCGGGGAAGGTTTGAAAAGCTTATCGGGGTAAAAATTTGCGCTGATATGGGAACAATCAATCTCATTGAGTGATTATACACAGTTCGGAATACTTTGGGCATTTCGATTGGTGGCTAGCATTATGCTGCGCTGCACTGGCTGAAAGATGTCGACCCGCGAGCTGAAAAATTGACCTGTCACTGCTTGCCGGTGGGAGCACTGTTAATTGTGAATCCACCCTAATGTAAATTCTTATTTAAAAGACAGGACACAGGACATTTTCTTTGTTCAAGTATGCAGATACAACTTTGCTTATACAATGAAATTTCTTTCAAGAACAAAATTCACATATCTCAACTGCCTCATATTGCATTGGAGAAAGGAAGTACATATTTGTATTTTTATATATCTGATTGTGCAGGAAAGTATTGTACAAATTACAAAGATATGTATTCAAATATGTAAAGTCTGTAGTACATTACGTGTGCCTCTTTTTGCATTCAGGTATTATCAAGATCAATCTATCAGTCAATTCAAATGAGTCGATGAGACTAAGGAAAATATTCCATGTACATGATAACATTCTCTAATATACATGTACAGTCAAACCTGCTTTAGTGACCACCTGTCCACAAAGACCACCTGTCTACAAAGACCACATTTTTTGTTTCCCTTGAAAATGGTTTCTCATTGAAACATGTACTAAAGGAACCTGTCTACAAAGACCACCTGTCTACAAAGACCACTTTTTGTGTTTCCCTTGGGCGGTCGCTATAGACAGGTTTGACTGTATATCATATTACAATAGAACTTTTTTTTTTAAACTTCTTGGGACCACAGAAATTACCTTGGTATATGGAAACCTTATTTCATTGTGGCTGAAAAAAGAACAATATACATATACACATACAAAAATGTAGGATCACAAAATTTACCTTGCTATAGTTTTTGGTATTATTTTTTTAGCAAAGTTCCACTTTATGATTGATCTTTTTAAGCACTTTTCAACCATAAAACTAAATGTTTTTCCATGGTTCAACAAGCACTACCATTTCTGTCATGAGCCACAATTTCCCACCAAATCTTTGTTATTGAGGATATCCTGTGTAAATTTAGCTCAGTCAAGTTTAGGCAATATTAAAATTATACAAGTATGTAATGCATAAATATTAAATAATATAAGCACTCATGGTAGTTTTAATGTTATTTGTATCAATTTCCTTGGTAACTATTGGTAGATAAAGTACTCCCATTATCTATCAGATTCCACTCAAATCGGTGTTTACCCTTCCATTAACTTTTCCTCATAAACCAACAAAAGATTAATTTACTGTAGTGTAAGCAATATGATTGCCTATCATGTATACAGTAGGGGTTGCTTTTCATAAAAATGTGTACATGTAGTAAAGACTATGTTGTACAAAATGAAATTGTACCCTATATTGTTTATCATACCGTCATGAGGACCAAACATATGATTTTGAATGATTTAATGTATAAATAAATTCAAATATTTTGATGTCGATATGAATGAGTATGCAGTCATTTAATGTTTTTGATTTCTTTTGTTTTCGGTTGTTTCTAGTCAACTATTTTAACCTCTATTATGAAAGGTTTAGAAGTACATAATGGAGGTGATTTGGGCCCAGTTTGCTTCCTTGTCACTTCTTCCATTTACACACTCTTGCTCTCGCTCGCTCTCTTTCTCTCTCTCTTCTATCTCCCTCTTATTTTTTTACAGAAATCTCTCCATCTATCTACAGGAAAATAATCATATTTGATTATTTGATACATTTTAATTCAAGAAACTAAAATATAGAGAAACCAGAAAAGGATGATGTAATGTTGGTTTAAATAGCGAGTTGGCTCAGTCGGTAAAGCGTCTGCCTGACGAACCAAAGATCCCGGGTTCGTCTCCCACCTAGGCGGATGACTGAAGCCTGCGTTGTGTGTTAACGTGCCCCTTCCCTTGTTCATAGACGCAGGCTATGTTAAGTGGAAAACGCTCTGTCCTTCGGATAGGACGTTAAATGGAGGCCCCGTGTAGAGAAGAGTCACTACCTTTGCACGTTAAGAACCCACTGCACTATTCATATAAGAATAGGGGGAAACCCCGGTGTAGTGGTGCACCTGCACACACCCCAGTATAGTACGATAATACTCTGTAAAGAGGTCTGTACTCAAAATGGAAGAAGAAGAAGAAATTTTGAATCTGAATATTGTTGAATTAAAAGCAAAATGTTGATTGGTCAAATTTTATATTAAAAAACATAATTAGACTACAGACTGAGAAAATCTTTAAAAGGGCCATAAAAACTACTGTCCTCCATCAAAAATGTATGGTGCAAAGTTCAAAATCAAGTGATAGGACATATCGATTTCAGTAGAGCTGTAACACCTTGAGAGTTTTTGTATCACTAGAAGAGGACTGTTTGGGTTCAGCTCTCTCTGACTGCTGAGCAAAGTGGATTCTAAGATGATCCAATGCCTTCCGGGATCTTCTATGTTCCGTCTGTTCCTTCTCCAGCTCTGACCTGCACTCCCCAAGCTCTTGGTACAGAACAGCAATCTGTGATTCGTACTCTGACCTCATGGTCTCTTCCTTCTCCATGGTCTCCAACCTATGTCTTGTGTCTGCTTCGGATAACTTGATCCTCACTTCCCTTAGATCCTGCTTGGTTTGAGAAAGAGCCTTCCGAAGGTCAATGGCCTCTTTCCTCATTTTTATTCGCTGCTCGACAACTTCCCTGTAGTCGTCTTCTGCCATCGCAAGCTTGCTTTTCTGTAGTCGCACATCCTTGGTTAGATGTTGGTTTTGTAACTGCAATCTCTGATTTTCTTGGTGGGACTGTTTAAGTGCGTTAACTTTGGTGTTGAGAAGTTCAGTCCGTTGTTTGTATTTCTTTTCAAGGTCTTTGTAGTGTCTCTGCAGAGCTTTTAATTCGATGTGAATAATCTGTTTCTCTTCTTTGACTTTCTGAAATTCTGTCCTAAGGATCCCTATCTCTCCTGCAGACCAAAGACCATCTTCCCCAGTCTCTGTTCTATTCTCTTCATCCCCATCACGGCTACTGAACACTTTCTCTTTCCTTGAAGATTCATTCCTCTTCACCTTACCTGTCAACCTCACTTTCTGCTTCAAATCAGACAATGGCTCACCGACCTGAATGTTCTTGTGCTTTGGGATTTGTGCCTCAGCATCCATTCTTGCCTTGACTTCCTCGTAGATATCTTTTGCCTTCTTCCTCTGTGCTAGCCTCCATGCCTCCTGTGTGCCTTCATCAGCCTGTTGTGGTTTTCTTGTAAGGTCCGAGAGACTAAGGGTGAAGTGAGGTGGGAATAAATCTTCTACCCAGTGCCTCTGGCTGGTGGCTGTGTCTTGCATGGTGTACTGTGACATGCTGCAAAAGAAACAGTAGGAAAAGAAAGTTGTTTTATTCAATCCTCTTGTCTAGATCTACTATCTAGTATGTAATATGATTATAAATGTTTCTATCTAATATTTGCTTTTTCATCATTATCCTGTATCTCATTCATTCAACCCATATTAAAACAGTTATAGTCTAGATGATGATCTATACTGGAAAGTTGAAACCATCCACACACACAAAATGAAGAAGAAAAAAAATCATTGTTACTGGAAAGTTGAAACCATCAACACACACAAAATGAAGAAGAAAAAATAATTGTTATTAAATTACTTCAGTCCCCTGGCAGTAGAATATAATAGATCTAGGTCTATATTTCTATACACTTTTAGTTTTAAAACTGATTTCTTCAAAATCAGACGAAGACAAAGTTGCATGCAAATGACTGTAGAGTAGTAGATCTAGGCCTAGTCTAACTGTAGACTCTGTCTGGCTGTAGATCTAGGCCTAGACGCTAGAGTACCCTATAACTTTAATCACAATGTGATGCCACACTAAAGCCAAGGACTGTTTATTTGGAAATATAAAGATCTAAAGATTAATATTTACGTGACGTGGTTGAACTTTGAATTTTGATTCGACTTTCCAATCCCGGCAGACAGTCGATTTCAAAAGAACATGGATGGCAACATGTGGGACTGAGCTTTACTTTAGTCATAATAAAAAAAGTTGAGGCCAATTTCGATAGTTCAAAATTGATTAATTAGATTTTATTGTAATTACATGATTATTAAAGAAATTATAAACCAAACTAGATCAAAATAGTATGTATGTCTACTCACTTTTTGCTCTCCAATAGTCCAATCTCAATATTACTCGCGTTGATTTCAAATTTTAATTTTTCCCGTCTTCTTCAAATATGCACGGTGTCTCTCAATCACTAAAAAGGAAAGATAAAAGAAGAAAAAATCTTCGCTTCACCTTTTCCGCAATCAATCTCTGACAAAATTAACGACAACTTTATCTCCAATAAAATTCATAATTAAGCTAGGTTCGGCTGCCCTAGGTTCTCACATATTCATGAACGAAATTGTGGATTATTTTGATGAAAGCTTGTTGGCAATGGATTCACATCATGGGAACGGATGGTGGGTGAGGGTGCGGGGGTGGGGGCTAACCACGGTGGCTATAAATATAACCAGGGAATTGACTCACCTCCCTGATATAACCATAGATAATCTTGCCAGATATAAATGTCTTCCTAATGCTTAAAGAAAATGTTGGCTTTCTATATTTCCACCTCCCCTTGAAAGTCTAAAGTTTAATTGTAACCGGCGTTGCCTTGTCTAAATAAGAGGCAAAGCATATTTTTGGTACAGCATGATTAAAAATAAAAACAAATAGAATGATAAAGAAAAGGAAAAAAGAAAAGTACTTTACTTTGTGTGTATGTTTTTGTTTTTTGTTGC
This sequence comes from Mesocentrotus franciscanus, assembly GCA_037976565.1. Classification (NCBI taxonomy): domain Eukaryota; kingdom Metazoa; phylum Echinodermata; class Echinoidea; order Camarodonta; family Strongylocentrotidae; genus Mesocentrotus; species Mesocentrotus franciscanus. The sequence goes on from CP137686.1 coordinate 26,237,942, forward strand.
TTGCATGCAGACCACAGTTTTTCCACATGCATACTTGTGAGAACGCGCCGCGCCTATATCCCCCCATCTCTCTCTCTCTCTCTTATTTTTCTTTCATTTTCCCCTCATCTAATTATGCATAGATTTCTCAATATTAATTCTGTCATGTCCGTCTCAGTACCTTGCAGGATGTGCCCGCGTGCCTCTCCTCCCCAAAAAAAAAAATTATCTCTCTTTCTCTCTCTCAGTCTGTCTGTGTCTGTCTCTCTCCCCCTCTGTCTGTGTGTGTGTCTCTCTCTCTCTCTCTCTGCCTCTGTCTCTCTCTCTGCCTCTCTGTTTCTCTCGATCTCTCTACCCACCTCTTCCTCTGCTTTGCAAGTGGATATAAAATGCTACCACGTTTGATTGTAAAAACATTAATCACTAACATCAAACAAGAACAAGTTAAAATGAAAGTTATTACGTGGGAATTAATGGAATGGAACCCTCCACCCCCCCCATGGGCAATCGGTAGGTATATAATATACAATTCTCAGTGACCCGCAACATGAATTAAGAAGTATTTCTAGCCTGCCTGAAAAATTAATTAAAACCATCTGCTCTATAGCTTTTGATACATATAAATTTTCTTGTTACCTGAAAGTGAACAAGAAATTTTGAGGGAACATGTAATAATGAGTACAGTCTTGACACTCCTGACAGAATCAATATTTTCTTAACCTTTCCGTCCGTGTAGCCATTGGAACTAATCAAACAATAGAGGTTGCTCTAAAAAATCTAATTAAAACACAGACTGACTGACATTATGGTGGCAATCTTTATAATGTATCATTTAGCTTTCACGGTAGTGTAAGTAAAATAGTTGTATTTTAATTTGTGTAAAAAATCATATACTGTAAATGTAAGAGTATAAATGTACACAACTATATAAATGTATTTCATCTTGCCCCTCACAAGTTTTAATGATTTATCGACTTGACATTTGAGTGAAAATTAATTTTATGTTTTGATAATGCATCTAGACACGATCATTGTCATGTACAGTACTAGAAACTACACCCCCTCCACACACACACACACATAAATAGTAATATCGATAATAATGACATTAATTTTACAAAGGAAAGAAAGAGTTAAGTAATAAATATTGTAACTTCAAATTAAATACTAGAAAAATAACACACCTGCACAACACATACCATCACAAACACTCTTGCCCCGTATATCATCATCAGAGTAATACATTTCAATGACAACAAAAGTGAAATAATTCTTTTGATTTGTTCCGTTTTATTATTGTTACTCGTGTTAATTGGTTGTTGCAATTTCATTCACATATGACAAAAAATTTCAAAAGTTGCTCTTTTCAAAACATATACATCACATATCACAGAATGAATGTTCTAGATATAATTATGTAGGTCTAAGTCAAATTTAAACACAAGTATGAAGGTTAATTTTTTAATACAAAAAAAAACGAAAATATATTATTATCATTATTTTTTTAAAAATAAAACCACATGGCAGTGTTATCTACTGATTACATGATACGAAGAATAATTAGTGTGGGTTGTGCCTAAATAATGCCTTTGACTACTTGACCCTTTCCTCTAGATATAAACTGCAAATTAAGGATTTTTGTTGTTGTTGGTTATAACAGAGAAAGTGCATGCTAAGATGATAAAATTGACTAACTCCAAAAATTCCACTCATAAGTTCTTATTCAAAGACATAACTACTCTGTGTGAAAAGTTCGGGAAAGGAGGTTCCTAGCCAGCTGAAAATAAAACTCAACAGATGAATATTTCTAGTTTAGTACATACCAAATGCTGAGAACTTTAAGACTTAAAATTTTAAGTAAAGAAAATTGAAACCATTCTACCTAAGGTTAATTAAGTGCCTGCAGACCAAATAAAAAATGTCATTACTTACTTCATAAATTCCATCTATATACCTCTTAAGAGTCTGAAAGGTGTCAACAATTTTGAAGAGCCTCAACTATAATAGGGTACTACTGTATCTTGAGCAACCATGAAGATATACTCACAGATTTGTGAAGAGTATTTCTTAAAACATTTAAAATGCAACTTCATTAAGCTCAATTTATTTCATTATCGAAAATACTTCCAATCTTTATAGTAATGGTTTCCTGCCTATAACAAAGAACGTGTTGGTGAATGTAATATCAGCACATTTTCTCATTCTTACAATATAAAGAGGGGCAGTATCCAGTATCATAACTTGTCTGAAAACGTGTGATAATAATTTACAATAATTTGTCCTAATACTGTTGTGGTACAATTGTATCAAATTTCCTCTATATTTCATGATTAATGAGAATAAAATATAATCTGTTGTTTTGACAAGAAGCGGTGGTTAATATCGTTTCCCTGAAAAAATTCTTTTCAAAATTTCTGCAGATACAGTGTATAAACTTTTATGATACAAGAATATGTAATTACCATGGTAAATGTCATAAGAGATTTTTAACATCTACATATCTGCATATAATCATACATACACCTAAAGATGTAAAGAACTGGGTCGTGGTGTAGCAGTAATTTTTTTCCCCTTCAAAATCTTATAATAGTTAAGAAACGGGTTAGAGGTACATGATGCCTTTCTACACCTAGATCCAACAATGTCAAAGGTCATATGCATGTTGAACTGTTTCAACATAATAACAACCTCTTACCAGGTCCCTGCTGTTACTATTTCTATAAGATGTATATAGGACACAGGTTTTAATGTACATGTAGGAAGAAACAGTACAGTGTATATATGTATATGAATGTACCAAAATCTTATTAAAAGAGAAGCACTACAGGAACATATGTTTACACAGAGACAAAGTTTGTCAAAATATTATTCAGACATTACATTTCTAAGAGATTAATCATACTTACAATTTATCGAACGCAACCTGTAATGTACCACTTTCAACAATATACTCAACGAAAGTTTGTTTTGTAAAAAAAATATCACATTTAACACATTTTCCACACAGACTGGTCATATTTCTACAAAAAAAACATGAATTGGTATATGTACAAATACATTCATCCAAAAGAAAGAGGTTTTTATTTTTGGTATGGTGTCATAATTCAGGCACAAACATGGAAAATATGTTTTTTAGAATCCACCCTGATCAGTGTAGAAATAAACATCACTACATAGCCTTGAGATGTAGAAAATTATTAAAAATCTTATTCTTCAGATTATAAAAGAATACTATTAAAGCCAAGCATGAAATAACATGTGTTTAGAATAAGTGTGCATCGCTTAAAACTTTCTAAATGTGCAGTGTTTACATGATAGTTGGGTCAAATAGTTGATGGGAAAATGAAGAAAGACATAACGTCTGTTTGGAGGCAGAACGGTGTTAACTCATATCATTTTGCACAGAGTTAATGCCCTTTTGGCTACGAACAGTTGATCACATGATTTTTTTTTAAAGTTTAGGCAAGTGAAAGCATCATTTTTTTATTTTGTTTTGGTTTAGTTTGGTACTTTAAGTTGGAATAATAAATTGGTGATATATATATATATATATATGTACATAGATCCCATACATGCATGTCATGTATACACAGAGAGCCAATGATTGCTATATTAAAGAATCTACATACAACATACTCTCCTTGAAAATTCTTCATTGTCAAAACATTACAAATATATATATGTAGTGTATCCTGTAATAACAACAACATATAATCATCTTATGAAAGCCAGAAAGTCATTAGCTCTGATAACTCTACATAGAGTTAATGCCCTTTTGGCTCTCAACAGACCCATTATATATCAATCAGAAAAAAGAAATGGGTAGTGTAATATGTTCAATATTATACTGCTTTCTTTAATACATACAGTCATAAATTAAAATGTTTCTGATGAGTACATGTCATGTACATGTATGGATATACATTGTTTTTCAATTTACACTAAAGACCCCTGAGAAACAAATAGATTTGATTTAGATTTAATATGATTTTTATTTCAGCTCATTATCATTGACAGTGAATCAAACAGCATTCTCTCAATAAAGCACTTTGCAGACTAATATTAACAGCTAGCAAGGGCAAGAATTTCATTAAAAAACTTCTTCAATCATGCAGAAAACTTGCAATTTCTCATTTTGGGAATATTAAATTGTATTTGACGATATGTTGCCAATCAAAAGATTGTAATGCCTATAATAAGTATTTCTTTTTTATTTGACAACTAGAGTCTGTAATGTGAGGCAAAGCAATATCAATCAATTATGCAGTGACAATAGCTTCACGCTTAAATATGCACATTGTGCATATCATATGCCTCTGAAGTAAAATAGAGTGTACCAAGTATGGCACCTTGAGGCACACCATCTACTGAGGCGGCAGCTTAATATGTATAAGGGCAAGAAACATTAGCACAGTAATTCCCACTATATTTTGAGTTGCATTATAAATTTGTAATAAAATCAAATATCAGGCCTACTTTACTATGAGGTCTTCATTAATCTAGACATTTATAGAGGCAAGGTTCATCCCATATATCAACACTAACATATTATGTACCGGTATGCAAAGAAGTTTTTGGACCGGAGTTTCCATCCATTGATAAACTGAATAAAATGATTCATTACTGGGTTATCACAAAATATTACACAATTAGTATTAATGAATACAGTATGAAAGAGTATGATTCCTATAAGTATCAGTATTCCTGCAAATAATAATGAATTAAGTTTAAGGAACAAATTATAAAAGCCCACCAAATTATAGGTCTGTCCTAAAAGGTGGCTTCAGTAGGCAAGCACATGAACAGTCAAAAGGGATATCGTACATGATTACACGGTTTACACCACCCTATGGCATTAAACATTAACATTCATTTTGGAAACATCACACAATCACGACATAGATTACAGTACATGAAAATAGACACAAAGTACATTTAATACATAAACAAATAAACAGAACAATGAACAAAAAGAAAATAGTAGTACAGAGGGAAATTCTGCCTTTCTCCTCTAGCTCAATATCTGGTGCCTCTATCTCAGGCCTGTCTTCATCAGCTCGAGTTCGCCAAATAACCCGCTATTTTCAGACTCGGGATATTATCCTGAAGCTCGAAATTGCGTCTTCACCAGACCGATATGCTCATCACAAACTAACTCGGACAGGCGCAAATTAGCCCACTATTTCCAAAATAGCGAGGTATTTTGGAAACAAGACCAAGATTTCTCAGGATATTTTCTCGACCAAATATCCTGCTAATTGCAACTGCGGGCTGATGAAGACGCAAATTAGCTGGATAATTTGTGATCGGGATAGTTAAAATAGCGGGTTATTTGGCAAACTCGAGCTGATGAAGACAGGCCTATCGATTATTGAGAAGCACTTTGTGCATGCACCGTTGTCGCAGATCAGCAAAGTTTTGTACGAATGGCGCCATCATCAGCCTTCATGCGATACACCGACAGGTTAATATGTTTGACTAAAAATAAAGACTGTGAAAAGGTATACAAGTAGACAAACTAATTACAAATGAGGCTCAAATGATCTTTTACAAGTACATTATCTACCCAACTTCTAGCGTTTAAACTAATAATAATAATAATAGTTCAGTTCTTGTATAGCGCATAATACGTTATGAAATAACATCTCTATGCGCTTCCAAAGAGCTTTGGAAACACTTACATGTACAAGGGTTTTTCCTGTAATCATTCCCTTATATTCTCCTTAATTTAATGAGTTTAATTAATAATAATTTTTTTAAAATACCAAAAGAACACTTTGCTGAGAACCAGAAGGGCATTTTACTCATTTAATTTCACACAGAGTTAATGCCCTTCTTGTTCTGAGCAAACAAGATGGCAGATGTTCCACAAGAATAAAATAAAACATGGAATTGTGAAATACATGTACAGTATATGAAATAAAAGTAAAACCAAAGACATACAATAATGCTATCATCAACAAAACTGGACTGAATTGTAACATCACTTCAAGGAAAAAATACAAACTCATCACAAGTACTACTTTTCATATCTAATGGCAAAGTCTCAAAAATTATATTTTCAAATATTATGTCTCAGAGGACTATTCAAGAAATATCATATTTGAATCTGGAATAGTCAAATTACATAACATAAAAAAAGGAAATACATGGAATGAATCATAAGTGATGAAGACTTGCTCTAAAGCAAACAATATTCAATAAATAAAAATAATATGAAATTGCAACGATTCTTACTCTTTTGTGAAAACAAAAGGTTAGAAATGTAATCAACCTCCCCCAGAAGAATAGTGCTGTACATGTACCCAGGATCACAACCTGGTCCAAATCGCCACAGTGAAGTGGTGAGCTAGACAGAGCTAGACACAAATCTAACTAAAACAGCAAATATGTCAGATCTGCAAGAGAGGTCTGATAAAAAATCATTGATTTAAGTTCATATTTTCCCCCAAATATTTGAGCATAAACATGAGTACTGCAATATGTGTTGCAAACTTGCAATGGAAACAAACAATTAAGACCCTCTATAAAGGATGGTGCCCAAACTTTTATAAGATTTATCAGTATACATAAATAGCAAGTGGTTCATTCAAGAAGCTAAATGTAGTAAGGAATTATAAAAGTTAGTAAGCTGGAGAAGACCAGGATTTTAGGTTGTGAGATACACATGTACTCATATTACAGAATACATTTTTTGGTATGATACAGAAAGTTCACTTCATAGTGTTATGTTGGAAAATGGGGTATAGGAACATGTTTCACCTTCTCAAAAACCACAGCACAACAATGCTAGCCTATTACACATGGTTTTCTTTGGTTCTTGTGTGAAAAAGAAAAGTCACTCAAATCTTACTATGAAAGAAATTGTTACTATTAAATTTTTTGTATTGAAGCCGGAATCTCTCGTACGACTTGAGAGTCCTCACCAATATTATGCTCATGTAATTAGAGTATGTATAGTTTATATTTTTCATGTACACTTTCAGCGCCTTGAGCATTTTGCAAAATAGATACCGTACCGGTATGGCATTTTACAATACATGTACTTACCAATATCATATTATTATTATTAACTTCTGACCCTTGAAAAAACATTCATTTGGTTGGTTTTCTTGACATAGGCTAGCTGTTTCTGGTAAGAAGATAGATAAGTTAGGTACTGCAATTCTCAAAGAGCCAAATAGGTTTGAATTCACAGGTAAAGCCAGAGTAATGATGATGATGATGCTGACGACGATAATAATGATAATAATAATAATAATAATAATTATAACAATAATGATAAATACAGAGCAATCAAACCTCTATAATAAGTTCATTTATATGAAAGCAGAGAAAGCAGAGAAAGCAGAGAAAAAAGAGAAACAGAACATCAAAAGTTTGAAATAAATCAGACCAATAATAAGGAAGTTATGAATAATTGAAATATGTGATCATTAGATCTACATGTAGATGCAAATCTCGAATTGGAAATTTGGTCAGTGAGCCTTCTCCCTTCGGGCACTACTCAATATATAATATGGAAAGCATATTATTATACAACAGGTCCTCTAAAAAGAAAAAACTTTTCTGAGTCATACATTTAGAAAAATTGACATTATAGTCATTTTGTGTGTTGAAACCAACGGGAAAGTTGTCCTGCACTAGGTCACAGTGAGTCAGTGACATTACCGATTCAGCTAATTTGAAGTGCCCATACGTATAATGATTATAATTTTCAAAAAAACAAACATTCTCATTTTTTGTCTGATTTTATTCAAACTTTCACTAGTCTGCAATCTCTGATTTTGTTTTGCTTTCTTTTGGAGTAGGTATCTGTTAAGGTAGGATTTTCCATTAACTAATTGATGTTATTTACCCAGGTGGGCCACATCGTATTTGATACTGCTCTTCCTGTAGGCCCTGCAATTATCATTACCCCCGCAATGACAGGTACCCATTTAATACACCTAGGGGTGTTTCACAAAGACTAAGATCGACTTTAAGTTGGACTTAACTATGGCAGGCCATTCATGCCACTGGTTGCTCTCACCATTGGTCTCTCAATTATGATCTTAAGATAATGTTTTTTCCTTCAATAATGAACTTTAAAAAAATGTAAATTCTGTAGATTTGTGACCATGATTTGTACATCCCTTGAGAGACCAATGCCAGTAAATGGTGAGAGAAAACAGTGGAATGAACGGCCTGCCATAGTGAAGTCCAACTTAAAGTCGATCTTAGTCTTTGTGAAACACTCCCCTGGGTCTAAAGGGGAAAATGTGGGTAAATTCCGTCTGTCCACGGATGTACATGGCTGTACCCCAATGAGTGAGGATTGAAACCGGAACCTGCTGTATGACTCAAGAGCCTTCACCAAAATACCAGAATGCTCCCATCAGAGAACATATGTAGTTTCTAATGCACCTAAATAGAGACTCGTGATTGATAGAGAACATTTTCTTTCTTTATTCTGTATTGCACTTTTTTCTGATGACTCATTGTCATGTGTGTTTCCAAATAAGTACCCATGCATGTAAATTGCATGAAAATTCATGTTTCCCTGATAAAAGTTACATCTTCCTTTCATTTTCTGATACTCATCCCTTTCATTTCATTAACATAATTTGTTCAACAGTGCTAAGGTTTATAGATGTGATGAAATCAAACATACATGTGTATGCTTTCACAAAACTAATTAGCAGATTATTATTTTGTTTTTGTTTTTGTTAGTTGAACATACATGTATGTTACATTTGAACAGCAATTCAGGCGTTTACCATATAGTAATTATTTTGCTGAATTCATATGTATGTATGGAGTTGCTGGTGCATACTGCCATGTAATCAAGCCATTAAATATTGGAGGAAGATAAACAAATTTCATGAATGGCATCATGTACAGCTTAATGTTCTCAAATCAATGTGTAACAAGTACAGGTACACTCTCAAATCCATGATAAATACAAAATCAATCAAAGCATATATCATCTTCATGATTAGTTGTTTTTTTAAAGTCGTAGACAGTCAATAAAATCAAAAAGTATTTATACACAACACAAGGCATGAAATAAAATCATAAATAATTTACATTCCAAGAAACAGAGGAAAGAACATAATTGATAGGCTATTGCACGAGAGTTGAATTTGAACGATGTCCACCCAGATTCACCACCATTACTGTTATATTATCCATGGAACCCCGGTAAAATGCTTGAAGGACGATGCTTTTAGCGCCAAAATGGGGCTCCCCCAATCGCTCTTTGATATACTGGACGGCTTCTTCGTTGGTAAAGGTATCCCACAATCCATCGGTGGCAAGGATCAGGAACTGGGGATTGTGTTCATCAAGGTCAAAGGACAAGATGTCGGGGTCGGCGACCACAAACTTGTGATCTTTGAGCGGGTAGTCGCCGATGGCACGGGAGGTGGCGAGGATTCCCGCTACACGCCAGACGCCATTGAAAGCGATAAAACCTCCAGCTTTCTTGATGCGTTTTCGCTCCTGAGGGTGGTGGGGTTTGTGGTCGTAGGAAAGAGGGACGGTTTTTCCAGATCCATCGCACATAACGCCACGAGAATCTCCGACGTTTGCGACAATCACATCTGACTCGGTTATCAAGGCTACAAGAGCTGTTGAACCTGAATAAATGAGAAAAAAGGAAACAATTAATGAATGAAAGAACTATTATCCTCATATGCATTTGTACGATATAACATGGCTGCACACATTTTTGGTACGTACTACTATTCTTAGGGTCTATGCGCATGAAACATGAATTTATGAGGGTGCAGACTTTAGAGATTAAATTTAGGGACCCCTTTGTCCTGTTTGTATTGGGACCTGGATACGATCATTAGAAAAATTTTAAAAATTGTGATGAGCAAAAAAAAAACCATCTGACTTATTGGAGTTCTGACAGCATCAAAGAGAATAGTGGATACAGAACAATAAAATCCTGTTTTATGTTTTTGTTAATCATATTCTAATGACAACTGAATGGAAAAGCAACATCTCTTTCTCCATGCAGTTTAACAAGAGAAAGAATACAAAGGTCAACATAAAGGCTCTAACAGCTCTATGTGAAGTATGAGAGATGTGTACATGACTAAAAGGGGACATTTGACATTGTAAATGGTCTATGATATGCTATCACCCCATCTGTATTCATTCCATCTTTCTTCATCTGGCACAAAAATGACAGGTTGATGAATAATTGTAAATGAGGGGATAAAACTGCCCCCATCTAAATAAATGCCAGATAGAGACAGCTGACGTCCACAAAGAGGTCATCGGTCTACATACTGTTATCATTGTCATAACACACAATGCTTGGCACATCGACATGGAAGGATGAGTAATTATAAATGACCTTAAAATCATAGGGGTATCCAGGATGGATGGTGGAGAGTGAGGGGTAGGTGGGGGGAGAATATCTATGATATATGGGGAGGAGGAGAGGGAGAGGGCAAAGGATAAATGCCAACAACAAATGCATTTAATATTATAGTACATACAAATGTATAGTACAGTTCCATTTGGTTGTGGGCCAACTGCCTCTTGTTTACCCCTCCCCCCTAATATTTATTAGGTTCGCTTAGAGTTATTTCATCATGTGTGTTTACATGTATAGAAAAAAGAGAAAATTAAGAACTTAAAGGTAAAGACCAGTTTTGGAAATGCCCCTCTCTCAAAAAATGAAATGGAAGCTCTCATTACCAATCATGTGACTATAAATACATGATGATAAAAATTTGGCCGGCTACCGCCTACTAATTGATATATTTGGTAAATTATTATATCTATTGAGACCAAATAGATATCGCGCACGTGGTCGCGTAGTCCCATATACATGTACATCTTTCTGTGTACAGTGCTTGTAACTAATACCAATTAAGACTGGGCCAAATTTCTTATTGTTTTGATGATTCCAGAACCTTGCAGTACACACCAATACTTATATGCTAGATGATCAACCTTTTCTGATCGATTCCACAACGTTTCTTTCACAATGCAATCGCCTGACCAGAACTGGTCTTTATCTTTAAGCACATAAGGGTGGAGAAAAGAAGGACAATTACATTTAAACAGTTTCTATTGGCAGGGCACATTGCCCATGCCCCCCCCCCCCTTACCTAGATCTGCCACTGATAACACATTTGCCTAAATATGGTTCCTAGGGCATAGGCGGCGCTGGGGCACAGTGCCCTCCCACTTTTTCAAGTTCCCCAAAAGTGCCCCTTTTTACATAGGAAAAGTGCCCCTTTTACTTTGACAAGTGCCCCTATTAATTTTTAAAAGTGCCCCTTCCCTTTTCCATCTCTGATAAGTGCCCTTTTATTTTGACATTTACCCTTTTTCCTTCAACAAGTTCCCATTTTCCTTTGCAATAAGTGTCGATTTTCCATTCTCATAAGTGCCCTTTTTAATCTCTGGTAAGTGCCCCTTTTCAGGTACGAGTCCTAACTGTCCTATTCAAATCTGAGAGGTGCCCCTTTTGCTTTGACAAGTGCCCCCTATCCTTTGTAAGAAGTGCCCCTTCCCCTTTTAATAACTACCCCTTTTTAACTTGGATAAACGCACCTTATATTTTCACACGTGCCCCCTTTCCTTTCTAATAAGTGCCCCTTTTATTTTGACACGTCCCCCTTTTCCTTCCTAATAAAAGCTCCTTTTCCTTCTTATAAGTGCCCCTTCCCCTTCTCATGATTACCTCTTTTCACCTCCGATAAATGCCCCTATTAAAACCTGATCGGTGCCCCTTTTTTCAACAAATGCACATTTCCCTTTATTATTAGTGCCCATTTTTCATTCTCATAAGTGCCTCTTTTCATATATGGTCAGTGCCCCTTTTCAGATGCGATAAGTGCCCCTTTTCACCTCTGATAATTACCATTTTAACAATGATACATGCCCCTTTTTCTTTCTAATAAGGAACCTATCCCTTTTTCATAAATCCCCCTTTTCACTTCTTATAAAAGCCCCTATCAAAATCTGATGGGTGCCTCTTTTCCGTCAACAAATGCCCATTTCCCATTCTCATAAGTGCCTCTTTGTTTAGGTGTAAGAAGTACTCCATTTTCACCTCTGGTAATTAGCCTTTGTACTTTGACACGTGCTGCTTTTCTTTTCTAATAAGTGTCTTATCCCTTTTGGTAAGTGTCCCCTTTTCCTCTCATCATTAAACGTGCCCCTAATTTCTAGCGACTAAGAGCAATTTCCCAAAGCTCGCTCGCATTTATAGATGTTATAATTATGTTACTTATCAAAGGTCTTTTCAGTCTTCCGTTATGAGAATGTGCTTATAATCCCATCAGGATTGGGTTTTCCTCTTTATAAGATGTAATTTTTCGCGCTGCGACCTCACAAATCTTTAAAGTTTCTCGCTCGCTTTGCTCGCTCGCAAATGAATTTTCAGACCATCGCAACCTAACTGCAAAGTATGATGATTAACCAATATCTTATATGATGTATAAAGAGAAACAAATATTAAAATCATCCCTGATAATGTAATCACAATATAGGGGTATACAGTATACCAATGTCTAAAAACTTGTATATTTTTGCTTTGAGATTTCCCTTTAAAGGTGCCCTTTTTTTCCAGAAAGTGCCCTTTTTTGTTGGTGCCCCCCACTTCATGAGCAATACTTAATTATGTGTGTTACAGTAGGTCCATGGTTACACACACACAAAAGAAAAAGAAAGACCTCATAAGGATGGAAAAATTGGGGAGAAAAGGTGGTGGTTACATGAAGTTTCTTTTAGCTGAAGGCATATCCCCATGCCACCACCCCACCCCCTCTTGATCTTGATCTGCCACTGATAACACAATTGCCTTAATCTGCATCATGTGCTCATAGTAATGAAAGAATGGACAAGACCACATACAGATGGGGAGCGATAGATAGAAAGAGATAGCATCATATTCTAAGGAAGCAACCCATTTGTACGACTTGATGGACCATTATAGAACAGTCACGGCAGGACGCAACACTAACTGACCATTCTGGTAGCATGCCCTTTGATGTACATGTACATTCCTACATGTATATACCGTCATACATATCACGTGCACATGCATGTCAGAATGGTTTATTTTAAACATCAGATGATAGATAATCATTTTGATAATAGATGAATCTCAAAATAGAAACTGTCAGTAAAAAGTTGAAGAAAAGGTCATGTCTGCATGCACCAATAAAAAAAGGTTTTGCATTGTGGCGATTCTTCTTCATCATCATCCACTAGAATGGGAACTGTTCAGCAAGCTTTAAAAAGGCATCTGGATTTTAATAAAAATACATGTTATTGGTTATTTAAGTTTTCTAATTTATTCTTCTTGATTGTTTTAAACAAATTGATTGTATTTATAAGAAAGAAAAAAGGAGGCTTCCAAAACCAAAAGGCAAATAGTATGATAGTATCTCTCTCCATTATTGACTCTTATTGAGAGTCATTGTAAAGTATAAAGGTACATAAAATACATGGCATAATACTACTTGTAGTATGCCTTTAAAGGTACTATGTCCCATTTGCAGGCCAAAAAAATGAAAAGGTTAAATTCCAACGGCATTTGAAAGACAATACTAATTTAGAACTTCCCTCAAAAAAAGGGGGCTTGAAAATGTCTTTAAGTGGGAAAATAACGACTATTAGTTGTCGAATCGACTTAGGAGCTATAGAGCCAGTAAGTAATAGTCTGATTTTTCAGACCATTGTACCGAATGGTCGTACGTTTATGCTGCGCAAAGATTCAATCAGTTTAATTTTGGCCATTACAAGAAGTGGGTTATTGATGTAGACAAATGCTCATGTACCCTTTACAGCTCATTTTATGTATGTTATTACCAAAATGAAAAATCCAGCCAGTCACTCAATAGTGTCTGACAGTGAAGTCTAGCAAGTAAACGGGTTTCCTTGCATAATTTGAATATTAGGACACTGCTAACGTTTAAATTTCACAGATAGGACATACATGACATATTCATAATTCCTGCAAAGTTCTACAGAATTTGATGTTGGCTGCAAAAGGGACATAGTGTCTTTAAAATCAAGTGGAATGTTTTACATTGATATGCCTATGCATAGTATGTTGGATGTTTTATGCTAGAGTGCTATCTCCTTTTCTAACAAATATCGCTGAATCTACTTGTGAAATGAAATGTTTACATCTCCACAAAAAGAATGTCCCATTGTAAAATACTGGACACAGTACAATCAATAGATTAAAAGTACATGTAAGTAAACCACAGAAAACAGGCCAACACTATCAGGGATGAGGGATCTCGTACACACAGATACCCAAGCTAACTACACGTACAGTACATCTACTCTACTCTACTCTAACTCGAGGACCCCTAAAATTCCAAAACCTAAACAGGGGCCTAGTACAAAATGACCCCCTCCCTCCACCCGTTTTTGCTCCAGGCCCCTGAGACAAATGTTATCATGGATCCCTACATCAAAGCATCTTTACTTTCTTGTCCCCCTGGATGACTGCTTTAATGGATTTCTCATGTGATAGTCAATATCTCAAGGGATGTTACTTCAAGCCAACAGCTAGTACACGTAGGCCTCCTAATGAAGTAATTACATTGGTGTGAAATCTTCGTTCTGAAATATACTGTACACTCTCTAATCTATACATGTAGGTAGCAGCCATGTTCACATTTTGGGGGTCTAGCTGGGAATTTGTTAGGGTTTTCTACTCTTCCCTTTACCTCAACACTGCAGCCATTTTTAAAATTTAAATCATAAAATTTAAATTTAAATGTAAATGTACATGTACTGTACAGTACATGTATGTTACCGGTAATTATATCAAAAAAATGTGCACATACATGTACCCTCTGGTAATCCAACAATTACTCCATGCATTTATCTTGTCAAATATATACATGTAGGGTATTGGTTTAGGGATAGGGTGAGGGTGAGGGTAAGGGTGAGGGTGAGGGTAAGGGTGAGGGTGAGGGTGAGGTTGTGAGCGTTATCATTGTATTATGCAAGTGTCTTCAAATGCCTTAACCCAAATGAGGCCGGGGCATAATTCCCCCTCCGCGATTTTTCTGATTGAAAATCGGACCTCCCGTTACAAAGTCATGTGACCTTTTGTCTTTACATGTCGGCCCGAAAATCGCTCATTTTCGTGATTTGTGTATAAAACATATGGAAATATCATTTTTCCTAAAAAGAGATAAAACATTGGTTATTTGGTCTTGTTTAAAGTTTAGGTGTTTGTTTTGGGGGTCAAAATAGTTTAATTATAGTTAGAAATGAAATAAAACAACAAAAACAATTGAATACATAAGTTTAAAAAACAATGAAATACATAAGAAATGATCAAAACAAGAGATAACATAAGGAATAACCTGGCTCTTCCAAATGTTTTTGTTGTATTATTGTTCCAAATGGTCTAACAAATATATGTAGTGGAAAAGAAAGCTTAAATATGAAGAATATATGATTTATGGGTAAAAATTTGAATTTTATGACCTTATTTGCATAATTTACCATACATGTAAATATGCAAATGAGTGAATTTTTCAAAAAATTGAATTTACTTTAGTATTCTACACTTCACCTGACATGCATGCAAATTTTCGCGGCGATCGGCCGTTTCACGGCCAAGATCTTAGAGGGGGCCATAATGGCTCCCCCGGCCGTATTAAGACCTCAAATAGTCCGGCCTTTTTAGGGTTAATATTCTAAATATGGCATGTAACATCATAAAAAAATTGGGACCGATTTTTATGCCACATGTTTGTGTAGTCCCATAAACATCTTTCTGTGTACAGTGCTTGTAACTAGTTTAACAAGACATCCATGGGCCAAATTTCTTATCATTTTGATGATTCCAGAACCTTGCAGTACAAACCAATACTTTAATATATGCTAGCTAGATGATCAACCTTTTCTGGTCGATTCCACTGTTACGTTTCTTTCACAATGTAATCGCATGATCAGAACTCAACTTTATCTTTTAAGTTACAAATGTACATGTACATGTAGGTACTAATGTACAGTGTCAGATGCAGGCCGGGTTAAAGTTAAGAATTCCCTTTAGTTTAGTGTAGGATATTGACCACAGAGCGATCGTCGCCAGCACTCTACTTTGTTAAAATTGTGTTAATTGAAGTTGATTTGATTCACAGTAAAAGAATGAGACAGCTCGTATTTATTTTTCACCTTTACCAGATCTCCACCTTCCCTATAAAATCACAAGTAATGAAGTATTAAACATTAACTGTTCAATCACACCAGGGAGGTGGGAGTGGGTGTAACTCCCACCTCCCTGATCACACCATCATTGGCTGAATATACTGTAATTATCACCTTCAGGAAAGTGTGTTTACATGTACATGTACTATTTGTTATTACTTCCTTTCTCAAACTTATTGTCAATGTCCTGTTTTGCCGTTTATAAGTCTAGATTAATTTAAACATCCTTTTTACTGTTTTGTGACAAGTTGTTTACCCACATTTATGACATGATCCTCCATTATATACTGTACCGGTACATGGATTTCGACTTTGCAGGTACAGTGTATGTTGTAAAACATTTATGACATGACCCTCCATTACATGTTATTTACTGTACGTGGATTTCGACTTTGCAGGTACAGTGTATATTGTAAAACATTTATGACATGACCCTCCATTACATGTTATTTACTGTACATGGATTTCGACTTTGCAGCTACATGTACAGTGTAAGTTGTAAAATACACTTTATGGCATGCATTCTTATTTTTCAAACTATAATACATGTACACAAACCTGTATACTAGGAATTTAGATCGATAGCCAGGGAATAGTTTGTTCTCTCATATTTGTTTGAAATTCACAATTTATTAAACATGTGCAGAGTATATGGTGCATTTCACATTCCATTTCTATATACACTCTTTCCTTTATTAAAAGATACTATGTCCCTTTTGCAGCCAACATCAAATTCTGTAGAACTTTGCAGGAATTATGAATATGTCATGTATGTCCTATCTGTGAAATTTAAACGTTAGCAGTGTCCTAATATTCAAATTATGCAAGGAAACCCTTTACTTGCTAGACTTCACTGTCAGACACTATTGAGTGACTGACTGGCTTTTTTTCATCTTTGGTAATAACATACATAAAATGAGCTGTAAAGGGTACATGAGCATTTGTCTACATCAATAACCCACTTCTTGTAATGGCCAAAATTAAACTGATTGAATCTTTGCGCAGCATAAAACGTACGACCATTCGGTACAATGGTCTGAAAAATCAGACTATTACTTACTGGCTCTATAGCTCCTAAGTCGATTCGACAACTAATAGTCGTTATTTTCCCACTTAAAGACATTTTCAAGCCCCTTTTTTAGGGAAGTTCTAAATTAGTATTGTCTTTCACATGCCGTTGGAATTTAACCTTTTCATTTTTTGGGGCCTGCAAATGGGACATAGTACCTTTAATGAACCTTTTCTGGCCCCAGTAACTAACGATAAGGGTATGTGCTAATATGTGCAGTACATGCATCATATCTACCTTGCAATCGTGTCATGAAAATGAGTTCTCGTGACAAAGACTTCCTCTCTAGATAGCAAAACTCTCCCCAATGTTTGCTCCATTGCCATCTCATGAATTGGAATTCAAATAGCCAGACAGTGACTCTACAAACATATATCTCTGTTGCCATAGTTTTAATCAATCTAACAGCCCCCTCCCCGATTCTCAATAGATAAGGCTGTACCTGGTAAACTGGTATGTTTTACTACTGGACAGAATCTAATATATTCTCAAATATAATGGATCATGTTCATTCTCTAAGCGAAAATTAATTTATTACACATCCAGAAACAGCTAGTGACAAGAAATAATGCTAAAAGTCCTAAAACATGGTCTGATCATTAATCTTCTAAGAGATGTATTATCCAGCTGAACTGTTCAAAATCAGTGCTCAAAATACATGGTCTAGGGATGAGTGGAAATAGCAACCATGCAACCATTCAAATAAACAAGTATTCCTCTTCTTTAGGACAAAATTACTATAACTTCTTTCCAAATATATGAAGACAAAAATGCACTAAAGCTGGAGGAATGAGGAATATTTACAGAGACCTTTTATTTGCTCTGATGACATTTGCAGTGGACTTAATTTCATCAAAGTGTTAGGGTTAGGGTTGCAATTGAGCTTTATATTAGGCCTAAAAACAAAAATAACTTGTTTCTCGTCTGGACTTTTCAAAAAAGGAGGAGGCAGGGCATTACTACCTGGTAATTACTATTTTGCAATTTTTAGCTATTTTTTTCCAAGATGGCTGCCATGCTAATTATAGCTGGCCAAGCCTATTTATTCACAGATATTGTGCTATGTGAGTATACTGATGCAATGTACATGTATGACAAAACAAATGATTTGTGTCACTTTAGAAGCTATTTAAACAAAATGTATGTCACAGGCTTTTTTTTTTCTGAATAGTAAATAGTATTAAAAAAAGGAGGCAGGGGGCAAAAAGGAGGCAGGGGCCAAAAAGGAAGCGGGCGGGGATGAGAAACACTTCATTTTTGTTATTTGGCCTTAGGTTTAGAGTTACATGTAGTCATAGTGTTTGGTCTAAGGTTACAGTTATGAGTTTGTTTCATTTTAAGACCATGAAGCAATATAGTCCCCACAGAATGTTTTGCAGAACCAAGTGTAGTCCTACCTGTCTACTCTAGGTCTGGATTATTCTTCCTGTGATGCTGAATGCATACAAGATCCCCCCTCCTCCACCCCCTGCTTATGTAAACCACGCATTTGACATGACTTCGCCGACAGACCTAATTTCCCCAAATATCCAATTACTGTTGATGTGAAATTGCACCGCACCTGCACAAAGGGAGCGGGGGCAAACTTTGAAGCTCAAATTGAATTCAAACAAGACTATACAGCATCTGGTAAATGTCAGTGCCATTTCCATAGCAACCACTCATCTGTAGATGCCCTGATCTCATGAATATTTTGGGAAAGTTAAACATGGCTGAGTACCTTAGCTCCCCACATGAATAATTGCCCATTCTCCTTTGTTGCATGTAATATACTGCCACTTAATAGATCATGCTATGATAAAAGGGGCGTGCTGGGTAGAAATCAATTCTGGTTGCTATGGTTATAGTCAGGTGAGCCGTTCCTGGCCATTTGAAATTCAAGTGCTTCCAATGCTGAAAGCACTATCCCAAGACATCGATGCCAGAGGGAGAAGCTTGGTGCTCTGGGGGGTGTTTCACAAAGACTAAGATCGACTTTAAGTTGGACTTAAGTATAGCAGGCCGTTCATGCCATTGTTTGCTATCATTATTTACTGGCATTGGTCTCTCATGGTAAAATTCAACAAAACTTACATTTTTTGATAATTCATTATTGAAGGAAAAAATATTATCTAAAGATCATAATGGTGAGAGCAAATAATGGCACGAACGGCCTGTTATACTTAAGTCCAACTAAGTCGATCTTAGTCTTTGTGAAACACCCCCCTGGTCTGGGTAATGTCAGACATGCATGTACTGGAAAATAATTTTTCAACCTACATGTAGCATTATAAATACATGTACAGCGTGTGCAGTCAATGGTGCACGTACATGTACATGTACATGATATATATACATTTATTCAAATTTGTGCTGTAGAAGGGTTACATGTGATGATTACATGTAATTTGTGCCATCTACATATGTACATATACATGTACATTGTATATGGAGCTGTTTAATTCTTCACCCCAAAAAAGTATGTAACACACACACATTATCATTTGTAATGAAAGAAACACTCACAACTGGCATAACTGGCCTTGTTTACAAAATAGAGAGAGAGAGAGAGATCTAGGGGTATGTACTATAGACTGATCTTTTTTTTAATAAACTCTATCAAATGTTTGTCTCAATAGAATGAATTACAGTGCTCAGTAAATTTACCAAGTTCTGCAGCAATAAATAGTTTGATTGCAGGGCCCTCAGGGAGAACAGTATAATAGTACTGTTGAGGCTACCCTGGGTAAACAAGACATCATCATCATCATCATCATCACCATCATCATCATCATCATCATCATCATCATCATCATCATCATCATCATCATCATCATCATCATCATCATCATCATCATCATCATCATCATTATTTAAACAAATTATTAAGGGTGCTCCATGACATACCTGTATATGCTCCAGCAACATTTGCTCCAGGCTTTATTTTGTCAGAATAGGGTGGAGCTTGATTAGTATTGCAATTGGGTTAGTTTAGGTGTGGGATTAGGATCAGGGATAGGTACAGTATACTGTAGGCCTAATAGCTGTGTGATATTGACCACAGAGCAAATTTGTTGCAGGAACATATATTGTACTACATACATGTACATGTACAGTACCTCACTGTGGCAGAAATTTCTGATTGTGAACTACATGAACATTAGTGTATAGTGTCAAATGGATAAGTACACAGATATGTTACATGTATAAGTACTGGTCTGTTCTAACCAAGTATTAAAGCTACTCAATAGTTTAAGACTCCTAGATAAGACAATACATACAATTGAAAATCCTTTAACAATGCCTGTCACTGCTGGACTAACTTTGGAACCAACAAGACTAAACTTACCTGCCATATCCTCATTTGACTTTGCGACAGTGAGGAATTTCTCGTCGACAGCTAATATTTCTTCGATGAGAATCTGTGAGTGATTGACGGGCAGTTGTCTTCGTGTAGCTGTAGCAAGGCGGGCTAGGACTGCTTGGGAGAGTAATTTTTCTGTGAATTCTGCTGCAAACTGGACAAGAGAAAAGAAAATATAAACAGACTTATTATGAAGCTTCCCTGTTTAGGGACCCATTAAACAATTTTGGGAAACATACAACATGATGATTGAAAAAATGATTAAGGTGTATGAGAAATGTAATAAGTTTTTTTTGTTGTTAATATTTAAAAGTTATTTTATATTCTGTGTAACTTTTTGTACACCATGAGAATAACATCAGATGGAGAAACCTTTTGAACTTCAAGACTTGATAACTGTTTCATTCTTTATTGAATGATGCACAGTTTTGCTCACCCATCTTTTACAATGTATGTCTAATTCACTTTTATTTCTTGTTTTGTTTTTTAAGTTTCATTCATTTATTTCCTACTCTTTTGTTTCTGTTTGTCTGCTGTTTTCTTTCTCTTTTTTTGCTTATTGTTGAATTGGGATGTGTCTGTTTTGTTGGTTTATTTCTTTAAATTTTTTCTTTTTATTATTATTTTTTTATTATTTATTCATTAATTTATTTATTACTCTTACTTTTCATTAAATTGATTTGGGAAAACTCTGGATTGACTTCCCTTTAATTTTACTATTAACACACTCCAACGTACACAAAGAAGTGCATGTGAACCTACACAATAGTGGTTGTACAATGCTGGGCAACAATAAATGTAAATAACCCATCATTTCCCACTGCAAAAAAGTAATTATTTATTGATGAGCTTGATTGAATCTACATGTAGTAGGGCATATGGTATGGTCTAATTTCAGACAAAATGCTCATGGAGAAATTACACACCCCGTGAGCTGCAGCCAAGAGAACATTAAATTTGACAGGTACATCCTGCTTCTACAGATGATTGTCAACTTTTGTTTGTTATTGGGGGTTTTGCATACAAAATGTAAAAATACTGGCTGTGGCCGCTGTGTACTGTACGTGCAGACTACCTTTAGACATACAACTGTACACATAGAATAAACTGGTAATAGACCGGTTTACTAACATGTTCAAATTTATGGATGTTTCTTTCCTGGGGATCTAGTGACGAGGTATCCTTTAACCTTTTATCAATGAATGAACTACAATACTTGAAATCTATTCGGCATACATTACTTGTTACTTGAAGAACAACCTTTGTTTAAAAAGTAAGCATAAAATGTAATATATTAGTTAGCTGGTCTATTCACATGCAAAAACATATTCATATCTGGCGTTTTCATTGCTCCATTAATTCATTAAGAGGTGAAAGGGGGTGGGGGATATGGAACATTGGTATATGCATGCAGATGTATCAGGTATATTTCTTTTTCTGTGATGGTAAACTACATTGCCTCTGTATTAAAATTACATGAGTTTACCTGTGATGTGTGAACGCCCTTCTGGCTCCAAACAAATGTTATGTAAATGAATATTTGTGAAAAAAATTACATATACATTATAAATCTTGATTGTAATTAGCAAATAGCAATCATAATTAGTTAAACTTAAAAGTGATTTATAAGCAAGTGAATACATGTATGTACACTGTACATGCTTGTTTTGTTGATTGAGCACAGGGGGGTGTTTCACAAAGATCCTAAGTTGAACTTATCTCTAAGTTGGACTTAACAATTATGGAAAGCCGTTAGCATCCATGAAAATATTTTGTAAAAGTTATTTTAAATGGCATAAAATGTTGATTCAAATCATTCATATTTTCCATTATCAAGGAGATGTCATGTTCTTGATGTGAAATTGATAAAAAGTCTAAAATACTTTAATTTTCGCCTTTGAATATATTTTATTTTAAGGCTACCAATGGCTCTCCATAATTTTTAAGTCCAACTTAGAGATAAGTTCAACTTAGGATCTTTGTGAAACACCCCCCAGGTCTATTCAAGAAACATGCTAGAGACAATTCTTGCTTCTGTTTTTTGCATAAATACTAAAAAAAAAAAGCCCACTATAATGTTTGCTTACAATTAGTGATAATGTGTTAAGAAGAATAAATATACATGATGTGTATGTCAATTATTTACTTGAATGGATTGGAATTTCGGTTAGGAGCGCCTATACGATGTGTCTCAATTTAATGTTTCTGTGTTTCTGAGTGGTCTAGGCACCGTGCAGTATAAAATAAAAAGATCACTGCGCACGCACGCCGAGTAGCCGAGAAGCCTGTTTCAGATCGAGCAAAGCTAGATTTCCATGCAATCGAAACCGGGCTGACCAGATTAAACGTTTAAAAAAACAGAAATACGAAGTTGAAAACCATCTAGAGACTCCTAATAAATTGCGATACTGGTTAATTAATTATATTTCAACAATTTTTTAATTTCAGTTTCTTTACGGATAACTTACGGATAATTTTCTTATATTATAACGAAGATATGGCGTATATATTCAATACTGAATGAACGCCATAATACTACTAACAACAACAACAACAACATTCTTGCTTCTCGGTTCCTTCAAAGTTGTAGTTCTAACAAGCTACCCACCATCCAGAAGACTGAGCATTCCTAAATGGACTAGTTCTGGAAACTATTCCAAACCCACACCAGCAACACATAGTAGTCAATGCTAATGCGTATATGTATTGATGTTCAAAATAGGTACCATGGATTGATACCACAGGATAGTTATTATTCTTTTATTTGTATTACTATTGTTTAAGAGACCTATACTTTTGGGACCAAATTGTGATTTGTGAACCAATTTGCAAGTTCTGCATAGAAAAAGCACTCAACGTGGAAATACTTAGGAAAATAGATTGGATTGGACATGTTAAAGGGAGCACAGTGCAAATATTGTATGTATGATACACATGTAGCAGGCAGGATGTACAAAGTGTGCAAAATGAGAGCTGCTGACAGGGCGGTACTCTGGATTATTAATCATGGAATTAGTCATGTCAATCATAAGTCAAATCCTTTCATCAGCAGATATCACACATAATTAATACAAGTATGCCAATAGCATTAATGGACCTTAGGAGTGTGTACATGTTATGAAATATGTACAAACATGTACACATACCATATAAAATCTTGTATTGTATACTTCTATTCCAAAGTGCTTGATGTGTGATATCATTCATATTTTTCTTAGAATTTCTTACCACCATCATCATCATCATCATTATTATTATAATTATGATTATGATTATGATTATTATTATGGGTATCATCATCATCATCATCATCATCGTCATCATCACCATCATCATCATCAGGCCCGTAGCCAGGGGCACGTGCCCCCAAAATTTCCAAGATCACACACCCATCCTCATAGACCCCTCCCCAGGACGTCGATCAATTACATGTATGTGCCCCCCAAACATCAAACTCTGGCTACGGCCCTGATCATCATCATCATCATCATCATCATCATATAATTAATATTTTTATTATCATTATTATTATCATTATCATTACTATTATTATTATCATTATTATTGTTATCATCATTAATTATCATCATCATTATTAATTATCATTATATTATTAAGTGAAAATTGATTAAAATTAAATATCAACATTTTTTAAAGAACAAGAAAGACACGAGTACAAATATGCCTACATGTATATTTACATGTATATTATAATGTGAACAGAATAACAGATCAAATAATAATTGATTCCTCTTCAGATTTTTCTTGGCAATCAGTTCACTATTTAGAATAAGAACAAAATATCCTTCTTTTTGGTTTGCAGTCTTGCAGATGAAGAAAAATATATATTTTCATAGAGGGAGGTGTGTAATATACTGTAGGCCTACATGTCAAATATTTTATGAACACATGTACATGTACCAGTACCGGTATATACAGGTACACACTGTAGGTACCCGGTACTGTATATGCAAGTATAATACAATATTTACATGTATTTGGAAATTTATGAAATTATTGGTACAAACTATTGGAGAGCTGCATGCAAGGAAGGGACGTTATAATGTTACCAAAGTGTGATTGGTTTATTGAGGATTTCAATCATTAAAAACTTTCTTATGAACCCTCAGAATTGCCTCATCCTTTCGGACATGTGTTTCTCTTATTTTCTAGCTTTATCTTACCCAAAGTTTTGATACCAAGCTTTACTTCTTTTTTTTTCTGCAGCTGCTGGTCAATGGATTAAAGATGAAAAAGAACTTTGATGACAAAACTAAATCAGGGTTTCTCTTTTGTAAACATTGTCTTTTAGCCTTCAAGTTCAATAATATTGTTAATGTTATCTGAATATCTAACAGATCAGCCTATGAGATGATTATACAGCCTTATAGCAATTTAATGGAGAGTTTGCTGCATATTTAAGAGAGACATTAACCTACATGTAGATGTAGATCTAGTGTAAATTCATCTATTTTCATCAAGTTAGAATAAAGTTTATTTACAGTGATTTACATTTTACAATATTATGTTAAATCTTAAAATAAATACAAGGGAATTCAACACAACTTGCGATTTAGAATCTCAAAGTTCTTATCTTCATAAACCCCCATTAACTTAATGATTGACTTGCAAGGTCTTCCTCTCTTTTGTATCACACTATATAAATTATAAGGTCTATATAGTATTATTATATAGTATTACTATTAATACTGTGTTAGTTACTGTTCTGACTAGATCAACGTACAGTAGTATTAAGTTTATTTGCAGAATATTCAAATAAAATGTGAATAATATGAATAACGATTATTTTGAATTTTTTCTACAAATATAACATACTGAGCTCATTAATAGTGATAAAAAGACCAGTAAATATACCTCTCCTCCATGTCCATCATAAATCCCGCAAAATTTTTCTGTCACTCCATCCTTCTCTCCGTCGCATAATCGAAGCGATCTTCCATCCCTGGCCGTCGTCCTTGTATTGAATACACTGCAACATTGTCCTCCGGAGTTCCCAATGTGCCACATCATTTTGACTTTCAAATTGTTTATGGCTAGATCTGTGACTATGACTGTACCTCAAATGCCCATTACTCCTACCAGCGTGTCCCCCTTTATTCAGACCGGGAATCCGCATCAGCACTGGCGGCCCGCGCCCGGGTCCTGCGTCTGAATGCATAAGCGTCCGTCTGAACACTGAGCGCAGTATGTGATCTCGATGGAAGACATAGCCGTAGAGAAACAACAGTGCGAAGACCACCGCAACTGTTTCATATTTGAACAAAGTTCCACGCACAAAGCGACTGAATAATGCGATAAGTGTCATTTTGAAATCTTAGAGAATCTCACCGATCTAGTCATTCCATTTTCCAGTAAGAATGATGAAAATGATCATGAAACAGAGATAATGTTGTCTGCTACGCCGAAATACGAGTATGACGAGCCATCACTGCATCATGTACTGTATACTGTGTATTGCGATCATCATGCTTCCGGGAATCGGATGCGATGCGAGTGTACATAACATGATTGTAGAGTGTGTACGGGCGCTGTTTTATTATTTTGTTTAATTTTTTTTTCTTGGGGCCGGGGCTACATTACACTTAGACCGAACGTTTAGAACTGTCTCTTTCGTTCGTTAGCCTCTGATTTGGGTAGGGTTGGCTCCAAATTTATGGTCTACATTACACTGTGTAAAGATATGTGCATGCGGCGGCAATAAAAATTATAAAACAGGGATCGAGGGGATTTAAAAATGTTCAGGGGGTGGCATATAGAAGGGCGGGGAGTAGTGGAGGAGGGGTGGTCCGGGGAGTGTGGGGAGGGGTAAATATTTGTAATCGCCCCACCATTCCGCTCCTATCAAAGCACTAAAATCAAATTTTCACCACCTCCATCTCATTGCTAGAATCGTACTTTAGACTAGACGAAAGACACAAACTATAGACATTATATTTTGACAAAATTAAATAAAAATCAATAAATGAACGAATAAATCAATTAAATGGGGCAGACGCTTCTTTCATCTTGAAGGAAAGGAACATGTTTTTGGTACTAAAGGCGCATATGGTCGAAATTTTACAAAATATTTGTGATTCAAATGCAATATTGTATTGACTTTCTATCACAAATTTATTTGGGCCTTATATTTGATGTAAACAAACAAAAGCTTATGGAAGAAACCACAATTTACTTTTTGTATATATGGTGTAGCTCCAGCTGAAAGAAAAAGTAAAATCCCGTGTTATCATTTATTTGACAGCTGTATATATTAGCTAATTATCTCGCTTTTAAAGTTTTACAGCTGCATACGTCTACGTGAGCACACCCATACCCCCCCCCCCTTTTTCCTGGAACCAAATGGCACAATTAAAGGGGGAAAAGAGGGGAAACTAAAGGAGAGAGAGAGAAAGAGAGAGAGAGAGAGAGGGGGGGTAAGATTACGCCAAGACCCACTCCTTAACATTCCCTCTCATGAGTGTCTTTGACTTTATTATTGTACTTCGTCCACCGAATAAGACCAGATTCCCCCCACCCCCCTAATAATGTCCGTGCCCCCTCCATGCTTTGGTCTACGACTTTCTCTTCTCTTATCTTCTTGTTCTTGTTCTTGTTCTTTTTAAAATTATGATGACCCCAAAACCCATTTAGTTCAGTATACCCGTTTTGGGAGATTGCAGGCACAAAATTCCTTGTCAGAAGTGTGTCCAAGTGTCTGCACGATGAGACTACAATAGGCTCCGTATTTTGACACAGCCATATAGACTGACTGACCTAGGCTGTGCTCAAGGCTTTAGGAATTGTGAAAAAGTTTCAAATTAGAGTATGTGCTTCCACGAAGACTATTATGTATTCTGTGTCATTAATTGTTGGCTGCTAAAACTTTTTTTTTGTTCTTTCTTCTCTAGTCTGTAGTCATGTAGTCATGGTCTTACTTATGTTTATAGATTCAAATTCCATCATATTTCTGAGCTACGTTGGATTATATACTATGAAATAACGCAAATATAAAGACTTATTTAGTTTGAAAGTTCATAATCAAAATAAATATTAATTTTAAATTTCTCTTGTCTACAGAGGGCGACAGATCACTTCTTTTCTCTAGCACTATATAGGTGGGAAACAAATTTAAAATGTTTCAGCAATAGATTGATGTGTTACTTGGTTTCAGAGAAAAATTATGAAAGATAATATGTTATCAAATCATGTATTGATATTGGTCATATATATGATTTACACTAATCGTAAAAATGGAAAGTTTCCAACTAGCACAGAAATATCTAAGGCTGTAGTAAACTGAAAAAAGTTGAATATGAAAAATAAAAAACAAAGGACAAATTGCCAATACATTATAAAAAATGGGAAAATTTTACCCCTTAAGAGGGTAGGGCTGATTATACATAATATATATATATTGTTTAATTCCTGCTCTCTCCCTCACTTTCTCATTGATCCTGACACTTATCTATTATCGTTGTTAGCTTGCCTTTTTAATGTTTTTTTTTTCTCGATTTACAACAGTACAGTTTAATACAGACCACCACTAATACAAGACCCTCATATAACAATAATAAAATCTAGGAATTAAAAAAATGCACCATGTCATTCTATGTAAATGTAACAAATTGGTTTATTATGGGTTATGAAGCAGCACCTTCACCTTTCACTTTGTGTTTATATAAGAAAATCTTTATTCAGATTGCTTAATTTATATTGAACTAATCAATTTGCATAGAGGATATGTTTATACTGTAAAAAATGTTCCTTTTTATAATGTATCCGAAAATAATAATATGAAGTATTACCGTCACCTTTTACTTTTTTCTATATTGAAAAATCTATTTTTTTCTCCCAAATTGTAGAATTTTATCAAAATTTGTATACTCGATTGAATATGTAATATATTATGTTGGATACTTATGAACATTATTGTTTGTAATATGTCTATGTTTATAATGAATGAGCCAATGTACTATGTTATACTGTAAGAAAAATTATGTTCCTCTTTATAATTTTGTATATGAAAATCTGAATAAAGGCAAAAAAGTTTTTTTTAAAAAACAACTATATATATCAAAGTATCTTCTCCCAGCTAAGCTGCCAGCTCCAGCTGATATAATTTTTTTTGGTAAAAGACCCTTTTTAGGGATGACCTCCCCCAAGACTCCCAATACTCCCCAATAGGTTTTTGCTTCACTACCCCCACCACCTGCCATAGGCCCCCCTTTCCTTTTTTGTGTGTGGAGAAGTCCATTGGCGTATATATTACCCCTTTCCCTATGATAAATCGGCCGAATTGGGGGCGGGCGGGGAAGATTATTTGTAATTATCGGGCTTTCTCCCCCAAAAAAAAAAAAAATTATCATATGTGGATAGAGTTTCTCATCATACCTAATTTTATTTAATTTACGGGGTGTATTAATCATCTTCGCTTGTCTCTTTCCGGATATCTCTCTCTCTCTCTCTCTCTCTCTGACTCTCACCCCCCCACCCTCTCTCTCTCCTTTTTCATATTCCACATCAATCTTTATCACTGGTGCTATCTCATTCATACTATTTCCCCGAAACTGCTGCCTATCCCGTTTGAGCATTTGTACTGAAAAAGTATTGAATATATGTTTAATGGATAGAGCAGTCTTGCTATCCTTTATGTACTTTGTATAATACGTTCACTTTGTATCGATCATTTAAAACAATAACATTTTAAAAATGCTTACTTTTAGTGAAATAAAAGGGGTTGTACGTCAGTTTTTTTTTAGAGTTAAAAAAATGGTGGAAAAAACAGCACTAGCTAGTTATTGAACCGTATACCTTCCAATAAATTACGAAGCAATCGCCCATCC
This sequence comes from Mesocentrotus franciscanus, assembly GCA_037976565.1. Taxonomy (NCBI): domain Eukaryota; kingdom Metazoa; phylum Echinodermata; class Echinoidea; order Camarodonta; family Strongylocentrotidae; genus Mesocentrotus; species Mesocentrotus franciscanus. The sequence continues at coordinate 26,267,373 of CP137686.1, forward strand.
GATAGACTGCTGTCTCACTGCTAATCTCTAATTATTTTTTTGTCCACATAATTATGTACTTTCTGTTGTCGTTGGAACCTGTAAGACGTTTTAATAATTAAATAAATGAAGTGTTTTAAAATATTCTTCATATCTAGAGATTCACTTGTTAAAGAAAATGAGTTTTTATATTATTATCATTTATTTGTTAAACTGCCGACATGAAATGTTATGTCAATAGGCTACTACGTAGCTCCCTGACACTTTATTTAATTTAATTCAGTATGCATGACATTCCCTACCATGGCATCAATGAATAGGGAAGCTTTGCTATTCATTTCTATCATCAAGAGCTAGCATCAGGAATATTTGAATAGTTATGTAACAAACTACTCAGATATTCTGACATAGCATTAATGAATGAATTGAAAAGGAAACGACCCTCCCTTCATCGTAGAGGCATGAATATCTTCGTCTTTTATTCAAATGCACGTTTAGTGCAGAAATACACCAAGCTTCAAAGTGAATGAGAGAAGAAAATAATTATATGCGATAGTTTCAATGCTTTAAAAAAGACTTATTAAAAAGGCCGGCACATAGGCTACTATGCAGAATATCAAACAGAAATAATTATTTAAAAAACACGCAAATGGGGTACAAATCTAAAAATTTTATGGCTGTTATTAAAAGAATCAGTTTGCAGTGTGTTTCCCGACATAGTCTCAAGGACTTTAAAAAAAAAATGTACCAAATTCAATTAAGTAATAAAAAGTGGAGCAGGTTTAGGATTCTATTTCAATGGGGAACATTTTTGTTATTCTGCAGGATTACCAAAGTGGTTAGTATTCCAGACATAGCAAAAATGGGTGAATTCTTTGGATGTATTCAGAGTAGAGGCTATTTCTCGTTGTGTGGGAGCACTAGCACTTTCAATATTCCTACAGGAAAAAAAAGGCTGGGGCTGTAGTGTCATTTCAAGAGAGGAAAACAACTTCTAGACATTTCAAAATAATATTGGGAAATGGGAAATAAATGATAGCACTTTTCAAACCAATAGGATATGCATAGGATACTTTTTCTTTCGTTTTGTTTGTTTCGAGAATTCCCATGACAAGTCATATTCTAGTATAGACCCCTTCCCCTATGCCTATGAGGCTATGCCATAACGAGCCGAATTTTGGAGGGGATAACAAGGATTATTTTTTAAATATCGGGCTTTCCCGCCAAAAAACTGAATCACTTGTAATATGTGAATCGAGTTGCTCCCCATATTATACTAAGTGCCCCTTCCCCTTTCAGCTGCATTGTTGATATTGCTGATACGTCGCTATACATGAATCTCGGTTGGTTTGACTCTCGACTCAACCCCTTTCTCCCTCATTCTACTGATTTAACCTCCTTTTTCTAGAGCTTTTGCAATCATTCATTTTCCTTTCTTGTTTTTTTTTTCTTTCTTTCTTTTTGACTTCTACTACTTTCATCCATTTTTTTCCCTCTCTTTTATTTTTTTATTTTTTCCCCCTAAATTCATAATTTCTTTGCTACATTTTTTTTTTTTTTTTTTGGGGGATTTTCTAAGTATACTTTGTTCAAGATATATTATAAAAAACACATCTGAGGAACTAACACTTCAACAAGCTCTGCTTCTAGTTAGTTCCTCCTTTCTCGTGCTATTTCTATTACATTTGTCGTCTCATTGTATATTTTTTGTAATATACGTATTCTTTGTATTACGTTTGGCATGAGAAATAAAATCATTTGAATCATTATATAAATGCCCATTTTCACCTTCGATAAGTGCCCCTGCCCAAATCTGATAGGTGCTCTTTTTACTTTGGTAAGTGCCCCTTTTCCTTTTTAATAATACGGTGCATCTTTCCCTTTCTAACGAGTGCCCCATTTTAGGAATAACAAGTGCCACTATTAACCTCTGATAACTGCCCCTTTTACTTTGACACGCGCCCCTTTTACTTTCTTAGCGCTATTTACCCCTCTGATAAATGCCGCTCTTTCCTTTCTACTAAGTGCTCCATTCAAATATGAAAAGTTCTCCTTGTTAGTTTTGATAAGTGTCCCTTTTATCTATATTTCCCATTACCGCTTACGAATTAAGTGTGTGATTTTGCGGTCATATAATTATAAAATTATCTAGTTTCAAAGAATCAGAGCAGATTTGTCTAGTGACAGTTAGGTACTCTATTTGTACGACCAAGATGAAAGGCAGTAGGCGAGGGGGTAGAAGAGAAATACCCCAAATTATATTAACGAACTGTCCCCTTTTAAGAATATAATCGTGCTCGTTTGAACGCGGCTTTTCAAATGTCCCTTCTCGATATGGGTCATTTTTATATAAGATGTGTGCCCTTTTTACATTAATATTGTTTGTCCCTTTAAACTAAAATGACATATTCTACCCAACTGCTAAAGTAAGCATGTTGCAACCTCGCATCTTTTAAACCCCATTCCCTTTTGACTTTCATAGAATTCAAGAATATAAGTTTTAAAAACAATGTCAATGACGGAGGTTTTAAATTATCAAACGTCATTCATGTTTAAAAAAAGATATAATATACGTGCTATGACTAGATGTTTTTATCACCCGTCATCTCCCCCAAACAATAGATTTCTCATTATAAAACTAACAACCCATTCTTGTATAGCACATAACACGTTACATGTCACTATGCGCTTGGGAAGAAGAAAATAGAAAAACAAAGAGAAAATCGGTTACTTTAATCTGTTTAACATTTGGTATAAGTGTGTTTTAAGCCTCCTTAACCTCGCCTTCATCGCCTCCTTAACATGCGCCCCTAATTTTAAGCGACTGAGCAATTTTCTCTCGAATTCCCCCAAACTTGCTTGTTAGGCTCGCTTGTATAATATATAGTAGTCCTCATCACATTAAAGGTACTATGTCCCATTTGCAGGTCAAAAAAATGAAAAGGTTAAATTCCAACGGCATTTGAAAGACAATACTTATTTAGAACTTCTCTCAAAACGAAAGGGTTTGAAAATGGCTTTTTGTGGGAAAATAACGACCATTAGTTGTCGAATCGACATAGGTGATTGCAATCACCTAAGTAATAGTCTGATTTTCAGACCCTTGTACCGAATGGTCGTACGTTTTGTGCTGCACAAAGATTTAATCAGTTTAATTTTCGCCATAACAAGTAGTGGGTTATTGATGTAGACAAATGCTCATGTACCTGTTACAGCTCATTTTATTTATGTTATTACCAAAGAAGAAAAAAATGTCAGTCAGTCACTCAATAGTGTCTGACAGGGAAGTCTAGAAAGTAATTTGAATACTATGACACTGCTAACGTTTAAATTTCACAGATAGGACATACATGACATATTCATAATTCCTGCAAAGTTCTACAGAATTTGATGTTGGCTGTAAAATGGACATAATAGTATCTTTAAGTAACAAATTTGAAAGGTCTTTTTTTTTTTAGTCTTCCAATATGAAATCATGAAACCCCACCAACATTGGTGATTTCATTTACATGATAAGATCTAATCAATCGCAATGAGACCCCACAAGTCTTAGATTTTTTGCTCGCTTACAAATTAATATTCAGACAAACACACACAACTGCAAAGTATGGTCCTAAAGCCGTAATTATCTTGAAATTGAAGACTCTACCAATGCAACATAAATTAAGATCAACTTTTGACATTTCACACTGGGATGGGCTCATTCGTTTAAAGGTCTAAATAAGAACATTTAAAAAATAGAGAACAAGTAGCCACTCAAATGTTAATGAAAATGTGCATCTGTAAGATATTCTTGTTCAACAACAAAATCAATAATAAGAAACAATGAGGAGGATTGAGCTCTGTATATTAATTGTAGTCTCAAGACTGGATGGTTTTGACAAGAACAGTCAAGATGAATGTCTTTATGTGTTTTTCGTGATTTTTCTTTTCCTTTGTTTTAATTTGACTCTACAAGACGGAAAGCAGCCAGATGCTCCTTTTTGCAATTTTCTTTCAGTGACTCATTTATTTTGATATATGAAACAATTTTATATTAAATATTCATTTGAAAATCTTAACTATAAGTGGTGTCCACACACACGTACACACACTCACACCTTTGCACACCTAAAACACATTTTATACGCACTCATACAAATAACAGATTATGTAAATAATATATATATGAAAAATATTTCAAACGTTTATTTAATATCTTAGTTTCTCTGTCAACCCATCCATTATCAATATACTATAGATTTAATACTAAATAACTATTTCTATAGTTGCATTCAATATGATAGACATAATTATACATGTACATTCTTTCATTCTCTAAACAATAAACTCTTTGAAACTCTTAACGATAAAGCTCTAAAATATCCACGCACATGATTGTTGTCTCAACATATCTTCATTTCATATATCTTGGCACCAAACATGCACGTATTGTAGGCTACTGATCATCTTAAAGGTTTTTGCTTCTGATGAATTGCGTGAATGTACACTCTAAAAACTGAAATGTTAAATCAACATTTAAAAGGGCCGAGGAGTGACCACTCTTTCAAAATGGTAGATTAACACTTTGAAAATGCTGGATCCAACACTATAGAGGTTGAATCCAGCATGTTAAAAGTTACAATCTGACATTTTGAAAGAGTGGTCACTCCTCGGCCCTTTTAAATGTTGTTTCAACATTTCAGTTTTTAGAGTGTAAGAAGTGTCAACAAGAAAATCTTATTTCTACAAAAATGAAATTAGGTATTTTATACGTTACATTTCACTGTTTTTCACATGTACAATTAATCTGTTAATCACAGCTACGTACTTATTTACATTTACATCAGTATATTTACACCAAATCGCAAACGTATACACTCATGTGAACAACAATGTTCTATATCTCGTGTCATGATTAAAATAATCCAAATGAAGGTTCGATTATTGTGAAAGTACAAGTGTTATAGCATGTTTTTTTAAATATGATACCCAGTGCTATACGCAATTGCTTTACTATCGAAAGAAAGCATAAATACAACATAATCTTAGCCCAAAACTAATTATCCTATTGTCATTTTACCTGAACATGACGTTTCTACTCTAAAACTAAAAACAAATGACATTGTGTCATCTATATTGTTGAAACTGCAGATCTCGAGTGTTCTTTCTGGGTAGTAGGCCGGTAAATATATAGATTATTGTATTCAGAGAATCTCGAAAAAAATGTATAGGCCTACATGATATTTCATCTCTCACAATCTTACTGTTTTTAAAACTACGGAATTTTTTCCTGCAACATTCGATAAAAGAGGGCATTTCACAGAACTGCCGCTTATATACCTGATGCAGCATTAGAAAACCCCTATAAAATGAGAAACGTGAAGTGAAGCTACTAAACATAGGCCAATTATATCAAGAGAAAAAAACAAACGTAGATAGTATAGGAGTGCATAAACATCTTCAAGAAATATATAGACAATATGTTACCTTGTGACAATATAACATTACAATTTACAATGACACTGCAGCTTACAGTAGTATGTATAGATGGAAGAATAATTGCAATGTATATACAACACAGAATTTTCCTCTGAATGGTGCAATGCCTCTTCATGAATTAAACAAATATATTATGAAATCATAAATCTGTTTGATCGATGCTTCGTTATTTCGATCCCAAATATGGCAAAGAGAAATATGGCATAACACTGTATAAAGCGTCTTTAATTAACATTTCAAGTTATGCGCTATATAAGAAGTAAACTATTACCAAACGTTTTTACTGTTTTGGTTGACACGCGGTATTATATGGTTATATTTACACAACATAATAGGGATTGAACCCCCAAAATAATTTTAAAATCCATTTGGTATTAAAATGCAGAAACATCAAGATAGAATATGGGGCTTCTGAATTTTTCGTTTCCGGTCTTTCAAGATTCAAGATTCAATATATTTTATTTAAACATAACCATAAAAACGTCTAAACAATAATACAACATACAGTATGGAATATAGAAAGGACCAGTACAAAAGAAAATGCTTGTGAGAACGGCCCAAGAAAAAAACACAATAAGTAAATACAGAGTCAATTCAATCAATAACAGAAACAAATTTACACAAAGAAACACATACACTCAATTTTTTACAGGCACAGACAGTCAAATGTACCAATCCTAACAAACCACAAAATCTGATTAATCATTCAATAGATAACTACGACAAAGCTTTTTAAACGTAGATAAAGTTGAACTTGGTCTAATTTGTTCATCTAATATTTATTGACTCCAAAGTTTTTTTATCCCAGCAAAAATTAATAACTTCAGAGACGATGTCAATTTTACAATAGGTACATGTAAATGAATCAGTTGTCTTTGACGAGTTGCATTTTGAATGAAAATTTGAATATGGAACATAATTCCATTTCGATAGTCAAGAATGTCAATATTTACAGGTTCCAATCTTCACAACAAATAAAGAAGATGCACGAGAGAGGCATTTCTGGGAACAGTAAGAACTGCCGGTGAGGAAAGTAAGATTTGGTTAGGTGGCCAGCTAAGGCTCGTTCACATATAAGCGTGATAGCTCAGTTTTAGAGAAGTGGTCCCGTAACCGGCAAGTCCGGGCTCGAATCCCAGTCGATGCACTAATAGTGCCCTTTGCCTCCTTTGGTAAGGCATTAATACTCATTACGAAGTCCCTCGTTGCTAATTACGTACAAACAACCAGCTTTCTTAACCATGTTATACAGTCAGATAAACCAAACCAACCATCAACCATCTCAATCTATATATAATGGGCAGAAGGATTTCTTGTGAAACAGTGAGAAACCGACACGAGATTTGATCGTGTCCCGCCCGTAGAAGACTCGTTCACATATACCACGGTAAGCCGCCTTGAGGATTAGTGCCTTACCAAAGGGCACTAGCCATCGCCTCTCCCTGAAATTATTTACGTACTGGACACACTTTTTTTTCATTGGATTATAATTTCTATTAAAGTTAATAGTTTGTCGCAATATTCAATGAATAGATAGGCCATAATGATTTTCTCTCTTAGGCCAACGTGACGTATTTCCTTACAATAGTCTTGATATCAGTATATACATGTAGCTTTATTATGACAAAACGCGTTCAATGTTGGATTAACATATCTGAAAGAAAACACGAAAGCGTTAAACATTATATACCATAAAGATGGAACTATATACACTATAATTATAATGTATATGATATAGATAATAAACAGCGACAGTGGTCAATATAGATATTAAAGTACATCTATATACAAGTCATGTAATGTAATTAAGATACACATATTATTGGAATATCAGAATATTTAAATTGGAAGCACGTACAAATAAAAGTGAAATTTTGCTCTATTTCACTATGCGGCATCACATTCGTCAATATTTTGCGCTAAGTAAGATTTAATTTAATGATAATATACAGCAATGGGTGTAACATACAATTTGAAGCACATACATGACAAAATGTAGAAGAAATGTTGCTTAACAACTTCATGAATATAAATGTGGGTCCTCCTCAGACATCAGTTCATGTTGTATACAATTATAGTATGCCTTGTGTATTTTTATGTCTATGATCAGTAAGTCAAGAAATTTAATATCAATAACTTTCAAAAGGTCTTTTTATACATTTCTTCCTTTTATACATTTCGTTACGTGTATGAATGCCAATTTCAGAATCATTTGCAATTTGCCAGAAATGAATAATATACAAAAGAATTTGTTGTTGACTTCCTTCACACTTATAAGACAAGAGGGTGAAATCTATGTCAGGTTATGAAAGGGAAGAAAACATGCATGTCTGTTTTTGAGAAAAAAGAACATATGTTGAGTATAAAATATGTACCCAACAAACATGCATGTCCCCTTTCTTCCTAACATGTTTAAAACTTTACCCAACTCTGTTTAGAATGTATTATTGTATAGTGACAATTTTCTATATTTGAAGCCACTGAGGACTCCTTATAAAAAAGATTAAAACCAATTTATTTACAAGTCCCAACAATTCAACTAAAATGTCATGTAGTAAACAAAAACATAGATATAATGTACATGCATGATAAGATTAAAATAAAGAACAATCAGATTACTCAAGTCCAGGAATTAGTATTCATGAAGGTTCGTGAAACGATGAGGGCCGATGAAAATCAACGTTTTTCATCACAAAAGCATCCTACTTCCTTCTTTTGCTTTTTTATCTTTCGTATATATAATCCAGAACAGTACTAGCAGCTGCTAGATTAGAGCCACATTAAAAAAAATGTTTGTAAACAAGGAACTGCATTATAAGCTCAGCATGCTCAGTGGCATTTATTCCCATTATGCATATATGACGCGAATATCAATTTTTGTTACTCTCCATCAGACTCGTTGATTCGGGGAGGGGGTGGTGAAGAGGGGTAAGTGTCCCTCGAGTCGTATGGTAACAGGTTTTGTTTTCAACACAAGGAGGCGAGGATAATAAAGTACTATAGCGGGAAATTATATACTACAACATGTTTTATAATAAAATTGTTAGGTCCTATCTAAAATATTCTACATCACCTATATCATTTACATTTGTTAAAGTTTATTTCATTAAAACAAAATTACATTTCACACCACATTCCGGATATGATGGTGAGCAAGGGCATATCTAGGGGGGTGTTGTGGGTGTCCAAACACCCCCCTTGCATCGCAAACATGGTATGTTTTAGGTGTTCGAACACCCCCCCCCCTTTGGCAAAAGAATTTTAGTGCAAACTACCCCCTATTTTGCCCCCCATTTTTTTAAATTTTTAATTACTTAGTGCTCACACCCCCACCCCCACTGAGCAAAAATAACGGTCTGCGCGATTTTCAAATTGCCGGGGCAGAAAAAAACATTTAGTGCTCACTATCCCCCTCCCCCACTGAGCGAAACATTGGTCGGCGCGATTTTCAAAAATACAGGCCCCCTATTGGAAAATCCTGGATCCGCCCTTGATGGTGAGAACAACATCTTTCTTGGGGGAAAAAAATCAAGGGATTTGTTTTTGCTCCTTGAGGGTTGTGGCAGGGGATTCCCGATATATTTTCCCGGTGAACAGTATTAATGTCGAGAAACTCGAGAAACATGTAATACAATTTCATAAAATAATGTGCTCCATCGCTTTCGAAGTGGAATGTTACTTTGTATAAGGTTATATTAAGCTTGCAAACTATCCGTCCCAGTGTTCCCAATTATACTTGTGACACCATGGGTGTCGATCCCAGGGGATGGAGGGGGGGGGGGGATATATCCACCCCAATATTTCAGGTGGAGGGTGGCCTGTACAATCATCCCCCCAATAATTCACCATAAAAAAACAAAAAAATGAAGAGAAAAATTAATGATGAGAGCCCGATTAGAGTAGTTAATGGTTATTAATCGCAAGATGACCATCAATATACACATTTTGCTATCTCATTTTCATAATACATACATATATAAATAGAAAACGAAGTAAATGAGACAACCGTATATGAGACAAGAATAAATTGAATTCTCGCTCATACGGCTTCATCAGGAATTGATGAATTTATTCAATTTATTCAATCAACAGCATCATAGAAATGCAGTGCGCCAAATGCAAAGCCGCAGCGTTAAAAAGCAACGAGCTAAATGTTAAGCGCGAAGCGCAAAAGTGCAAAAAAGAAGTAGAGAGTGGGAGAGAGAGATAATGAGAGACAGAGAGGATAATAACCCAGGTAGCAAGCCCATGTGGGACCCACATGGGTCCCATATTCTCTGAAACATGGGCCCCATATGGAATCTGAATTAATTTTTAAAGCTATGACTATGTGGGGTTGATGATGCGTTTTTTCATAATGCAAGTAAAGTAATAAAATATTGCATCATTGAAGAGAAAGACGGCTTTGTCCAAATGGCAACATGGAGGAGACGAAACTTTCAGTTTGTTCCCTGATTCATACTCAGTATCTATTTTGTTTTATTGATTTCTTCCATTTCTTTGTTTATTTATATCTCTACATGTAAAACATTTGAAGAGCTATTTTCCGAAAGGAGCAAAATCTTCTGATAGCAAATGGAGATAATGATATACATTTTCCTCTGTTTGCCTTGAACAAAATTATTAACCTAAATTACGAGAGAAATTATGAACACATGCATCTTTTATTAACAATTTTCCATAGACACCTGAACAAAATCGGGTAAACAAAGAGTTCTTTCTTAAGTTACACACATGGATCTAGTGCCTCTTGAAAATAAGCTCATTGTATGTACATAAACAAGCAATACAACAGAATACTCCAGTTCGATATTTTGGAGAAAGATTATTATGTCACAACTTATTTTTGTTTTATTGAAAAGCTGATGTAGGCCTATGTATTGTATTCAAACGTAACAGGCATAAGATAGTTAAGGTGTTTTTGAAGGTTAGAATGTTATTAAGTTTGAAGTTTTTTTATAACACCCTTCCAATAATAATGCACCTTCTAAGACTGGTTATAGTTTTTGAAGAAAAAATAGTGCTCTGGTCAGGGCCTTAGGGGAATATTATGCTTATATTTTAGAGCGTATCTGGTATGATAAGTATATCTGGGTGAAGAAGGAGATAATGGAAGTTTGTTGTTTGGTAGTTGGAACGTAAGTTTTATATTATGTTTTTAAGAAACAGACAGTTTGTATGAGATCAGGAGTGGAAATTTTCTGTCATTTTGAGAACCAAATTTTGCATCAGTGATATTCTGTTTCATTGAATTGAGTTTCCCGCAGAGAGGATTCAGTTGGTTTAATTAAAGAAGGAAGAGAGTCAAATGAAGAACCAAAAGCAATATGTTTTTCATTTACTAATGAGAACTATGTTTTTGAGATCTCCTTACACAGAATATTGGAATGGGTTTTTCACGATGAATGTTGTTTGGAGACATCAATATTCATAAAATGTATGTTTCTATCACCAGGAAATAAAGAATTTTCTGTCTACATGAACCTTTCCTGGTTGCTTATTAATGCATTTGCCCACTGGTAACATAATACTTTCACAAGTTGATATCCCTCACCATTGGATTTTTTTTGGTAATGTCTAAATTTCGTTTAAAAATAGATGATATCAGTCTGGTAGGCCTACACTGCAGGCAAGAGTCAGGACTAACATTTAGCATGTTATTAATTTTATTACCACTCTTATATTCTCTGAAATGTTATCTTTATTGAGGGTGACTTGAAAAAGTTAATAACTTGGAAGGGAGCTCAGGGGTGCAACCTGTCACACGCTTCTACCTCTTGGTTGCTTTGATCCATTGCCGAAAATATTTTGGCACCTATCATCCCCCAACCAAGGATACAAATCGACACCATTGTGCGACACCCGCGTCTACTTTTAAACCAGGGACTAAACTATTTACCTAGTTGAACCATATGGATCGTAAAGGCTGAGGTTCCTGAGGCCAAGGTCCTTACAAGCCCTTGAGGCTTTTTTAGGGACACCCTTTTCTTTCATTTCTTTGAATTTATTTGTATTACTAGCTCATATGTATGTATTACTCTGTTATCAAATATATTGAAGTAAAAATGAAATTATGCATGACATACTGGTCACTTGTTTGTTTTTTAATTGTACATATTGGAAGAAATAAATGAGAGCTATATGCTCTCTCTCAATCAATAGACCACTGATCTTGACCCATCGCAGCTAGCCACGATGTTTTCTGGCCGACAATTTTATACGTAGGTTTAACATATTCATTTTTAACTAGGTATAATTATACTGAAAAAAAAAATACACCGTACATAATACACACACACACACACACACACAATGTCATGGCGTTCTGTACCAACATTTTAATGCGAAATCTTGGATAAGTCACAAGGTACGGGGTTCAATACCCAGCCCAGCACTAACGTCCTGTAATATATACCTGCCATATGACGTTATATAATCTATACATTTGCCACTCTCCACCCAGGTGTTAAATGGGTATACCCGGAAGGATGCGAACGTCAGTGGCGGATCCAGGGGCTCTCCCCTAGAAAAAATAGGTAAAAACAGTCTTTTTTGTAAAAAAAAAAGAAGATGGGCCATCCCCTGGCGCTCAGGGGGGGGGGGGTTGTGGTTAAAAAATAGTACTCCCCCCCTCCCCACGTTGAGCAAAACAAAACAAAAAATTAGTGCTCACAAAATAACAATCAATAATACATAATAAATAACATAAAGATAAGTGGTCAATATAGAGTACTGAATTAACTGAGAGAAATATGATGGGACCTACATGAAAGCAAGCTTGTAAAGCTGTAGGCCCCAGATAATAATGCCTGTCATAAGTGTAGGGATATTTATACGCGGCATATTATTATTATTATTATTTGCCTCTTTGACGATACCGCCACGTAAACTAAAATTTATAACAACAGAATTAGAAACATCGAAGAAAATGGTAGCCTCTAATCGGGCGCATCTACAAGGAGGTCAATGAATATGCATATCAATGACGACGTGTCAATTCATGAATATTGATATTCTTGACTGCGCGCGTACGTACGTGCAGAATTGAGGTCATGTATGGAGGTGGAACGTGCAACACAGTGGCTCAGTGAAATCAGGGGCAAAATCTTACCATTATACAGTTGTATTAATTGTCTGTGGTTATGAGGTAGAAGTATTTGAGTGTTAAGTATATTTATTGAGTTTCGATTTTGATAGCGTGTTTATACAAATTTGGCGATTCGTTTTTGAACTCCAAAGAGCACGTGGCTAACGTATAGCCTACTACCAGCCAACTCGGTCGTCTGCCTGAAACCCGGGCCAAACCACCTCCCTGCAGGTGTGCCCGCCTACCTCTACATGTGCCCGAGAAGAAGGGAGGGTAATAAGCCATACAGCTATAGTGTCGTATATAATTTATATCGATTATTCTAGATATGTAAAGGATGTTATAACGCTTGCTAAGAAAGTTTAAGATACAAATTAGCTTTACAAATATCAGGTCAACTTATTTTCATTGATTTTCTTTGGAATATACTTGTTTAACATGGCAAATTAAAACATCACCTCCCTGTAGATGTGCCCGCCTACCACTATATGTGCCCGAGATAATGGTAGCTGTAGCCAGGCATTCAACTAGTGTTGTATATTAAATATCCGACATGTAAACGATGTAAAAAAGCTCCCTTATATACAAATGAGTTTCCAACTATCAATTCAACATCTTTTCATTGATTTTCTTTGAGTTATACGTGTTTAACGTTGTCAATACATCACCTCCCTGTCGATGTGCCCGCCTACCGCTACATGCGCCCGAGATAATGGTAGCTGTATAGCCAGGCATTCAACTAGTGTTGTATATTAAATATCCGACATGTAAACGATGTAAAAAGCTCCATTATATACAAATGAGTTTCCAACTATCAATTCAACATCTTTTCATTGAATTTCTTTGGGTTAAACGTGTTTTACGTTGTCAAAACATCACCGCCCTGTAGATGTGCCCGCCTACCACTATGTGCCCGAGATAATGGTAGCTGTAGCCAGGCATTCAACTAGTGTTGTATATTAAATATCCGACATGTAAACGATGTAAAAACTTCGGCTCCATTATATACAAATGAGTTTCCAACTATCAATTCAACATCTTTTCATTGATTTTCTTTGGTTTAAACGTGTTTTACGTTGTCAAAACATCACCGCCCTGTAGATGTGCCCGCCTACCACTATGTGCCCGAGATAATGGTAGCTGTAGCCAGGCATTCAACTAGTGTTGTATATTAAATATCCGACATGTAAACGATGTAAAAAAGCTCCATTATATACAAATGAGTTTCCAACTATCAATTCAACTTCTTTTCATTGATTTTCTTTGGATTAAACGTGTTTTACGTTTTCAAAACATCACCTCCCTGTAGATGTGCCCGCCTACCGCTACATTTGCCCGGGGAGAGGGGAGGGTAATTTGTTGTAGGCCTATATTGAAGTTCCGAGATTTAAAGGATCAAATAAAGTTTCCCAAGATACAAATAAGTTTCAAAATATCAATTCAACTTCTTGTCATTTTTTTTTTGGGGGAATAATTACGTGTTTCATTTGTTCAACTATCTCCTCCCTGCACATGTGCTAACCTAATTATTAAATTTTACACAGATGCATGTTTGTGGTTCGATTCCATGCTTCCTGTCAAATGTAATTAAGCTTTAATCTTTAACAAGTCCATATGGAAGGGGTAGTGCTTTGATTTTTAAAATGAAAAAATAAATTCCTTTGAATAATAACATGTTTTAATTGGTCAACCGTATCTTTCCCTGCAGATGTGCTAGCCAGATATTACATTTTGCACATAAATGTGGCTCGATTCGATGTTTCCTGTCTAATATAATTAAGCTTCAAGATTATCAAGTCCATATTAGTGGAATGGTTTGTGCTTTCATAAAAACCTGAAAACTAAAACAAAAAGGGCTTAAGAGACCTGCCAAGTCATACAAATGCTTATATTTCTTTTCCTTATTTGTGAAGTGATAAATTGTATCTGAAATGAAACAAAATAAATTTATATAATTCATAAATATGCATCATAAGCATCACCCAACTTTTACAAAGATACTTGTCAAAAGCAACATCATTTTGGTAAACCAACTCATTTATTCTAATCATCAACAAAAATGTAGTTGATGTCCAGATCATCACAAGCATGACTTAAAAGATGTTTTGAAAGTGTTCAATAATCTTTTGTAGAGTCAACCATATTTTCTTTTAAAAAGAAAAGTTTAACACTAATCCTCTTCATAAACATCAAGGTTTGCTCTATGGCTTCACATTAGCATCACTTTGCAATGTAACTGGGATATACACGAGTGTATATAATAAATATATATATATATATATATATATATATATATATATATACATGTTTATATACATGTTTATCTAAAAATATGATCATGAAAAGGTTCTGCAATGGACACTGTATTTCTCACTTTCTCTCTCTCCCTACTCTATTGCTTTGCACTTGTTGTCAAGACAACTGCGTGCACATTAAGATGTATGTTCAATGTATAGTCTCATTAAAACCTGAGAAAGCCTTATGTGGGAAATATGACTAAATTTGTCTAACAGAGATTTATTTATTCTCTTTCTTTTTCATCTTAAATATATTATGTACATGCATAACAGAAATTATCATAAGACACTAGGATTTCAAAATTTGAGTAGGTAATACTTTGATCACAACTCACCACTCATTTTCTGCACCTGGGTGTCTAAAGCCTGTTTGTAAGCACAGACTAACAGTAAACGTAAATTTCCATGAGGCCATGAGCATAGCCTAACTCTGTCAGTTTCTGGCTGTTTCAAGAGCAGCTACAGTACATGGCAGTGGCGGATCCAGGGGCTCCCTAGCAACAACAAAAACCAGGTAATAACACCCTTTTTGTTAAAAAAGAAAAGATGGGCCCCTCCTGGCGCTCAAAGGGGAGGGGTGATGTTGAGTTTTAAAAATAGCACTGTCCCCCGCCCCCGCCAAAAAAGAGAGAAGGAAGGGAAAGGGAAAGAGGAGAGCTAAAATGGAACAAAAAAGAGGAAGAAGAAAAGAAAAGGGTGAAAGGAAGGGGTGATCAGTTGCGATTAATCCCGCCAACAACGTGTGGATCGGGGCCAAAATGCCCTTGCCTCCCCCCCCAGCAAACCTTAAAGAGAGAGAAGGAAGGGAAGGGAAAGAGCAAGAAGAGAGAAAGAAAAGATAAAAAAGGTAGGGAAATCAGTTGCGATTTTTCCCGCCAACAAAATCGGGGCCACTGGCGTACTGATGGGGGGCTTGTTGCCTGCCCTCCCCAATAAATTCAGACGTAGTTTATTTCTAATTCGACACCGGTGATTTACAAATGTTGCTGAAATGACATAATTTTCAGAGATTTTTCATCACTTTTTAGTAAATTATACTTTTTTATGCGTTTGTTGGAAAATTCCTAAATTTACAGTCAGGCAAGAAATATGCTTTTTAGAGGCCTACATGTCAGGACCTGCGAAACGGCGGGGCTCGGGGGCCTCGAGCTCCTACCCCACTCTTTTGAAAAAGTATATAAAGAGAAATAGAAAGAAAGAAAGAATAGTGACCTGCCAGTGTCACAAAATAATGAGGTATCAAAATATGCTCATCTGACCGTGATTAAATGCCTAAAACCCTGAGCTTCCGGGGCTCTGCCCTTGGACGCCACCTAGGGCCCTAAGGCGGGCCCCAGGATGATCATCTGACGGTAATTTTATGCCTTAAACCCCTGAGCTTCTGGGGGCCCCGCACCCTGGATCCCACGCCAATTAGTGTCCTGCCAGTGTCATGAATAAGGTTTCAAAATATGCTCATCTGACCGTATTTAAATGCCCATACCCCCTGAGCTTTCGAGGGCTCTGCCTTGACCCCAAGCCAATTTACGACCCGATCGTAAATAATTTAGCCTCCCCACCCACTTTGAAAAACTTTCAGCGGGGCCTGCATGTAGTGGGGTGATGCAGATTTTTTTGTCTCGCATTTGGCTCGCATAATTTCAAATTTGGGCCTCCCCCCCCCCTAAGAAATCCTGGATCCGTGCCTGAGTAATACGCCTATACACTTCCCCTATCTCGGGCACATATTATGAAGCGGTAGGCGGGCACATCTACAGGGAGGTGATGTTTTGACAACGTGTAACACGTAAAATCCAAAGAAAGTCCATGAAAAGAAGATCAATTGATATTTGTGAAACTCAACGTATTTAAGAAGCTTTATTTCATGCGTTATCTCTCGGGTATTCAATATACAACACTAGTTGTATGCCTTCATTATTACTACACTTCCCCTATCTCGGGCACATGTATAGCGGTAGGCGGGCACATCTACAGGCCGGGAGGTGCATGTTTTGATAACGTAAAACACGTAAAATCCAAAGAAAATCAATTAAAAGAAGATAAATTGATATTTTGATCAACTCATTTGTCTTTAAGAAGCTTTATTTCATGCGTTATCTCTCGGGTATTCAATATACAACACTAATTGTATGCCTTACTACACTTCCCCCTATCTCGGGCACATGTAGAGGTAGGCGGGCACATCTAGAGGGAGGTGATGTTTTGACCATGTAAAACACGTATAAACCAAATAAAATCAATGAAAAGAAGATAAATTGATATTTGTGAAACTCATTTGTATTCAAGAAGCTTTATTATATCCTTAAGATGTCGGATATTCAATATACAACACTAGTTGTATGCCTATTACTACACTCCCCCTATATCTCGGGCACATATAGCGGTATAGGCGGGCACATCTACAGGGAGTTGATGTTTTGACAACGTTAAACACGTAAAATCCAAAGAAAATCCATGAAAAGAAGATAAATTGATATTTGTGAAACTCATTTGTAAATAAGAAGCTCTATTTTATACTTTCCATGCCGGATATTCAATATACAACACTAGTTGTATGCCTTACTACATTTCCCCCTATCTCGGGCACATGTAGCGGTAGGCGGGCACATCTACAGGGAGGTGATGTTTTGACTACGTAAAACACGTATAACCCAAAGAAAATCAATGAAAAGAAGATAAATTGATATTTGTGAAACTCATTTGTATTTAAGAAGCTTATTATATCCTTTACATGTCGGATATTCAATACACAACACTCGTTGTATGCCTAGCTATTACTACACTCCCCCTATATCTCGGGCACATGTAGCGCTAGGCGGGCACATCTACAGGGAGGTGATGTTTTGATAACGTTAAACACGTAAAATCCAAGGGAAAATCAATGAAAAGAAGATAAATTGATATTTGTGAAACTCATTTTTATATTAGAAGCTTTATTATATCCTTTACATGTCGGATATTCAATTTACAACACAAATTGTATGCCTATTACTACACTCACCCTATCTCGGGCACATGTAGCGGTAGGCGGGCACATCTACAGGGAGGTGCATGTTTTGATAACGTAAAACACGTAAAATGATTAAAATCCAACGAAAATCAATGAAAAGAAGATTAATTGATAGTTGTGAGACTCATTTGTATCTAATTAGGAAGCTTTATTTCATCCGTTATCTCTCGGATAATCAATATACAACATTATAGTTGTATGCCTTAGGCTACTACACTTCCCTATATCGGGCATAGTCATGTAGCGGTAGGGGGCACATCTACAGGCCGGGAGGTGATGTTTTGACAACGTAAAAGACGTATAACCCAAAGAAAATCAATGAAAAGAAGATAAATTGATATTTGTGAAACTCATTTGTATATGAGAAGCATTATTATATACTTTACATGTCGGATATTCAATATACAACACCGTAGCTGTATTAATTGCTTAATTCACCCTCCCCTCTCCTCGTGCACATGTAGTATATGCGGGCACATCTACAGGGAGGTGATGTTTTGACTACGTAAAACCATGGAGCTAGAAAACAAGGAGTGGGCACTCTGCCCCTAGGGCTTTTCCTATCACTCAGAGCGGGATTATGCGGGATTAGGGGTCCAACGAAAAACAAAACGACCTCTTACGCAACGAGGTCACCCTGGTCGCTATCTCCGGACTTTGATGTCCCATGCGCGATGCCGCTCTGAACTGGCCCTCTCTATGTGGGAACATCGACAGTCCAGTCATAAGGAATCGCGTGTACATATAGCTAGCTCTATACACATGTCCCTGCATGTCGTTAGCGTCATCACATGCGACATACACTCTGATGTTGTGATAGTCTAGGAATTCAGCTCTCAATGGGTGTAAAAATCTCGAAAATCGGCCAACGACAAGGCGAGTTTTGACATGATTATTGTTGAAAATTGTCCATATTTCGTTCCATTTATATTCATATTTCAACGTAATATTAGTTGTAGACCCTGTCTAGCCCGGGTGAAAATCATTTTTTAGGCAGACAAATTAGATTTTCTTCTTTATTTTGATGTATGACTCCACCGTTCGCTCCCGTTCGTTCTATTGTGATGACCCATTGAAAACAGTACATTTTGGTCCATTACATGAAATGAGATCAACCGTTGAAAGAAGACTACATTATGCATAGAATAGAATTTATTGACTCTTGCGACCCCCTTCTGGGATACTAGGGTACAACAAATTTACATGTCATGATAATGATACATAATAAAGAATAGAAACGTAGCATAATAATACAAAGAATACAGAATACAAAAAAAACAATACAAATGTATAACGATAAATAGGAATGATCTAAACCTAGGCTATATAATATGCTACACAAAAATACAATATTAAACAAATATGGCAAGTATACATGAAAAGTGGAGAATTCCACATGAGCAATATAAATACAAACAACAAAACACTACATAATTGTGCTAACTATCTAAAAAAAATTATCAGTTAAATTTTGTACATGTAAGTGAGATGTAATTGGATTGCTTGTTATTGTGATTGGGTGCATGCAGACTAAAAAAATACGGCATAATATTGTCCCTAGAAAGATAAACCTAAATCACTCTTTGCTTTCCAAAGGACAAACAAAAAACATAATGGAATATAATGCAATAAGATAAAACAAACAAACAATCAAGCAAAACTATACTTGACGTACACCGAGACTGTACTACAACATTCCTTTTTATGGGTGACATGATTATGATTGGATTGTTCAGACTTATTTAGACCAGCAAAATATGATATTATTATCCTTAAGAAGAATACTAATTTCTTCAGCTGTCCTGTACCGGAATATAGAAATAAATTCAACATGTGTAATGTGCAAGGGCGTTTAACTATTACTTTACGACCTAAATATAACTCTCTTTCCTTTCAGAAAAAAGGGCAAACAAAAACATAATGGTATTCATCACCAGACTAATGCATATCACAACATGGGCATTCTATACTAATTTCATTAAAAGCTTCTTTGAATCTGTTATTATTAATTGGTAAACGGTGTGACCTAGATTTAAAACGGCAGAGCAATGTTATTCTTTTTTACCCAGCAAAACTAAATACCTTTCAAAGAGAATCATTTTTAAAGATCCTATGATTTTGGCATGCACTGTTTGACCAAATTGTTGCCATCACAGTCATCTTGTTATGAAAATGATCGTTTAATCTCAACTTCAGAGTGCTCATGCAGTATCCAACTATTGCTAAATCCTTCCCGTGCTTTAGCCAAACAAGAGGAACAGCGTGGTTCAATATTTTTCAATACAAGATAACCACTTGAAATAATTAGACATATCTACATTCTGACTAATTAACCTTTGAAAAAATAAAATTTGACTGATATTTATAGGGGGAACCTTTTACTATTCTTAACCAGAAACTATAACCATTCGATGTTTGATACCGTTAGCTAAACATGCCCTCCCAGTTTCTCCATATACCATACAATCTGGTGTAAATTTATTTACACATAACGCTGACCTGAGAAATGTTCTGTGAAATATTTCAATTTGACTCAAATCTTCATATCTCCACACTTCACATCCAAGTTGGTCTAACAATTCACATCGAATATCCAATGGCAGTTTAATTGAGTCTTTGAACCTTTAATGACATAGAGAAGAGGGCTTTCATGGCCTGTAATACCTGAAAAAATGGGTAGGGGCAGGGAGATGAGACCTGGTAGGGGTTTCGAGGCTTGAGCGGCACACCCCGTCCAAACCAATTCTGAGTACCCCGGGTTTAAAAGCTGCCATGTTACGGGATGTAAACGTATCCTACAATGCACCGCACATGCAAGCGGGCCGGTTGATCAACCGACCTTGCGCATGCGCTATGTGATCTTATTTACCACCGGTGCGACCAGGCGGCATTAATCCAGCTTAGTGGAATGATCGCTTGGGGACCGCGGCACCAGGGATAGTTCAAAAGACCCTAATCCAGTGTCCTCTCCTTGTTTTCTAGCTCCATGGTAAAACACGTATAATTCAAATAAAATCAATGAAAAGAAGCCTGAATTGATAGTTGGAACTCATTTGTATATTAGAGAGCTTTGTTACATCCGTTATCTCTCGTATATTGAAAATATAATACTATTTGTAGGCCTATTTATTCACTTCCCTTATCTCAGGCACATCAGTATGCGGGCACATCTACAGGGAGGTGATGACGTTTTGACAACATTAAACACGAACGATCCAAAGAAAATCAATGAAAAGATGTTGAATTGATAGTTGGAAACTCGGTATATAAGGGAGCTTTTTTTACATCCTTTACATGTCGGATATTCATAATATACAACACTAGTTGAATGCTTTGCTACACCTACCATTATGTCGGGCACATCTACAGGGAGGCGATGTTTTAATTTGCCATTTTAAACAAGTATAATCCAAAGAAAATCAATGAAAATAAGTTGACCTGATATTTGTAAAGCTAATTTCAAATTTGTATCTTAGACTTTCTTAGCAAGCGTTATAACATCCTTTACATATCTAGAATAATCGATATAAATTATATACGACACTATAGCTGTATGGCTTATTACCCTCCCTTCTTCTCGGGCACATGTAGAGGTAGGCGGGCACACCTGCAGGGAGGTGGTTTGGCCCGGGTTTCAGGCAGACGACCGAGTTGGCTGGTAGTAGGCTATACGTTGGCCACGTGCTCTTTGGAGTTCAAAACGAATCGCCAAATTTGTATAAACACGCTATCAAAATCGAAACTCAATAAATATGCTTAACACTAAAATACTTCTACCTCATAACCACAGACAATTAATACAACTGTATAATGGTAAGATTTTGCCCCTGATTTCACTGAGCCACTGTGTTGCACGTTCCACCTCCATACATGACCTCAATTATGCACGTACGTACGCGCGCAGTCAAGAACATCAATATTCATGAATTGACACGACGTCATTGATATGCATATTCATTGACCTCCTTGTAGATGTGCCCGATTAGAGGCTACCGAAGAAAATCCCGCAGAAAAACACGGAACACTGGGTTTAATTAATTTACAAATCCTTGGTCGAAATTAATCTTTTTTTATCATGACGAGGGAAGAGAGGAGCAAGAAGTTAAAAGAAGCTCGGACAACCAAGGTATGTGTTTCTATGGTTTACTTGAATTGTGGCTTCCAAAGTAGAAAACTAGAAATGTAGAAATGATCTCCTGTCAGCTGTCGGCCCTGGCGCTGGCCCTGGCAGTGCGGGCAGCGTCACTGTCAGTCCTAACTCCAGGGAGCTCCGCCGCCGAAGGCGTGGGCGGCAGAGCTCCCTGGAGTTATGTCAGTCCCAAAGACGTTTAAATATAGGTCAGTCCGAGTCCCTTGCTTGGCTTTGCCTTTGGCCATGGGATCGGGAGTGCTGACCTGGCCGCGCCTAGCCTGGCCTGGCCAACATGCGCATCCAAGACATTGATTGGCACGCTAGCAAGTCAGCATTCCGCAGAGTTTGTTTCCCACATCTGACATTTTGTAATTGTAGATTATTTAATATTTATTTGTTAATTTTTTTGTTCATTGGTGTTAAAGTGCGGGTTTAAAGAAAATCACAAATATGGCAAATAACGTATCAGTATCACTAGAAACTGGTAAGCTAACAGATGGCCATCGTGCAAGTTTTAGGTCAACTACATATCGGGTGATGTATACAAATACAAATAAAACCACCTCCATAGCATCTGGGATATGCGAGAGATTCGCCAGAAAAATAACGATGTTTCAATGCCGTCACAAAATGAACCAATCCTGCCCAAGCAGACGACATCCCATAAAGAATGAACATAATTGCAATGCTATTATTTCTCAAATTATAATGAGTTTAGTGTATATAAATGTGATGCAATTTTACACCATTCAAAAGGGATATGTCCCGATTCTAATAACTAAATTCTTTTGTTTGTAAATACACAGGATAGGGGTTAATGAACAATCAAAGAAACCACACTTTCAAATTGAAAACCCCCCGGAATGATAGCATGGACGGCATTTGTTCCCTCTTGAAACGCCGAACATACCGCGGTGCATGCAGCTGAAAATACAATGGCGTCTTATTTTGTTTACAAGCGACGGATTCCTTAATTTTTATCGCTGCATTTTTCATCAAAATAATACCATGCGGGGTTTAGAGTGAGGCAATAGATTAAACATTTAGCCTGACGGTAGTGAAGTAAGAGAAATAACTGAAGAGAAGCTGACAAAACAGGCACTGAAAATGTGTGAGATGTCATGGGACATCGTCTGCTTGTGCAAGTCATGTTCAACATGTGACGTCACACATCTCAGCAGCGATCGAGAGATTGTCAGGTGCTATGCCGGGGTGTATTTAAGCGTTTTGTAATTGATAATAATCATTACTTCGAATGTTTCCAAGCATTGAATTTTGATGACCTTGTCCAATCAAAGTGTCACCTTTGCAATAATGACAATAAAGTTTGTTTTTAAAATCAATGAACCTTCTCTTTAATCATTCATTTTGATTGAAAATCTGGCTTGTGTATGTCAGGAGTAGTCTACTCTAGTCACTGTAGAGAATGATCATATGGTGAGACTTGAATACCTTGAATACCAAGCTTCTGGAAGAAAGCCGTCTCCAGCTGTCGAGCTTCCAGATCTAACTTCAAGGGGGGCTGGGGGCTGGGGGCGGGGGGGGGGGGATGTTTATTCAAGTTCAAGACAAGTTTTTATATTACTTATTAGTTAATTAAGACGCCCCTCGGCTCCACACATAGCTGCATCGCTATCCTGGCTGTGTATTAAAACCTGTTTTATTGATCTCAACATTTCAAACACCACTGTACAAAACTAAAGTGATTTCACTCAAAATCTGTACTTTAGTGACAATTGATGACACCTATGGCTAAATAGCAGTAAAATACATTTTTTTTCAACTCACTGATGTTAGAAAGAATAATTTAAAAATTAAAATCGTGAGTCCACTGTCAAACTTGCTTACAGTTTTATCGGCATGATTGTGTGCATTTGTGTGTTATAAGTGTATTGACTATTCACGTGTGAAATTGCTGCCTATTAGCACATGGTACAGCGCTAGAGGTCCATACGCAGTATTGACTCTCTATGCTTTGCTGGAGTGCTCGGCTGTACTCTCATGACTCTGTAGCTGTAAGTGTAACGACTAACCTAGGTCTGAAATTAGTTGATATTTATGAGAGGTTGGTTGGTTGGTTTTGGTGTGCGCCAGCTGTAATCCAGCTAACATCTATAACAATGGAAGTTACAAAAAACAATTACAAACTGATTCAGCCGAGGACGCAGGTTCAAAACAGAGTCACGTCTTCCTGATGGTGACGTTAAAAGTCGGTCCCCAGACGTAAATAATCATATCTGATTGATACTCATCTGTAAAAACCCAATTACACACACACACACATCTAGATCTACCAAATGACAAATCTGCATTGATTTTTAAAAATGAAAATATCAATAGACTGGAACTACATGATTTACTGACATAGTAGTATAGAACATGACAAGGATTGTTATATATGCATGTATGTTAAATTGTTGATTGTAGAATTGTGTAGATCCAGATCTTTAAAATATACTTTCTGATCGTTAAAGTCATTCAAAATAAAATATTTGTCAAAAGAATTTCTCTGAATTTTCTCACAGGTTGTAATTCGCTGCTTACCACCAGCTCTGACAGAAGAAGAGTTTCGAGAAATTGTCAACCCTTTTCCTGATAATGAATATTTCTACTACGTAAAAGCTGATAGAAGGTATAGTAAAGTAAAGCCAAGACTTTTGTGAGAAAAAGGAGGAAGGGCCCAATTTTATTTCTATATTTGATATATTTTGGTACTGACATGTCAATTTTAATACTGATTTTGTTAATCTATTTCATTTGTTATGCTCTACAGAGGCTCAAAAAACAAGATGACTGGCAATATATTAATGTTTTTTTGGTAACATTATTGCCTAGATGTCCTCAGATTCTTGTTTATTTCAAAACAACAGTATAAAATACAAAGCAAAAACTGATTTGGGCCTAAAAATGGAAGGAGGAGGGGACCAGGGACTAGTAATTGATTTTATGAGGCCTAATGGAAAGAATTCCTTTTGTGTCCTCCAATAATAAACCCAAACCCCATCACAATCCCCTCCTTTCTCTCTCTCTATCTGCAAAAATAGAAAACAAACTAAAATTTCAACAATTTGGTGAAATGAGGAAAGAAGCATGTATTGTATTGTGGTGGCTATAAAAAGAAGTCATATAATGAATTCAGCCGTAGATTCATTGTCTCATTTTGAATGTCTTATTACAATACACCTGTTTACTAATTTTATGCATACCTTAAGAGAAAATGTTTCTTGATGACTGAGAAGCTTGGCGGAGACTTGCCCAACATAACGATATATATAATATATATAATGTATGCAAATTCAATTCCATAAACAGGTGTATTCATATCCTTTCAATAATTGTAGTGAAAGAAAAACAATATATTTTGATAATGACAAACACAAAATTTTATTTTTACCAGAGATCAGCCTTACCCCCTCCCTTGTCCTTGGTATAAGCACGTAGGGCAAAAACCCTACCTGTACCTGAGCTCTGAGTTTAAGATATTGAAATGATGTCCTAAGTTTCTATTTTGTTGACAGTCTTGGAGAGCATGCCTACTCACGGGCATACATCAACTTCATGAAGGAGGAAGATATCATTCCATTCAGAGATACATGGGATGGACATGAGTTTGTCAATGGACAAGGTATGTACTCTGTTGGCATTTGGTTAACTAATTGCTTACAGGAACTGGCTCACCCCTGTATTAAGCCGATACCCAATGTGAATGAAATATATCAGTAGTCAATCATTGTGTTAATTTGCCCCATATCTTAGTAGGCACCGTGCAGTGATTGGGTTTCATGAGGTAGAATTTCTGGCTGTGTACTGGACCACTAAATAGCTGTGAATTTCACATGTTGACTTTTCATCATTTACCTCTTTTATAACAATTATCACATTCACGTTCCAGACTTCCAGACTTGTCTTTTTATGCAATTACGTTTAGCTACCAAAGCTACCATGTTTTTAGGTTTCTAGTGTAGAGCATTAAATGTGTTTAAAAAAATAAAAATAATAATTGTACACAAATGAAAGGTGAAGTTTATTTGACCTTGTCATTCAGGTTCCGTGTACCCAGCAGTGGTTGAGTTTGCTCCGTACCAGAAAGTTCCTAAAGTGATTGGCAAGAAGGTGGATGCAAGAACAGGAACTATTGAAGAGGGTGAGAAACATATGCTTTAAATCCTTGAAAGGAAAAAGAATTAAGGAAAGTGAGAGAGAAGTAAGAAGAAGAGAGGGGATAGGAAAGAGAGGGGAAGATACCCTAGGTAAAAAGAGAGGGAGAGTGAGAGAAAGAAAGAAAGAAAGAAAGAAAAGGAGGAGGGTGAAGGGAGGAGGGGCTTCATCCATTCATGAGTTATCATGAAAGAACAAGGAAAAAGGTATTAGACATTCAGTGATAAAAACCAAGAAAAGTAATGGCGTTATGGATATTGAAAGAAACAGAAAGAGGGAGGATGGGTGATATAGGGAGAGAAAGTGAGAAATGGGGAGTATGGGACTGAGAGTAAGGATGCTGGGAAGAGAGAGAGAGTGAGTGAGGTTGAAAGAGAGAGCAAGGGAGAGAGAGAGAGAAGAGAGAGAGAGAAGAGAGAGAGAGAGAGATTGGCAGCAAAATGTTGAGAATGTAGTATAGATTTTCTCAAACGGCGAGCATTATTTTTTTGTTTTCTGTTTCTTTCAAAAGACTCTGATTACAAGAAGTTCCTGGAGACATTGAATGCCGAGATTGAACATCCCACTAGCGCAGAAACCATGCTGGAAGAGATTGAGATGAAAGCCAAAGAACCTGGTATGAGAAGATGAGAGGTTTTGGTCATTCTTTGTAATTCAAACTGAATTTCACACTACTTATTTTGATAATTATGAAATGCTTACTTGACATTATTTAGAGCTTGTTCACATATTCCATCGTAAACTACTGTAGTTTACTTCAGTTTAAACAAAAATCATACTTAAACAAAGTTGCACTTCACATTTTTTGTAACTTGTGACAATTGTTGCGCGTGGCTACTTTTTTCATCACAAGTTGCCACTTATTTAGTACCGTACACACACACACACACACCAAAAAAAAAAAACCCACCATGGTCTACTGCGGCATATGTGAACAAGCTGCTAGTGATTTTTGAAGTACTGCTGCCCTTTTCCCAGAATGACAGCCAAGAAATATCCCCAAAATTAATTTTGTTGAGGGTTGATGCCAAGTAATGTGATCTTTTGAGTAATATTAATGTCTATAGAATCCTGTGTTTGGTTTGCAGTCAGCTCTATGAACAAACAAACAAAGCTACATGTGGTACAATATAGAAATGTAAATTAGACTTGAGTAGTTTTAACACCATTCTGCAAAATAATAAAAATGTTAATGAATTTGAATCATGTAAATTTTTGACTAGATACAAATTTGTATTCATGTAATTCATCTATTAGCCCAACCCCATCTGTTAATTCAAGAATATGTTTACTGTAGCAAATCTATCAAAGTGAATGCACCAAATTTGGATTTACATCCTCATTCCTTTCCCCTCTCCTCTCTCTCTCTCTCTCTCTCTCTCCCTCTGCAGGAAAAGTAATGACACCATTGATAGAATATCTTAAGGTGAAGAGACTGGAGAGGATTGTAAGTTTATTTAATTTCAGTGAAACTCTAAAATAGTAACCTTTTAAATGTATAATGAGAGAAGAGTATTGTGAATCTGCTTTCCAAAGTTCCAATGAATCACAAGTCATCCTTACATCTCTGACCCTTGCATTATTTATATACAATATGTATACCAAAATTACTGGTATGTTTGATATGGTGCATACATAGTTAACCGTCTGACAGTCTTTCCTATCCTGTAAAACAGAATACATGAAAGGAGTGATACTTGCATTTTTACGATGACATTCTCTTTCTGCTCTATTTTTGCTGAATTATGAATAACGCTAACGAGCACCTTTCTAATACTTACAAATCAAGTCATGGTTTGTTTAAAGTACTGTAGGTTCCAGAATGCTGTAAACCATATAGCAGCATGATTTTTTACTTGCATGTCACTGTTTTACTGTACATGTATATAGAAATTGTACACCCTTTTGTTGTCTGCACCTTCACCTGCTGTCTCAACACATCCCATCCCAGTATAGCTTGGAAAAGCTGCTTCAGGGATTACCTCATCAAGTATCAAGTATACATAATGTACAGGGTTTTTGCCAATGCATAACAAACTTGGTACCCATTCCAAATGTGGGGAGTACAAAAGAGATTTCGAAGGGTAAAAGTTCCTGTAGTGGGTAATAAAGACTCACTTTATACATGTAAAAATGCCTAGGTCTCCTGAGAGAGTAAGCCACTTCGGAGAGACCACTTGTACTAATGACCCCCAAATATCCACAGATCTTTTACACATGGAGATATCCCACTTCGTGCATTTTAGAATAATCACTGCCAAAGTGATGGATGTGCTTCATGAATTCCTTTTGTTTGCCCTCTTGAAGAGAATACTTCCACCTGTGAATCATAGAATGTACCGCTGGTGCATAAATGAATAATGATTACATTACTTTCGTGAACCATATCCAGCAACTGCCAACTGGGTTTTACAGTTTTATACAAATGACCTTTAACTGCCCATGCCCAGATACCAGATAGTACCTCTGAAGTGTCTTATTCTCCAGGATGTTTCAAGGTCAGGTCACTCGATGTGAATGAAGGGTAAATAATCATCTGCCAAGATGCCTACATGTACATATTGTCTCTTTGGAGGCAGAAGGGCATTAACTCTGTCTTAAAAGTATATGAGTTAATGCCCTTCTGGCTCATTCGTTTCTTTCAGCAATCACTTGCTGCTCAAACTTTAAGGTCCTCAATAATTCTTCTATTATTGTATTTTATCGACAGAAAGCAAGAGATGAAGCGAGAGAGGAGAGACGTCGCAAGGAGAAGGAAAGACGACTCAAGCTCGAGGAGGAGAAAAGAAGAAAGAAGGAAGAGGAACGGCGCAAGAAGGAAAGAGAGAAAGAAAGGGAGAAAAGGGATAAAGAGAAAAGTGGAAAAGAAAAGGAAGAGAAAGACAAAGGAAAAGGAAAAACTGAACCGAAAATAACAGTGAGTATAATAGGGATCAATGGTCAGGCGCGGATCCACGGGTTGCAAAAAAATATTGCTCCTTACACCGCCCCCCTCCCGCTTATTCACCGGCTGGCCGATTCGCTGCTAAATATTTTCTCACGAATTGGCCCCCCTCTTGCCACCGGTTGGATCCGCCCCTGTCAATGGTTGCCATGTTGTAAGTAACTGCCCACCTATTACCCAGTCAGATAACCTGAAAAACTCATCCTTTGTGGCCTCGTAGCAACTAAAAGTTTTTTCAAAATGTGTATTGTTTCTTTGTGTTCTTAATGAATTCTGCACAATCCATTGTAAATGACCAGCAGAAGATGAATAAGGCTCCCTAAACATATCATGAAATCTTTCAATTTTTTTTTTTTCCATATTTGTAATAATTATCATGCCTATGTATTGTAAAACATAATATTTCTGCACCATGCGAATGAAGTTTTCTAATAAATACAAATACAAACTTTCTATTCATCTTAAATTTAATTGTATTTTAGCTACTTAAGAAACCAGCTGCTGACAGCAAAGAAGAATCCACCAACAAAGGCTCGGACTCGCAGCCAGACAGAGATAAGAAGAGAGATGTGGAGAAAGGCAGAGACAGAGACAGAGACAGGGAAAGAGAAAAGGAAAGGGAAAGGGAAAGAAATAAGGAGAGGGAGAAGAACAGAGACAGGGAGCGAGAGAAGGAAAGGAACAGGGAGAGGGAAAAGAATCGTGATGCTGGAAAGGACAAGAAAAGAGACGTGCCATCTGGTAGAAATCAAGATGGTCGCAGTTCAAGGCAAGCTCTTACTTTTATTACATTTATTGGGATCCCAACATGTAGCTTGTTTATCGCATTCTTTCAATTTTATGTACAAGCCGGGAAGGTGTTTTCATTTTCTTGCAAACTAACATTTGAAAAGTACAGGAGGTTTTGGTCTTCAGCACCGAGAATAACAGTGATTGAATAGGTATAAATCTATTTGAATATTGTTTGCATGATAAAAATGAGACAGTTATCAACCGATCCAAGCATTTTTCGATATTGCAATATTACAATGTGACCTGAGATCATAGTTTGGAAGAGTGCTTTTATTGTGACCCATCTTTCTCCTTACTAATACTCAACCTTCAATTTCAATTTATTTTTTCATTAAAAACATAATAATTACATAATGAATACATAGGAAAAATACATTGGAAGGAACCCTAAGAAAGCAAAGCTTATTAGGAGGCGGGCCCTGTACAAATATAAAGAAATAAATGAACGAATACTAAATTTGATCTACAGGCAATAGTAATGAAATAGAAAAGATACACCCACATACACCCATTCATTCCAGTAGCTATACCATACCTGTATTTACACACACCAAAAAACTACTCGTCAGCATATATTACATACAAATCCGGGCTAACTCGGACCAGGGGACAACTCGGCCCAGCTGCAAAAACGGTCTTTTTGTTGTCATTTGACCCTAACTCTAACTCTAAACCTAACCCTAACCATAACCCTAAACCTAACCCTAACCCTAACTCTAAACCTATCCCTAAACCTGCAAAAACTGACCATTTGTGCAGCTGGGCCGAGTTGTCCCCTGGTCCGAGTTAGCCCGAGTCCATTACATACAACCGTGTATCTGATAACATGCTTAATTTGTGATGTGATCTCTCCAGACCTGGTGATTCCTACAATGACAGAGCGAGGGATCAAGATGTGAAGGGAGGAAGGAGGGATGATCCGAGAGATGGAGGACGGAGGGATAGAAACAGAGGTCCTCAGAGAGATGATGTGAAATCTCGGGATAGGCCTAGAAGAGATGACGGGTGAGTGTAAGGATCTGTTGTGTAATACGGGAGTGAATTTCTGAATTCTGTTGCTTTTTTATTTGAACAGATGAGAGTAAAATTAAACAGATATGATGTACAGGACCATGTAATTATGCTTGTAAATAACAAATTTGCAAGCGATGAATTGTTGAATTAAATGTGCAGTTTTTAATCAATGGCACTCTGTGTTCATATATAAAAAGGAAAAAAATAAGTTGTAATTATCACCATCTCATAGACACTAAACTATTATTTTTGTAACAAAATTCAAATAGTTTATTTACCCTGATTGATGAAAGCAATAAATTAAAATTCCAATTCATCATACAGGTACAAGGATGATAAGAAGGGAGACGGTGGGAGACTACGACGTGACTTCGATCAGGGGAGAGACAGAACGCAGGATGGATGGAAAGGCAAAGACAGAGCAGATGACAGGAGAAGAGAAGAGAGAGGTGGAGAGAAGAGGGACAGTGGAAGACCGGGGAGCAAGGAGCAAGAAAAGAGGGCTGACAGACCGGATGATAGGGGCGGGAGGAGGGATGGAAGGGGCGGAGTTGCTGGTGGTGGTGGTGGTGGTAGGAAGGATAAAGGTTCAGCATCTGATACCAAGAAGGAGGACTCGACATCATCATCTGCATCAAGCCCCACATCATCGACGGCTCAGGACAAGGATGGAAAGAAGGAGGAGAAATCAAAGAATGAAATGGGGGAGAAGCGAGAAGACAAAAAACCTCAGAGAATCAGGAATAAGGTACTTCGATTTTTATGCTTAAGGGTGACCTGACATTTCTCCAGGCAACATTATTGTTGGACATTATTTCAGCAAAGATCTAGAATTTGATTAGGGTTGCAATTAAGATTGATAGAATGAAGATGACTAGTGTGAGGGTTAGGTGTAATGTTTGGTCCAGGGTTGAATTTTCAGGAAATTGATGTGATATTGAAGCAATTGTCACAGGAGCATGGTGTCTTAGAATCAGTTAAGGGCGATAGTTGGGGATGGGGGGGGGGGTAATCTTGAGTTGGCTTAGTCTATCTAATCAGAATTCAGCCTAGTTGAAGGAATTTTGTGTTTCAGAGATGCAGACTAGATTACAGTGGGGGAAGATACAGGTGATGCCAGAATGATAATGACCAGATGCCAGGTGATGCCAGAATGATGATAACAATGTTTTATTCACAACTAAAAAACAAATTACAAGTAAGATAAATCTCAGAAGAGACTCTTCTTCAGAGTTGATAGAGGTGTTGTGGTGTAGTGGATGATGTTACCGGAGTGTGGATCACATGGTTTGACGTTCGAGTCCCGCCGCGGCACTAATATCCTTTGGTAAGACATCAATCTACATTTGCCACACTCCACTGGGATCAGGTAAATGGGTACCTGGCAGGAATTAATTCCTTAAAAATGCTAAAGTGCCGTGCTGGCAGACATGCTAAAGCCAGGGTAATATTTTTGGAGCACCTAAGCTTGTATTCATTTTGATACTTTGTTTAAATAAAACTTTTACTTAGCATTTGGCTTAGCTAAGTAAAATGTCTTAACTTGTATTCAGATCACATTTAAGCAGTTTACTTATACAATGACAAGCCCACTTTACTACAAAGCCGACTGATAAGCATTGTGACATCACACGGTTAATCAATAGTAATGCACAATTTACGTATCACATTATATGCACGCTAATATAATTGTGTGCAGCTTATGATGACTGCGTATGAAAACCATGAGCCTGCCAATCAATGCTTCAAAAATATTTGGCTTAAGTCTGCTAGGAAGCTGTCCTGAATTTAGGGCAAAATACTTAGCCAGAAGCATCAATTGAATACCGAGGTCGGCTAAGTATTTTATCTAAGCCGAATACTGAGTAAAATACTACTATTTATGACATAAGTATTCAATTGTATACCGGCCCAGGAGTGTCAAATCTGACAGTCATGAGCGCTATACAAGAACCCACTATTATTATTATGTGCAAATGGTTTGTATTAATATACTTTGTGACATTGTTAGCAATTGCTTGCTTCTTTTGTTCTTGAAACAGGATCGACCTGCAATAGCGCTCTACCAACCAGGTCAGAGGTCACTGGTTAGGAAGAAGAGCGAGGATGATGGGAGGGATTCCGACTCCTCCAGGGCAAGTGAGAGCAAGGACAAAGCAGAGGTCCCCCGCAGCGGGAGCAGCTCCTCCCTAAAGAGTGAGAAGTCAGATGGAGGGAAGGGAGGAGGAGGGAGGGATGGGAGCACAGGAAGCAGAGGAGGAGAAGGAGGAGGGGTAGGGGGTAGGGACAGGGGTGGAGGTAGGAGGGACCAGGGCAAAGAGAGTGGCAAGGTAGCAGAGAGGGACAGGTATGGGGGTAGGGATAGGGGCAAAGAGGGCAGTTGGAAAGGGGCGGGAGGAGAAGGAAGAGGTGGAGGAGGAGGTGGTGGAGGAGGAGGAGGAGGTGGTGGAGGAAGGAAAGATGGTCCATCCTCAGGAAAGAGCTATAGGGATGATAGACCTAGGGATAGAGGTAAATCCGATACTGCAGCAAGTAAAAACCAAGATAAGAAGGAATGATAAACTGCCACATTAGCATTAAATATAGAATTTCAAATGTTTTATTTGTGTATATAAGTTGAGTTTTTTCAAAGAACTGAACTCTAGATTTATTGACATGTACCTTGTTATTTATATGTTCCTTATTAAAGACCACTCTCTCTGTCCTTTCATATTTTCTATTGACTTCACACTCACAGGACAAATCTTTTTGTTGCACATTATACAGAAAAAAGTATATATCAACAAGTTGTCGGTTCAATTCCTGCACAAAAGCATATCAATATACATGTATACATGTACATTTAAATTGACTAATTAGCAAGGAGTTTTATAATTTCAAGACCAACCCGATGCTCTAGTACTTTTTGGTAAGCTGTTTCTCAATTACTAGGTCCCTGTAGCCTGTAACAGAAATTTTTCTTAATGATTAAAAAGTGACAGATAAGTTTCTTGTTGCCAGTTTTAAAGTGACCCGGTTACATTGTTGAAGGTTGATGACGAAATTGGGTAATTTTTGTATGAAATGTTACTTATTATATTCCTTCTACTATACTTACCCTCTAACATGCAAAAATTCCTGAAAAAATTCTCAAACCACAAAGATATTAATGGTTTTCTTTGAAGACGTCACTGTGCGACACCCTCTAACAGTGAATTCTCCCAACCAATTTTTGAATTTTTCCAACCGTTTTTCCATGAAAATAAGGCATAAAACAGGCTTTAAAAAATCTTTCAACACTTAAATGTTTGGAATGGTATATAGAGCTGATTCATTGCTTTGTGACGATTTACATCCACCTAAAATGTAATTAAGTTATAATAATATAGTTGGAAGAATAAAGGAATCGATCAGTTAATTTTTTCCCAATTTTTATCATAATAGTGGTCTGTTTTCACTAAAACTTTCAGATTAAATTTAATTGTATATCTAGCATTGAAGTCACTACTGTAGCACCATTTTCTCTCATCTGAACAATGTTACCAAGTCCCTATGAGAGGCAACGTTGATTCATTTAACCCTTTAGTATCATACTAGCTGAAGCCTAATTGTTGAGACTAGACAAAGTATGTACTGCCTGACAAAAACTGTCGCAAGAGTGTGAAATTACATAGTCACAATCTGTATTTTGCAACAGCATACCACAGAATACGTCTATTGTTGCATGAAGCTATTTTTTAAAACCCATACTTGCCATTTATTTTGAAAAAAAATGTTTTAGAATTTTTCCAAATAGGAAATATTTTTGAATTGTTTGAATTTCCTGCTGTGGTTTATTTGAGATGATTCTTAAGTTTAGTTTTCATTCCAATTCTCCTAGAGGTTAAAACTGTAATATGATTTAACAAAAATAAAAATAAAGTCAGGTAAAATTATTTTTTTACAGTGCAGTTGAACCAATAATTTCTGACCTTTTCTAGTATTAATTAGTGGGCAGTTACATTGAAAAATGTGAAAAATCCAGTATGATATACCTTAGACTAGTTTATAGTTAAAGGTGCAACGGAAGTCACTATCCTGTGTTAACAATTGTAAATACATAAACATTGTTTTAAAACAAGGACAATTACTCATGTTACCATTTGACTTAAAGATAAAGTTGAGTTCTGGTAATGCGATTGCATTGTGAAAGAAACGGTGTGGAATCGATCAGAAAAGGTTGATCATGCTAGATATCTAGCATATAAGTATTGGTGTGTACTGCAAGGTTTTGGAATCATCAAAATGATAAGAAATTTGGCCCAGTCTTGCTAAAGTTACAAGCACTGTACACAGAAAAACGTATATGGGACTGCACGAACATGTGGCATAAAAATCCGTCCGATTTTTATGCTGTTGCATGCCATATTTAGAATATTAAGGCATTTGAAGAGCCATGCTTTTCAGGGAACATTTTTATCTGATGTTCTTCCACACTTGCATAATAACAATGATAACGCTCACAAATTATTTTTCACCTCTTCCCAGAACTCAACCTTCTCTTTAAGTTCTGATACACATATGTGCCACTTTATGGGAGACTAGCACTGGCTTGCTGAAATGTCACATATTACCTGTATAAATAAGAAGTAAGGAGCAACTCCATTTATTCATGTCATATTGCTAATAAAAAAGTACATATAATATCCACTCACTTTTGAAAACATGCCCACTTATTTCTTGTTGTATGTATGCAGTTCTATCCTAAAGTTAAAGGGGTTATAGTCTGGCAATCACATAAATGGTTCTCGATCAAGTTATAATGGTAACAAGATGTTTTATAAGATTTTTACATTTTTTTGTGTCTGTGACCTTTGACTTCTGTGACCCAAAATGTAATCACTGTTAATATCTATATTCATATAGGAAAGGGAAGAACAGGTAGGAGGATTGACATAAGTTGCAGTTGGTTTAATAGAGTAGAGAGAGAGATGTGCAGAGAGAGAGAGAGCTTGATCAGAGAGAGGGAGATTTAAAAAATGAGAGAGTCGAGAGAAAGAGAGAGATGAAAGACTGAGAGAGGGGGAATGAGAGAGAGCATTATAAGAGCGAGGGCAAGAGCGAGCTAGGGGGAGGGCCGGAGGAGATATATATGTAAATAGAGAGAGAGAGACAGGGATAGAGAGTGAGACACACATGGAGAGAGAGATACACACACAGACGAGACAGAGAGAGGAAGAGAGAGCTAGGGAGGGGAACAGACGGAAAGAAATTAGAGCTAGCTAGAGAGAGAAAAGGAGGCGCGATGAGGTAGAGAATACGTCCTGGGGAATTAGAAATTAAATGAAGGTTACTTGATCCACACTTCTGGAAGAAGTATATTTTGCTTTTGTATAGAAGGATTACCTTTTTATTATGAGTTTTATGACAACATTTTAAAATCAACAACGTACTTTTCATCAGAAAGGTATGGACTTCCAAAAGCGCTTTGCGTAGATATGTGCATCTTCCCTATGGGACTTCCCCTTTCAAACTAGTTTATTTCAAGACTTTAATACGTTTTGTAAAATTGAAACAATGATATTAAATATTTCTATTATATTTGTAAATGTAATATTTACATACAGATATAATAGAAATAAATTGAATTCACATGGAATTTCGTCATATCAATAAAAATGTGGCTAATTTAGAATTTTAAACAAAATGTGAAAGAGATTTATGGAATGTAAAGACAATTTGGCTGGATAATTGCTAAACAAAAAGTGCCCTACACGTGTAGGATATCGGCGCATGCTACCGCACATGCATGCTCGTGCTGTAAAAATGGAACACCGACTCATCGAAAATGCGAGCAAACTATTGCAGCAAAATGTTCATCAAGCGAATTCTAAGCAAGCTTCGAAGTTGTTGGCCAGGCAGTCAACGGAAAACTCAGTGGATAACTTGATTTTCACCGGCAAGGTATGTAGTACATTTCATGTAAAAAATAACTGACATGCCCGTGACTGGCTACCCGTTCACTACCTCTACCAGCCGGCCTGCCTTCGGCGGCCTTCATGATAAGGACCGTAGACGGCCATACATGCCATGCGGCCTGCGGGCAGTGTCGTGATTGTGAAACATGTTGTTTGTCTCTTGAGTTGGACTTGGAGAGTCATTGCGGAACTATTTGTGTCTGAAGCATTTTATTTCTTAGAAATGTTTTATTCCCTGAAAATGCATATATGTGAAAACCATAGTCATGATAGTCATACACTGTAGTCTGTACACTTGTCAGAAACATTTACCGTTTATCATTTTAGGGTCTAAGTTCTAACTTTATACTAGATCTACTCTAATAATTAATTTATGCAAAATTGGAAGACTGAAGAGGCTCCCAGGCCCATGTGCATGAACTAAAAAAAAAACATATAACTGATATTTAATGTTATTAGATTAGCTTGTGAAGTGAACCTTTTGGTTGCCAACCTTTTATCATTATGTCCTGCATGTTCAGATGTTTGTGGTTGCATGCATAACATGCATGATGATGAAGTCAGAAAGCAAGTTTCTCAATTTTGTTTATGCAGAGAAGTGGCACTCTTCATGACTGGATAAGCCAAGTGAATGTCAACTTGAGTACATCGGCATCAAGGTAAACGACATATCTCAATCAAACATAATTTTGTGCAATATATGCTTTTTGCAAAATACTAAAATAGCAACTGATTAAGCATTACAAATAGGACCTAGTATCAATACCATAGAAATAGCAAATGAGTAATTATATGGTCTCACCAAAACTAAAGGTGAAAAGAAGTTAAAGAACTGTCACATGCTGCAGAAGTAGTGTTCTCAACTTCTCATAAAGCAATATTTCACTTATATAGTTCTTGAACACTTTCCAGTAAACCACAATGAATTCCACGTGCACTGGATGTTTTCTGAATATGAATGATTGAACTTTATTTACTGTCACTAGACTCACTACTGCAATACTGTGATGCTTTATGCCTTATAAATTATGAACAATTTTCTAGGTATGAACCATGAGGGCAACATTTATTTCTTTCAGGGGCAGAGGGAGAGGTGGGATCAATTTGCCCAACAGTTATTAGCTGAGCAATTTTCAACAAGAATACAAACATAAGACATTTGAAATGCACATGTATAATTAGTGAATGAAAAAACTAAATAAAGACAAAAATAATGATAATGAAAAGAAAGAAAAAAGTCATTACATTGACAAATTTTGTGACAAATTGCGTGTCATGAAATCAGCAGTATTTATGTTTGTTTCTGTTTTCTTCAGACTTGAAGGCCTAGTTGTTCTAAGAGCTATTGTACAGCAGTGTTCTCAAGAAACATTCTCAGAATGCTGTGTGACATGGGTCAGACTCCTCATCAATATCTTCCAAGTAAGTTATCCCAACATTAGTTTCATATTTTGGGTGATTAAAAGAAGTCAGAAAGGAGGAAATAAATGTGAATGCTATGATTTTTTCTTTTACATGAGTTTCCTGTGAAATATTGTACATATTTGAAAAAATAATAATGTGAGTTGCTTTTGTTTATATGCAAATGTAACTGATTGACATAAGCACCCTATCAACAAAATTTAAGTGTACCGGTACATTGAATTCATTGTTCACTTTGATAGTGCACTTATTACGAGGATAACAACTGTTGTTAGATTCCATATTAAGATACAAGGTTAATGTGTTTATATTCTGGATTTCCTTTTTTTTAATATAATTTTTTTCTTCTTCTGTTTGTAGCCTCACCAGACTCCCAGCATAGTGGAGATCACATCAGGAATTCTAGTGGACATCCTCAGGATTGCATCTCGGAGCAATGAAATCTCGAGAGATCTTGCAATTAACCACATCCCTGGGCTTCTGGGAACTTTACTCAATGCTGAGTCGGAAGAGGTAAGGTAGCTGATCAGAACCAGAATGAACTGGTTCCATCTGGTTCTATTTAGTTTGTAGTGGTTTTAAACAGTTGAAATGAAATCGCTCTATTCAACTCCCCAGAACATACAAAAAATGCTGAGTCAGAAAGGTATATTTCAATAGCTTACCTCCTACTGCAATTATGCAAATGCCAATTTTTGCACTACCGGTATATCAGTATTTCCGAATAATGAATAGCTATTGGGATATTTGATTTATCTTTAAAACTTCATGATATACTACCGACAATGATAGGAAAGGTGCTCTCAATGATATCTCACTTGGGGAAAAAATACATTGGAGGTCCAAAACTGGTTTTAAATAGTTCTACTATTCAGTGTTTTAGAAGACAAAGCCTCCCCTGAAATGCTCTAACTGAAAATCAGAAAATGTTTATATATATACTATTGCGAGGTTGTTTTTTCGATGGAAATTATATTTTTCCTTTTATTTCTACACAGTTTAATGTATTTTTCTTGATTTGATTCCCTGTAGTGGCTGGTTCCTAGTCTTCGTCTTCTGTCGGTGTGTATGGAATGCTTCCCAGGGCCATGTGGTGCGATCAGTTACAAGCTGGAAGCCATGGTCACGCCTCATTTAGATTCCACGTATCCTGATATTCAAAAGGTATTCATCTCTCTGATCATAGATCTTAGATATTTTCAAAGGAGAACAAAAATGGTTGAATCGTGAATTTAACTCTATGTATAAATGCTTGAAAAATATGTAAATAGTGGTAACATTGAATAATTTTATAGCGCTCATATATCCACCATGCCTGGTGCTCCAGGCGCATGAATTTAATCCTGGCTTTACCCAGGCAAATGGGCCATTCCATGGTAACTCGCGTTACACCTAATGGGTACATTGACACGATAATGTGCCTATATCTTTAGAACTGCTAGGATCTACAAGATACTTTTTTCAAACATGGACAGGGTAGATATAGAACAACTGAATGAAACAAAAAAGAAAATTGAAGAACAAACATTTTTAGATTCTTGGATTATTGAATTTCGGTAACTCGCGTTACAAAAAAAGGACATGGTCAATTCTATGAGACCCTCTTTTGGCAAAGTCTCCTCATACTAGACAATCTTGACAAAATCTTTCCTACTTTAATTTGATAGTAGGTTGTGACTTTAATACTAGTATAAGATCACAATATTAAAGATAAGAAACAATGGACTAGTAAAATGCAGGAAGCAAATATGTCGGTAACTCACGTTACGGTAACTCGCGTTACATTTTGTCCAGAGGCCATTTTCACCCCTATGTAATAGATTAAATATCACAGGACCCCTTAGAATATGGAAATATATTCATCTTTTTCCATTTAGCGAAATTTTCAGGAAAAAATATTACAAGAATCCTGTGTAATCTGCAATAAATTGTTTTTTTTTCATCTACAGTCCCACGTGTACGTTTTTGATGATGGTTTGAGATCTTAGGAAATCAACAAAAATGAAAAATAAATTGTATTGAATTTGAAAGGCCCTAATGTTTTATGAACATCCATGGCATAAGGTTAGTGATAAATCAAAGAATTAACATAAGAGGTACATTTCTTTTTTTGATGTCATGTCCTTCTTCTCATGGAATGGCCCAAATGAGTTTTTTGCTCACAGCATTCAAGGTCTTCTTTCCTACAGGTACATGTATATATTTAACACCTGGGTGGAAGGTGGCAAATGCAGATTGATGTTGGAATTAATGTTTGAAAATTTAAAAGGATATTTGTCAAGTTTTTTTTGTGTAGGCTGTCTGTAAGTTCACTCAACATTCTGAGAAAGTGTCATAATACATTCAAATGACAATGTTCTTTACCATCTCAAACTCCCTCAAAGCTACATGTACATGTATTTCTTTCAGGCACAAAAACAGGAACATGCGGTGTGAAGGTTTTTTGTAATGACAAGTTTTACATTCTTGATCTTGTGATAAAATATATTTTGTGAAATCAATTACCGGTAAGAATAATACAGTTATACCTGTCCTAGTGGCCACCTCTCTAGAAAGGCCACATGTCTATAATAGCCATGTGATTGTAGAACCTGTCTAGAAAGGCAACCTGTCTGCAGTGGCCCCTTTCTCTCTTTTCCTTAGGTCGCCTCGATAGGCAAGTTTGACTGTACCGGGTATATTGAAATTTTGATTTTGAAGTGTAATGTTGTGTCCATTATCTTGCTTCAGTTGTCACAGAGATGTTACCCCTTGCTAGCTAGACTTGGAGGGGGTGGCTCAGGGGGTATCAAGTATACAGAGGCTTTCAAGCATTACTCCATGACGATCTTGTACACACTCCAAACTCAACTTGCTGTGCTTTATGCTGACTGTTCAACAGGTATATGGAACAGTGTGTGTGTGTGTGGGGGGCTTTTCTTTAAAAAAAATTTGGTAGTTTAGGTAAATTTGCATTTTGAAATGATAATGTTATACACACCACAGACTTGGTTATCGTTATTGTACCCATACTGCTCTACTAGATAGATATGTTAAACATGAAGGGTTTAAACCTTGTTTAATTGTTGGGTACTTAGGTAAATTTTCATTTTGAAATGTCAGTATTGCACAAACTTCTAACTCGGCTGTCTGTGCTGTACACAGACTTTTCTACAGGTTCATTTATGTTGAATCATTATATAACACATGCTCTGACAAAAATTGCTCTTCATTCAATTCCACACTAACCAAATTCATAAAGCTAACCGTGGAACAAAAACTATACCTAACCCTAACCCTAATACTAACCTTAAGCCCAGTTGCAACTCCGACCCTAATCTTTACCTTATGTCTGTGATGAAGTATAGCCTAAAGTGATTGTTGCAAGAGCAAATGCTGGGTCACCAGTATGAACAGGGGGGTATTGGGTATATTATTTGTGGTAAATTTTGGTTGATGTGATTACTTGTGAAGTGATGATAATGTATTTATAATACACAGAATTGCTGAATTTTACAAAACCTAGAAAGCACTGTACACATTTAAAGATTTATGGGACTGCACCAATGTGTTGCCAAAATGAATTTCCTGATCACGATGTAACTATTTTTAATTGTACATGTATATAAAAAAGCCAAACTAGGTTCTGAATATGCAATTTGGATTGGTTGGTAGCAAACTTTTTGATCTTCTTGGACACCATCAGTGGTCATTCTTATTAACAAACACATTTATTCCTTTCAGAACCCGAGCCTACTCCGGAAGAGGGTATTGAACCCATATCTCTCAGCCTTGCTCCTACCGAGGAACCCATGAGAACCCTACACCTCACCAATCAGCTGGAATCTCTTAGCAACTGTCTTCAGATTATGCTAAGGTATCCCGAAAGCTTATTTTCCCCCCTTTTTTATGATTCTGATTTAGGGTTTGATGGGGACTCTGTAATGTTAAGCTGTCAAATGGACTTCAAGTTTTGCTGATTTTGCCAGAGACTTGGATGACACAGCAGGTAGTTGAAGTTTAAAAGCTGAACCCCCTCCCCCAAAAAAAATTAAAGCCCCCTTCCCCCATTCAATTCAATTAATATTATGAAAGACAACAAATGAGGGTCTCAGTATTGGTTTTATGCAAAATTACATCCATTGCTTTGACAGCTTAGGAGCTCACCATTATGTGTATGTTCTATTTTCTAGATTCACAGGATGTTCTCTCATAGTGTAGATATAGTGTATTTTCCATCTATATTGTAGTCTCAGACATTGTTTTCTTCTCAACCATTTCAATCAAATATCCCATGTTCCTGTCTTTCCTTGTATCTTCTTTATTCATCTGTGTGATGGCATCTTTTACTTTATTTTGTTTAGTTATTCTGTTCTTGTAAATTTCATTTACATCAATCTCGTCTCCTTTTCACTCTCTTTTTGCAGAAATGAATTCCCAGCCAAAGCTTCCATCCCAGTGAAATCCATTTTAGAGTATATTTCCAGCGCACTAGAAGTTACAGGGAAGACACTGGTAAGTATGTGCTCTAGTTTATTCTCTACATGCTCACTCATGTACTTAAACCCTGTCTGTCCCTTGAAATGTAAATTTTACAGTTTGTTGTCTGCATGGTGGAAAACAGTGTCTTACTGTACGCCCCTGTCCACAGATAGCAAAGCTGACAGGGGCGATACAGAGAACCTTTATTTATTCATCGAACGTGTGACATGATTAGCATTACAAGCTAAACTCTGATGCTGCATGTGTGTGTGTAGTCCTGTGTTCCTGCAGCTGTGTCCAGTGGTTTTCATCGTTTGCGATTGTCTGCAAGATTTATTCAATTTGGAATGCTCTTAATGATATTAAAACTTGTGATTGTCTGCAAGATTTATTCAATTTGGAATGCTCTTAATGATATTAAAACTTGTGATTGTTAGAAAGATTTATTCAATTCTGAATGCTCTTACTGATTATCCAACTGTTGTTCTTTGTTTCTACCTACTGGTAGTCAGTCATTCAGATTAACATTTAGACAGTTTCTATGGCAATGAAATTGTATAACTAGTATTCAAGATTATCTTTAATACCCATATTCTTCATTTTCCATAGGGTGATCAAGTGACGTCAGAATCATCCATGCTAGCTCTGGTCCTTCCCAGGATTCATCAGACTACTTTACAACTTCTTAAGGCCCTGATTGAAAGGTATGATTGAGGATTTTTGTTTTCAGAGAAAGAATCGATTTCTACTTTTTGTAATAGTTTTTGTGGCAAAGAAATAAAAGACTAAATATATAAAATG
Organism: Mesocentrotus franciscanus; assembly: GCA_037976565.1. Taxonomy (NCBI): domain Eukaryota; kingdom Metazoa; phylum Echinodermata; class Echinoidea; order Camarodonta; family Strongylocentrotidae; genus Mesocentrotus; species Mesocentrotus franciscanus. The sequence continues at coordinate 26,310,887 of CP137686.1, forward strand.
CATGAAAAACACTTGCTAGGAAATTTCAATTATACCAAAGCAGTCCCTAAAAAGAGCACCTGTGAACCATGAATTTTTTTTGGTTATGTTTAAAGAACCATTGGAGGTATGAAATATAAATGTGCTTGTATGCATCACTGTTGATAGATGAAGTATATAGACTTAGTAATAATTACATCAAAGGTCAAAGATCGCGTTGTGAAATCCCTTGGAATTGTGTTGTCAATGATCAGTGAAATATGTTACATGTAAAGTGATGATTAAGAACATATTGAATAGAGTCAGAGGCATATTAGAGATACAGTAGAACACATCTTGTATGATTTGATCAATCTTTTCTTTATGGTCCCAGTTGCTGTATGAATCACTACAATCATCAAATCAACCAGATCTTCCTCAAAATGCTAGGATGGACACATTCACAGGACCAGGTGAAACCATTCAGGTAATCTTCTTGTTTTTACACAGGCATACCATTCAAATTATTTACCATTTAAAAATTATCCTATCTTTGACTTTACATTATATTGTAAATCAAATTTTACATTTCATTACAAGTCAGCTAGATAAAAGACTTGTTATAATGGTAAAATCATGAATCTGAACATAAATTAGTTTGTCCGTAGTCTCAGACAGCCTGTTACATGTCTGATAACCAATAGGAAATCATAAATTTTGCTCTCATAAGGAGTGCACTTGTATAATTCTGCAATATTTGTACTTTTGAGCACAAAACACAAGATCATAGTTTGTGAGCATAAACTAGTTAGAAAAAGGGAAGTCATGCTTCAGAGACCTGGGGGGTGTTTCACAAAGACTAAGATCGACTTTAAGTTGGACTTAACTGTGGCAAGCCATTCATGCCACTGTTTGCTTTAACCATTTACTGGCATTTTTCTCTACAGATCTACAGAATTTACATTTTTTGATAGTTCATTATTGAAGGAAAAAATATTATCTAAAGATTATAATTTAGAGACCAATGGTGATAGCAACCAATGGCATGAATGGCCTGCCATACTTAGTCCAACTTAGTCTTTGTGAAACACCCCCAAGGATTGCTGTGTTCTTACAGTTGATATTTTTATACTTCTCTAGAAACCTAAGAGCTGAAATCTACCGGACCATCGTGACGTGGCTAAAGACAGCTGGGGTGTCATCAGGATTTGCTACGCTTGCAGGAGAGAAGCTGATTCATCAATGCATACAAGATGCTACTCCTCCCACCAGCACTACAAAGGTATTGACATGCAAGTAGTTGTCATATATTTAGAGACAATCAGATATTTTGAGATTTTGTATGAAGAAAATGATGAGTACTGCACATGCAGCCTCATTGTGGAAATAAATTTTAAGGTTATCAATTTGTTATGAATTTAAATTAAGCACTCTTCTGAAGCTCAAACATTGGCCAGAGATGTTTTTCCAATCCTTTATAGGTCGGGGGACATCCAAATATAAGTTGATTCCTGTTGATGTGCAGGGCTCATTACAACTCACATTTTGTTATTCAAACATCTAAATATATTTCATAGATTTTTAAATATTAAAAAAAAATTTTTTCTCAGACCTGCTAAGCCCCACCCTTAAAAAAAGCTCCAGATCTCATTCATCTTGTGACATCATCTGTCACTCATTAGTGAGCTAACAATAGACAGTGGTATGTAACTTACCCCAGCTCAGCACATGCTCACAAAAGAATTGCATTCTTTCATACAATACCTCCACATTACCTTTCTTTTCCTGGTGATGCTACCGCACGTCTGACATAGCAACTCCTATGTTGGTATTGTATGGTCTGTTGTTAACAGGTGGTCAGCTCTGGTGAAGCTACATACCACTGTCTCTTGTTAGCTCACTAATGATTGATAGATGATGTCACAAGATGAATGACATCTGGAGCTTTTTTTAGGGTGGGGCTTAGCAGGTCTGAGAAAATTATTATGATTATTTTTTGTTTAATCTATGAAATATATTTACATGTTTGAATAACAAAATACTGCACATCAACATGATTCAACTTGGATGTCCCACAACCTTTAATATGAATCATTTGATGCTCAAAACCAGGCTCCCAGGAACAACCTTCTATTCTGGGTGCAATGGACTGAGTCTGGAGGGTGCTTTGTCATTCCAAAATAGTCTGAGAACTAAAAACAAACAAAAGCAAAGCAAAAAGAAATATGAAGGTTTTTACAGTTTTAGGGTATCTTTTAACTTCAGAATTGGATTACAGCACTAGGCCCCAGCATTCTCTGATGAATAGGTGGGCTGTATAGTACCCCATCAGCCCATGCTTCCAGTGCCGTACTCAAAACATCTAGATATGATGCCATGTCAATACAACACACATATTCTATAGAATCCATTTCAGTTATCTCAGGCTATGTATAAACATGTTCATCACGTCTACCACCTGGAAATTTTCCTACAGCTGGCAAGTGGTGTGCAGGCAAAAAGTGACAAGAAAGGTGGCAAGGTAAAGGTCAAGGGTCAAAGTGCACTTGGTACTGACCTATCATCCGGGGGCCAGCAGACTGACCAGTACTTTGACAGGGTGTTGTGTTTGACAGCATTGCAAGGTGAGATCTTGAGCTTGGAGGCATGATATTATGTCAATATTGCATGCTTGGGAGTTCAATACAATACAAGACTTTTGTACTTGTGAACAAGTATGAGGTGGTCCGTCTTAAAGGGAGTGTAGCATGACGAGACTATGTGTCTTTCCCGTGGCCCTACTCGGGGCCAATCATGTATAATACGACTACGGATGACGCGACCGCAGCATTCACGTGCGTGCAACATACGCAAAACCGAAGCGTGAGGAGAACTTCGGTCTGTTTCGCGAATGCTAGCGCGCTGACCATGTATAGATTAAGTTGCTGACTACCGTTAATCAAGTCCATTCGTTTACGTGCAGTTGTCCAAAAGAAGACGTAGATGGCGTTAACTAGTATTTGCCATGCTACACTCCCTTTAACATGTCAACTTCTTTTATGGCATTGAGGATGATGATGAAGAATAAGAACATGATGGTGATAATGGTGATGACGATAATTGTATTGATGACGACGATGATGATTATGCAGATGATGATAAATAATGACGATGAATATGATGTCATTATACCAAGTTTAGTACTCTGATTGTACCAAGTTTAAACTTGACTGACTATGACATTGTGGCGATGTGTAAATGATGAAAACTATGCGTTGGCATGGTTTCTTTTTCATGTTTCTTTTTGTTTTTCAGCATTGCGACAGTTGATGCTAACAAGTGGAGTCAAACTGAAGGCTAACCTTCATCAGGTATGTCAAAGAAAGTTCAACATGTGACCTGCGTAAAGGCGCATTCACATAGTCAATGGTAAACTTTTTTTTTTGTTTTTTTTTTGTATGTGTGTACCAAATGAAGGGCAAGTGGAGATGAAAACATTGCAGTGCGCAATTATGGTCCTATGTGTACTCATTTATCTTTGTTTTATACAAAACTGTGGTCTTTCTGTAGAGGTTCTTTTAGTTTGGGTTTCAGTGATAAACAATGATAGAAAACAGAGAATTTGGTCTCCATTGACTAGTAGTCTTTCTACACAGGTTGTTGCTTACACAGGTTTTGTTGTTCCTTGTTACTCAAATTTTCCAGGATGTCTACAAGTTCATCATCCCCCTATTGACAAAGATCCAGAGCTTCGACACATCCAACATGCAATCACCATACACATGCTGCGACTGCAGGAGAGAGCTGTATGGGATACTCCTGGCAGGTGTGCTTGTACCCCATCCCCAGGCCCCTTCACCCCTCAACCTGGCTGTGGCAATCTTCAAGGAGGGGAAGAATGACAAGAGTATAGAAGTATGTGCAGAATTTCTGTAATTTCCTTTTCATATTTGCAGATTGTCTTTATATATATATTTTGAATATTTTTTCCACTTCAGAACTGAATAAATGATACAAATATGAAATTGAAAAAGAGAAGTTTACTTTTTCAAATGGGCAATTCCTTTTATATTGATTGTGACATGATAGCAATAGTTCAGCATAACAATCATACATATAATTGGTGAAGATATTTTCACTCTTGCTTCATTACTGTCGAATTTTATTTTGCAGTTTGTGATATAGAATGTAGGGTAGCTGTCTGTATTCATATTTACTGAGCATGATGCAATTAATTTATGTACTTAAGGTAATACAAAGTTTTGGTATGGGGTCATGAATTTGGTTTAAATGAACATATTGGAAGCATAAATGCGATTTTACAATATTCAATGATCGTTGTCGTGGTTGAAATCGAGTCTAAAGTGATGAAATTGTAAATAATAAACTCTTTATGTTGTATAGCTCCCTCTCAAGACTGATATTACTTTAGCTTTAAAACAATGTTTCTTGACTACAATCCAATTTTCAAAATTTCCCAAAACTTTGCATTAGCTTTAAGTTGAAGTCTCTTGTTGAACACTTTCTGTAAGCTCTTCCAAATTTGTATGTAATGCTTAAATTTTGCTTCAAACAACATGGCAATGACTATATATGTGTAATGTATTCCGTGTGTAAATTTGTGATGAAAGTATTCAATGTTCAGGCAAACTTGTAAATAGTATTTACATCTTTAATAAAACTTGTTTTATAGGTATCCAGTGCATGTAGTGAAGCTGCTGTTATCTGCGACGTCATCATTCACCCCCGCAGACCTCCCATACCCTGCTCCAAATCCCAGGTCCCGCCCACCTCCATGACACTCCAAGCCCCTCCCACTTCTAAACTAAGCGGTTCCCAGATGCAGGAAGCACTAGTTCATCTTGTCATGGAAACTGAAGATTCTGGCACTGCAACATACAAAGATTCAGCACTCACACAGTGTGAGGTACATTTAGTTACTCCATCACCACATGGCAATGTACAGACAGTCTCTGATGAGCTTAGTCATGGGTCGTCACAGGACCTGGAAACATCCCATACTGTACAGGATAGTGGGAGAACTGATGAGGCTGATGTGTTCAAGTTAAGTGCTGCAAGAAAAGATGAGGAGGAGGAGGAGGAGGAGGAAGAAGATGAAGAGGAGGGTGATGAGAAGGAGAGGGATGAGGGTGATGTGACGGAAGGAATGAAAGCCGAGACGATGGAGGAGGGTGATGAGAAGGAGAGGGATGAGGGTGATGTGACGGAAGGAATGAAAGCCGAGACGATGGAGGAGAGTCCTGGAACATCAAGTAGAAAACGAAAACATGACACACGTGCAAGTCAACAGGTAGTTATACTTATATCTTGCTTGAAATAAATTGTTTTTGACAGAGCTTGATTTATAATACATCCATACAAAAAATACATTAAAAAAAGTCAGCAAGAGTTTGGAAAAGATATGGATTGCTAATTGTTATAATATAGAATAAATGTTTTTTTGTTAAATCAGGGGACAAATATTGACATATCTTTTACGAAATGTAATCATTTTTATGCCTCCGCTACAAAGTAGCCGGAGGCATTATGTTTTCTGGTTGTCCGTCCGTCTTGTTCTCCTGATCGCGTTATCTCAAGAACCTGTTGTGAATTACCACCAAACTTGGGTCATGTATGTATCTTGCAAAGCTCATGAATTGATTAGATTTTGGGGTCATGAGGTCAAAGGTCAAAGGTCACAAGGCTCATTATGTATGCAAAAATAGCGTGTGATTGCGTTATCTCAAGAACCGATTGATGGATTACTGCCAAACTTAGGTCATGTAAGTATCTTGCAGAGCCAATGAATTGATTAGATTTGGGGTCACAAGGTCAAAGGTCACAGGGCTCATTATGTATGCAAAAATAGCTTGTGATCGCGTTATCTCAGGAACCGATTGATGGATTACAGCCAAACTTGGGTCATGTATGTATCTTGCAGAGCCAATGAACTGATTAGATTTTAGGGTCATGAGGTCAAAGGTCAAAAGTCGTGGGGCTCATTATGTATTAAAAAAAAGCTTGTGATGGCATTATCATGAGAACCAATAGACAGATTACCATCAAACTCAAGACATGTATATGTATCTTGCACAGCCAATGAACTGATTAGATTTTAGGGTCGTGAGGTCAAAGGTCATGAATCTCAATATGTATGCCTGTAAAAAGCTTGTGAACGCATTTTCTTTAGAACCGACAGATGGATTACAATCAAACTTGAATTTTTAAAATTGCTTCCGTTTTGGTTTGTAAAATTGCCCTATATATGGCGGAGGCATCATTTCGAACTGCGCGCAGTTATTTTCTGAAATGAGTTATAGAGAGAGTATTGCAAATGAAACAGGACATAAAGAATATATCTATATCTGACCATTCATATCAAATGATTACATAGAATAATGCATTGATACAGGACAGGTAAGACTAAATTATTACTCTTTGATTTTGTTTGTTTGGTGTCTCTGTCTCTCTCTCTCTGTCTGTTTCTCTCCCTCTCTCTTTCTCTCTCTCTCTCTCTTTCTTTCCCTTTCCAATAGGCAAAGAAGCCAGCCACAGAAGAAGTAAAGTCCATGCTGTCGGAATTCATTGATGCTCCTCCAGATTCAGAATAATGATTTTGGAGGGGGGGGGGAGGGTTATATACAGTCTAAACTGATAGATGGACATTTTTTTTTAAAGATGAAGAAATTTATTTCAGATCCCCTTCACTTTTATTGATACCACAGACTACCATAGGCAAAACCATGAGGGTGAACACACTTGTTGGTTACTCATTTGTTCTCCCATCATTGTATTGTAGTTCACCTTTGGGTAATATAGTGTATGCTAAGTTCAAAACTTTGGCAATGTGTTCTTCTACAAAGATAATTCATTTCAATTTGAAAATTGAAACACCAGTCTCCCATTGACCTTACAATGAAAAGATTTCTGTCAATTGGAACTACATACTATTCTCTTTTCTTCGTACTGAGTACCTTTGAGGATCCCCGGCTATATGCTGTATTTTTTTTTATTATCAATGTTATAATTCCTCAAGTTGTTAGCTCATATTAAATGTCATCCATAAGGTGTAAATAGTTTCCAATTAAGCTATGATGGAAGGTATTTGTTGGTGCAAGATATTAATACGACATCTTAAGACATTTTTTTCTCAAAATGTTGTCATTCCAATTTTAATTAGTGTGGGGATGATTTTTGTTCTGAAATTCTAATCACAAAGTAGAAACTAGGTGAATGCACGTTTTTTGTTCCGACTTTTGCCAACCGTGTGATTAACTGTAATAAATTAAAGTCTCATCTTCATACTTTTGTTCATGATAGATGTAAATGTATATTATGCTGCTGTAGATGCAACAGCAGCAAATTTTTATAATTGGAAAGCCATGTCTGTTGTTTCTATTGATTTCAGTGATATATCTGCATTATCTTCAGGGCTAAATTTAACCCCATCATGTTTCGTCACATTGTCAAAATGTTATAAGCAAAAAAAGCAAAATGTATGTACTTCGAATCATAAACTGATGCAAAGTTGCCTTTCTCTGTAAAGTCACATAATAAACATACATGAGGTGGAATGGTTGAGAATTGTGAACTGTTTTGTCTATCCTGTCAATTTTTTTTCTCAAGTTTCCTGCTGCCAAAATGGCTGTTTGGGTAAAGTTTTATGCCGTGAAATTTTCTGGTTTTAGAGTAATTTTAAAATTTTTAAAGATTAAGTTATGTATTCTCAACAATGAACTCCTTTTACAAACAACAAAATTATCAGAAGTATGATTTTCTAATAATTGGTTTATTTATTCATTTCCATGAAGAATTCCATTTGAACCAATAATAAAAACTGATAATTTCATACAAAAATATTTCAAAAATAGATACAATAAAACTGTCATCGGGGAAGATGTTAGAAAGCATTTGGCAAGTGATATATTGTTTATATACTGTATTCAACCACAACAACAAAAATATGAGAAAATTATTACATTGGTGAGCAATTCCATGGTAATGAAGATATACAAAAACACTAGTTTCCAATATTGGAACTTGTTAATCATAATTAATTTTAACTAAACATGACAGCTTGTATTTTATTTCAGTAGCCACTCCTGATGAAACTGTCTTCATGGAAGATTATATTCTCATAACTTCTGGGTTTTGAAGATTTGATCAGAGTTCCCAGCATTTCATGAACACACAATTCCCTGATTTTCAGTTGAGATTCAAAATTTCATTATCACTATCACAGCCACTTTTATTTACCCGTGGCTCCAATCTAACTTCTTTAAAAAGGGGGTTCAGATTTGAGTTATTAATGTCTTTATAAATGAGCCCTATGTAAAAAATTGAGAAATTTTAGGGGTTCCTGACCTAGATTTTGGCCCCCCCCCCATGTGTCCCAGGCCCCTATTGGTGTCAAGCCCGATTTAGCTACAGAAGCATTTCTACACTTCCCCCACAGCCAAACAACCAGAAGATATGCTGTTTGGACACAAGAAAAAAAGTATGAGACTGACTATATGTATTTCTTTTTTTGAGCCAAAGAAATTCTCTGATATTACCCTAATTTGAGTGACTTTTCTACAAACTCTTGATTTTTCCGACTGGATAAAGGGGACTGATATTCCAGGTTTTCCCCAATTTCAAAGATAGTTGGAAACCCTAATTACCTTCTAATGAGTAATGACCCAGAGCAAACTTACAGGTCTGGTTATTCTATTGGGGCATATAACGATTTATATCATAACATTAACAAAAAAACAAAAATTACATTAAAAGGCAATCCAACTTTTGCAACGCGTTCACTCGTATGAAAGTAAATAAAACGGAGAATCAGAATAGCAAAAGTGTTAAATCAATCAGACAAATACATGAGATAATACACAATAAGAAAGTTATGAATATTTGAAATGTGAAATCACTACATCTCTGCAAATCTCAAATTGGCAATTTGGTCAGTGGATTGTGACCTAATCACGGACAGCTCTCCTGTTTGTTGTGTACAAAATATCATTAACCTCTGTTTTTCTCCCAAGTGCCTACTCCCTTAGGGCACTACTCAAAAATATATGCCGGATAGCATATTATTATAGGTCCCCTAAAACGAAAAGGCCCTCCCAAGTAATTTGAAAAATTGATATTTTAGTAATGTGTGTTGGAACAAATGGGACTTTACTGATTCAGCCAATTTGAAATTCCCTCATGTAAGGTGATAACAACTTGTGAAAAATTCTTAATTTTCTTATTGTTTGTCCGATTTCACTCAAACTTTCACCAATCTGCTTCTCTAATTTTTCTGCTTTCTTTCAGAGCAACTTGCTATTAAGGATGGATTTTCCTTTAACAATGATTATTAAATAGTTAAATAGAATCTGATCAAATCTTCATGTTTAGTGATTGATCTACATGTACATGTAACTGAAAACAAGTATTAACAATTTGTAAAAAGCATTTTGTGTTCTTCAGTACAATGGAATTGCCCCTTTGACTGATCAAACAAAAAGATACATTGGCTATCTTGTAAAAAAAAAGGAAAACTATCAAAACTTGCAAAGCGTATGCAAAAAAGTATAACTCGCCAAAGGTTATTGTACAAGTTTAAAACAAGGTTAATGTAAAACAAATTAAAAAGTTACCAACTCATGTAACAATATACAATATATTCACAAATTTTGCCATATGAAATGTGTTGGCAGTGTGTAGTTCAAAACCATTGCAGATAGCAAGTAGTGATTCACAAGTAGATACAAAGAAATATATACATTCCAACTAAATGCAACATCTATCTGCATTTGATTTGTAAAATTTAACTTATGGAATGCCTTTTAATGAGATTATATCCTGTTTTATAATGCCAAGTTGAAGTAGGATTTTATTCTAATATCATTTGCTATTCTGCAAAAAGTATGCAAAATGTACTTTTATTTGAACATCCCAGAAAAATGTCATCATTTTTATACAGTTAACCGGTTGGAAGATTTATTCAGGAATCTAAATTTCAATGTACATTTACATGGATTGCGCATTTATAAAAATAAAGTCTATACATGTTATCATTTTCAGAGTAATTAACTTCCTGGATCCCGTCCAAAGGTGCACAATTTCCAAACATTTGTTTACATATGTTACGACATAGAATGCGTTAAATAATTTGAATCTAATTGGATCCTACTTTTTCATACCGAGATATAATTTGGGTGACCCTCTAATATTTACCTGGTAATTACATTACATACATATTTTAGGCAACATACGCAATGAAAACTAGAAACGTGCAAAATAAGCTGGAAAAAAATTGAACTTGAGCAACAGTATACCTTAAAAAAGATTTAATAGGTGAATGTTCAATCCATTTCATTTCAAATGCAGAATTGCAGACAGAAAAGCAACATTGGTAATAAAATTCTAAAAGTGCATAAGCATCCAATGCCCATTGAACACCAGCTGTAAAATCACCCATAAAATGCATGTTTATTACCTTTACAACTGAAAACTGTAGATGAAAACATGCTCTGATGACAATTGCTCCTTGGTCTATTTTCTACTTTGACCCAATGCGTTCCTTGACCCAAAACTATTGCTAACCCCAACCTCAACCTTATAGGTCATGTATAGTTTTGGTAAGCCCTCTAAAAATTTTCATCAGATTTCTATGATTAAAGGTGATAATAGGAAGCTACTGGAAATGCTAAGCTGATTTTAATCTTTATTTCCTCTTGAAGTGAAATATCAAACAAACAATTTAGATAGCCATCCTGGGAATCCCTGGGATGTGAATTCTAACAATGGCAACCTGCACTACAGACATATGTAAAACCTATGGGGACTGTGTGTATACACTACAGTCTACACACACACCATCATCGGGCGAAGCGCTGAGATTGTTGCGCAGGGAGTCGTCAGGGTAGAAGGTTCCTAGCGCAGGGGAGTGTACATGTATAGCCGCTATCTAGCGTTCCTTGTAGATAATTACGCAAATAGTCACTGGAACACATAGATAGAATGTCAAATGATCTCGTAAATAAATCTTCTGAGAACAACATGAGACTGTATTCAACACCTTTCTTTCCAATGTCCTTTTTGCTACCAAAACTTTACATGAGCCATGGCAACCTACATGTATACTGTAACCAAGTGTTACCCCCATTCATGTCTAATGGAAGAAAGCCAAGAGGAATTGTTGTCACAACATATGTTGCTGGAACTTGATTGATTGTCTTGATTGTCATGGATGCAATGCATAAAATCTGAAAAGAGCTACATGTACACGTATGCGTAGGTGACGGTATAAAAAGCAAAGAAAATTATGTTCTCCAGCTAAATCTATAAGAACATGTATTTACAATGACATTTTAAAGAAAAAAATCTATATAACTCCACTATCCTGCAAAGCAAAAAATTCAATCATAATGAGACTAAAGCTTTACATATATGGCATTACAAATTTCATCTGCTGCAAGCGGGAAAGCTGTCTGTTGACATACAGAAGGGCATCAACTCATATACGTTTACAGAGAGTTAACACCCTTATGGCTCTCAACATACATACAGAACTTATCTTTTATTAAAAACTTCTTTATAAAATCATAGCATAGCAAAGCATAGGCAGAGACATTATCTACCGAGAACTAGAAGGGCTTAACTTCTATGTGGAAGGATTAGGTTCAATGACTGCTATTCTACCTCTCATTTCCTGGCCCCATTCCGTTTTCAGCCCCATTCCGTTTTCAACCCTATCAGGCATACAGAAAAGAAAACTTGGTCGTGTGAAATTATTCCACGCAGCCCATTTATTTGTAATTCTCTAGGTGCAGAGCCTTATTATATGGTTGTGTAAAATCCAAGGGCTTAGGAAGTTCAAATCACTACAGTATAGCCCATTTTACACCTGTAAAGTGACCTTGACATATTGAAGCTCCATGTATGCTGTACAATGCGAGACGTGAAATAGCATAAAATGCGGAGGGCCTACAAAAAAGCAAATGGCTAAAAACTGGCATGCCTCTGGCAATGTGACCACTCCCCATCTTAAACCTCACCATATACGAAGATGGAATATGAAATGGTTTTGAAATCACTCCAAGTAGCTATAGAGCGTTCTCTGTTTTTGTCTAAGCTCATAGGCATCCTCGGTACCTTTGGATCTATCAATGTTTTCCCTCTGCCTCACCTCCTTGTTGAACTCTCTCTGTAGTCTCTCGGCCAGGAGACGATCCTCGTCCTCCTGCGTAAGTCTCTTCTGCTCCTGGTCTAGGAGCTCCATGTATCGCAGGATGGTGTCCCCAGACTTCCTTGGAGACTTCCGGGAAGAGCCAGACCCCTTGGCTGGTTTGACCTTCCCACGATTTTCCCTCTCCTCTCGCCATTGCTTTTGTTTTTCAAATGTCCCAAATCGTTGTCTGGCACGTCAACGCTTGCCATGCTCACATCCGAATCTTGACTCGCCATCTTAACAGCTGAACTATCGCCATCATCTGAGAATGTTAAGCTATCGTCACAGATTGTCAATTGAGTGGTACTGTTTGGGGCAACAGCACCGGAGATATGTTTTGAGTTCGAAATGGAGTCCCTACAAGATTGGGATGTTTCACACATGGATGAATCACTGACAATATCATTACCCGTACCCTTTGATGTTTCTTGCATAGATTCTTTTTCACACTCGTTGCTCTTCAGCCAGTCCTCATATGACACTTCAACCTTTGTTGAACTGCTCCTGAACTTGTCTCCTGAATTACATCTTTGGTTACTCCTGGCAGAGTCTCTGCCATTGGCACTCTTGGTTTTGTTCTGTGGACTACCTGCTAATTTTGTCTGCTGCACTGAAGCGTTCTCCACTTTACTACTGTCTGAATCTTCTTCTGATTTCCCATTTGGTAAACTATTCTCTAACCTTGAGTTCAAGCCATCTGCTGTTTTAGGCAAGGATGGAAGAAGTGGTTCTGAACAATTTTTGACACCATCACCATTAGATGCTTTTAACTTTGAACGTCTTGCATTGAACAAGTCTTTGATGCTGTTAGTAACTCTTGTCTGCAGCTTTGTATGTTCCCTCATTGCATATTCCTTGATGGGAGTGTGCACTTTCTTCTTATAAGGTTTCAAGCACCCATCAACTTCATCCTGACTTTTCCTGAAATTCTGCCTACTCTCGCATTTACCTCACCATTGCTGCCACTTTCCCCCTTGGACGACCTGATATTGTCACATTTCTCGATAGCTGATGGCTTCAGCTTTGCATCCAATGTCCTGCTATTGTTACAGTTATGATTATAATCAGTAGCATCTCCACTATCGTCAAGGTTAGACATCAAGGTTGTGTCTGTTTTCCTTGTTTCCTCTACCCTCATCTGGAGCAATGTGTGGCTTTTGTCCCTGAGGGCATCTGGTGAGAGTTCTTTGACCGCCCCCAAGGGCGCATCCCCTGCTTCTGACATCTCCACCTTGGCTTTCTTCTGCGGGGGCTCCCCCTGTCGGCCCCCGTGATCTCCTTGCCTCACATGCTTGTTGGTCTGCTGCCTAGAGAGCTGTTTCTTGAGTCTGGCCAGGCTGGTCATAGTGGCTTTGGAAGATTCGCTCACCTGGTGGGTCCGTTCCGTTTCCAGGTCCTTCCAGCGGGCCTTCAGCAAGGAGGACATCTTGATGGAGGACTCCTCGGTAGCGTCTCCTCCATCCTCCATCTTCTGGAGATTTCTTGGGGTCGTGAAGACTATGGGTGGCGACTCTGCTCTGCCATCTGGAAGTTTCCTGGGTAAAAATCAAGGAAAGTGCTAAGGCATTATACATCTTTTCTATATACAAGTAGCAGATTAAGTAGACAGGCAGTTGCTTTTGTGGACACATAATTATGTCTAATAAGAACAGTAGAACGATGAGACTAAAAAATCCATCAAGAAATTATTCATCCCTTCTGTACAATCAAGTAATAGTACATTTGTATAAATAAACTTTCAAGATTAAATTTTTCACTTAAAATGCTTTATTTCATGTATAATTTGGGCATAAAATGCTATCTGTTTTAGACTTAAAACATATGGTTCAACACTCAGACTTTGAGGCAGGAATCGATAATTAGCTTATTAATTAGCATATACTTACATGGAATCGATAATTAGCTTCTTAAAACACAGAAAATAGAATTTCACTGAATTATATAAAAAGTGAAAACTGTTTGAGGTTTGTTAACAGGCAAAATAAAAGGAAATCAGATGAAAGAGGGAATCAATGTTCTGCATATTGTTAGAAAACTGAAATAATATTTACATAATCCTATATTGAATTAACACTGCTGTTTCATGCTTACTTGTGAGCTGTTCTGGGTGACACATGAATAGGTTTGAAATGGTTCATCTCTTCCGAGATGCTATCATTACTGTCCGTACTGTGAGCCCGAAGATGGATATCATCGAGCTCCCGCAATCGCGGCGCCTTCAAGACGACAGGGGAGAAGGCACCGTGGCGCTTGATGGACTTCCCATGGCCAGGAGAGGGTGAGCTTCTGTCTCTACTTGGACCTGTATTGTAAACATTTAATGGTACATCTTGGTTATTTCTTTCCTATTTACCATGGAAGCAGCTGTTGCTCTTTGAATTTTTCATCACATACAGGGTTTGAATAGATTTCAGCACAACTACCATCCCCAAACCCCCTTCGAGAAACCCTGAAACCAGATGAATGTGAAAAGAGGGCCCCGGCACAAACAATATCTGTCATTTTGTTTCAATGCATATACTTACATGTACCTGAACATATTTACGTATTCTTGTTTTACTCCCTGATCACTTTGCAAACCTTTGCATTAAGTGATCAGGAAACTTGTGAGGCTTGAAGTTAGCCATTGAAAACATTTATGTAGTTTAGCCTGATTTATTAAATATCAAATGATTGAAACCTCTCACAACTCTAGGGTACTATGTCTGGCCTAAAAGGAGCCCATGATTAATACTATCTTTTCTTCTTTTCATTATTTTCACCGGGGGTTTGATTTAGTTCTGGATGATCACATAACCACACATCACAAGAGCCAGGCAGGTCAAAGGTCAGTTCAAAGCTACTAATCATGCCTAGATAAGATGAACCACTAACCTGGGGAACATGCTGAAGTTGACGGCTGATCCTCGATGGCTGCTCCCTCCCATGAAACCTGCGCCTCGGGGGATTTACTCTTCCTACTGACTGGCGACATGAACTTCTCGATGCTAAGACATTTGATGGTCGATGATGAAGCACTGTTCTTTCGTGAAGAGCCTCCAGATGAGGGCAGGACAACGATATCAGGAGATTTGGGAACAGGGGTCTGTGATAGGAAAATAGTGATAATGATGACAAAAGTTATAATGAAGAAGAGGAGGAAGATGAGGTAGAAGAAAAAGATGAAGAAAAAGCAGAAAGAAGAGGAGTAGAAGAAAATGAAAAAGAAGATGGAAAGGAAAGTAACACCAATAACGATAACAAAAATAATGACATTGTTGCTATAGAATGATAGTTATATAATATCATTAAATAATAGGGTATACAAAAATTACAATGATAAGTGGTCTATATGCAAAAGTTTTAACTTTTCAGGCTTTTATAGGTTTATTCATGCTTAAGATCACCGGTGGAGCATTAGTGAACTCTTAAATGGACCACAACAGAATCTTTGCTTTTATCATTTCAACTTGATAATTGGGCAATATGCATCTGTCCTATGGGCCACACTCCAAGAGCTACAGCCTACAATTTATGAAACTGGGCCATAGATACTTACATTAGACAAAGATTGTTCAGACATCTGAATTCTTCTGGCAAGTTCTTCGTCTTTCAAGACTTGTTCTCTCATCACATGGACCTTCTCACCACGATGGATCTATAGAAGAAGAAACAAAAGTGAAAGTTAAGACAATTGCAGAGGAGTACAACTGGGGGAATACCTGCAAGTAACAGTGCATACTTTCTTCCTTTATTGCGGGGCAGAGTGAAAAAAGAAAGAAGAAAAAAAAGGAGAAGATAAACTATCAACCCCACCCCCTCCTTCATATAAATATGAGACATCTAATGGTTAGAGTAAAGTACAGGGGAGAATTACTTCATATCAAGGCCCACAAGGGAGAAACCTCATTAGTTTATGCACAGATCACCTTGGTTTTCACATATACATACAGGTGTAAAAATATATTGTTATAATAAGTAAACTTGCAATACAGAAGTGAAATTTAAATTGATTCACATACTTTATTAATTTTATGTCAACATACACAGAATCAGAAGCTGAACCACTGTATGCTATATATTTTAACATACATTAAAGGTACTATGTCCCATTTGCAGGCCAAAAAAATTAAAATGTTAAATTCCAATGGCATTTGAAAGACAATACTAATTTAGAACTTCCCTAAAGAAAAGGGGGCTTGAAAATGTTTTAAGTGGGAAAATAACGACTATTAGTTGTCGAATCGACTTAGGAGCTATAGAGCCAGTAAGTAATAGTCTGATTTTTCAGACCATTGTACCGAATGGTCGTACGTTTTGTGCTGCACAAAGATTCAATCAGTTTAATTTTGGCCATTACAAGAAGTGGGTTATTGATGTAGACAAATGCTCATGTACCCTTTACAGCTCATTTTATGTATATTATTACCAAAGATGAAATAGCCAGTCAGTCACTCAATAGTGTCTGACAGTGAAGTCTAGCAAGTAAACGGGTTTCCTTGCATAATTTGAATATTAGGACACTGCTAACGTTTAAATTTCACAGATAGGACATACATGACATATTCATAATTCCTGCAAAGTTCTACAGAATTTGATGTTGGCTGCAAAAGTGACATAGTATCTGTAAGTGTCCCTACAAACACATATCTGTAGAGCAAATTATTTTGCAAGTGATGAGTCCCCTTGCAATACTTACTACTGCATCTGGTTCCTCCTTGGCGAGACGTCTTGCCAGTTCAGCATCCTGCTTCTCCTGGCTCAGTATCTCTTCCTGCCTCTCTTCAAACCTCTTTACCTCCTCCTTCTGAAGTTCCCTGATGTAATCCTCGCTACGCTTCACTGCATCTTCCAGCTCACGCCGATATTCCTCCTTCACCTGGGAGATGGATTGATAGATTTACATCAATTGACCAATACATGTAGCAGTTCAGAGTTTCCTAAAGATCTAAATGAATCAGTTTTTCCTCCTCAAATTGGCACCAACCATTTGTATTTTCTACTCTTTCATATATACATGTATATATTAAATGAACCAATGTGAATGAAAAGTAGAAGAAAAATCAGAAGAAATTGCCAATTTGTACATGAAAATAGTGATTATAAATTTCTCTGTGCATGGGCATATGAGTGTAAGGTCCAGGGTTGGAGATCGAATTAGGTTAATGTTTGGAATCACCTCAGAATAACTTACACCAGACCAGAGCATGTGTTGTACAACCATGTCATTTAAAGGAAAATAATACCTGATATCAATGTATGCTGGGTGGAAGAGCAGCAATGACTACCGGTATGTCTACAACATTAGGCCTATACATGTACATGTTAGTTAATCCCTTTTGCCCTCATTAGAAAAATTTGCAGAACTGACTAAGTACTTATACCTCTTATATAGAAAAGAATGCCTGCTAGGCCTTGGATGTATATTACATATTTCTGATCAAGTGATCGAGACTGCACTCATTTATGATTTATTCCTGAAAATTACCCATCTCCTACATATACATGTATTTTATGAACCTCTAAGAAACTGCACATTTTCTACTCAATCAATTTTGAATTGATTGAGTAGAAAATGTGCATAGCATATACATTATTTCTAAAACTGAACCTACCAGCATTTATGGTTTTTAAAAGGAAATGCTTTTACCTTTTCACTTTCCTTCTTGAATTCTTCTCCAATCTCACCCGGTTCAGCAACATGTATAACAGGGGGAGGAGG
Organism: Mesocentrotus franciscanus; assembly: GCA_037976565.1. Classification (NCBI taxonomy): domain Eukaryota; kingdom Metazoa; phylum Echinodermata; class Echinoidea; order Camarodonta; family Strongylocentrotidae; genus Mesocentrotus; species Mesocentrotus franciscanus. Next base: position 26,328,730 of record CP137686.1, read on the forward strand.
CTGTGTCATAAGATCTGTTATTAAACATAATATCTGATATAGATTTATTCAACTTCAACAAAAAATCAAATTGTAAACTTATAAGTTATAGCAAGCCTGATTATATTTGTATTGATAATTTGATATTGACAATTTAATAGATTTTTAAAGGTTCTTTTAATAAAATGTCTAAACCTGCACTGTACAAATACATGTAGACCTAGATTTCACCTTTAACAAAAAAAAAAAATTAAAATTAATTTTAGATCATTAATATCACAATTTTCTTGATTCTTACGAGGAATAGATGAATCTTAATAAGTTAATAGGAGAGCACTTTTCTTGAAATACCACATTATTATCTGTTTTTTCTTTTGACTTTTGCCACGGTTGTAATTTTACCGACAATAAAATTACAGAATGTAAATATTTGACCCTCTAACTCTAAGCACTATGCAAAATCTAATGTTAGAACGGCTATTCAACAATCCGATTCATGATCAAAAAGTAAAATTTAAGATGCACAAGGTTCTTTCGTTTTATTCTCTGATTTTCTCAATTTTTTTCCTTCATGATTTCGACTCAATAACACGCTCAATCATGACTTGATTTGGGTTACCTTCAACACTGCATTTGCACCATGCATGGCCGACTTGGATGACTCTCTCCCATTTGAGAGACTGTCTCCCATATTGGAGACTTACCTTACATTTACAAAACTATTCAATTTCAATTCGATTCAATTTTATTTCTCCACAAATGTCAAACATAGGAAAATACATAAAATGAAATACATACATACATGTACATACATATAATAACAGAACATGTACATGTATATAAACTATAAAGCGACTCCATATGGAACAATGTATGTTTTAAAAAGAAAAAATCAGCAAATGAAGAAGGGGTAGTCAAAAATCAAAAATGATTATGCTGCATTAATGTAGAGCGCTTAGAGACTTCTGATAAAGTACAGTAAGTGTTAGGCGCTATATAAGCAAATATAATTATTATTATTATTAAAAGAAAATTATACAATTAAAAGTAAATATAAGGTCATATAAGGTCAAATGATGAGGTGGTACCAAGAACGAGAAAGAAGTGGGAGAAAATATCAAAGACAGAGAAAAAAAGTGCATCTATATGTACCTACACCTGTATATGTGAATGATGTACATGATGGATTACTTATCAGGAATAGTCTTAACTTAGCCTTAAATGAATACAATGAAGAACAATTTTTGATATCAGGTGGGAGATGACTCCATAACATAGGCCCATTGAAGGGTATGCGTTTTTGCAAGAAAGAAGTCTTAGCTAAGGTACAGTATATGAAAACTACTTGCATTTCTTGTATAGTTGTAGCATGAATGAATAGAAAAGTTCAGTATTTAAAAAGGTCATCAAAGACAGGTGGCAAGTTGTTGTGTTTGTACTAGCACATGAATTGATCAAGCTGCATAATATATAAGAATTAACATTTAAAATATTCATCCGTTAACTAAAAGAACATTAGAAACAACATCAACAACTAGACGATTTTCCCCCGCCAAGTGTTTGCCTCTCAGAGGTCAGGAGCGGAGGAGCCCATTGGTTTTGTGTGTGGATCATAAAACTAGATGGTTAGAATGACAAAAGGGGTAATTTTTTATGAGGAATCTGCTCTTCATATTTTCATTTTGAGCCGAGTTAATCCCTTTCAACCTTTGCAGCAAATGTAAACGAAAGAAATTGGTATCCCAAATGGGAGGCTATCAAAAGTCTTGACAAAAGTATCTTTTAGATTCAATTTAGACTTAGAGACAGTCTCCCATATTGCATTGGCTGTGTGCCTGATCCCGAGACTGTAAGAGTCTGTCTAGTCTCTATTTAAATAAATATCAAATATTGACTTAACTCACCGTCATCACTGGCACTGCACTAATGATGGCAATGCATTTGCACCCCCGGCCCCCTTCACGACTATCAAACATCATCATCTTTACATCAACATCATCATTATCATTATCATCACATCAACATCCTCATCATCATCATCACATTAACATTCAACATCATCATTCATCATTGCGAGTGCGACATGATTGATCATTCAAGTCTCGACATCAATTCAGATTCATATTCACATGACGATGATTCATATTCATAATCATATTTTTTAACATTACGAACATCATGTCACATACATGACTCTAACTGTCTTTAATTCCTGTGCTGCTTTATCATGTTCATCTTCAAAATCTTAACAAATTATTACACTCAGCTCACCCAACACATCATCGTCGCCTTCTTCGCCCGTCTCCATTCGTTTCTGGCATAGCAAGGGGAACGCTTCGCGGATACTTCTCCATCGCTCCTCGTTGATCAATCGCCCCGAATGTTTACGAGCCCAGTTGCTGATACGCAAGCGGCACATCGGGCAACTCAAGTTTGACTGTTCCACATTCTTCCGAAAACATGGCATACAGAGCTCATGACTGCAAGGCATGGTAACTGGCTCCACCAAAATACACAGGCAGATGGGGCATATGCATTCTGACAACTTTAAAGACGCCATTTTATTCCTATTTCCGTGTAAAACCCCATTAAAACGATTGATCATGGTCTTTCGCAACAAGTCGCCATTTGCGCTGCATTTGAAGCGCGCGTTGAGCTAGCGAGCTATGTTTATTTCAATACGGATATTTGTGTAGAAATACGTAGGCCGCATACGTACATGATATGTACATGTAGAAACATGTTAGTTCGCAGGCGCTTATGGCGCGCCGTTTGACCAATAATTCAGATAAACACTGTTTATCGCCGATAAACACTGTTTATCGTCGAAAAACAGTGTTTATCGACCGATAAACACTGTTTATCAAGCGATAAACACTGTTTATCGAGAGAAACTATGTTTATCGACTGAAAACACAGTTTCTCTCGATAAACAGTGTTTATCGCCGAAACACTGTTTATCGCCGATAAACACTGTTTATCGAGAGAAACTGTGTTTATCAGTCGAAAACATAGTTTCTCTCGATAAACAGTGTTTATCGCTTGATAAACAATGTTATCGCCGATAAACACTGTTTATCGCCGATAAACACTGTTTATCGAGAGAAACTGTGTTTTTCAGTCGATAAACATAGTTTCTCTCGATAAACACTGTTTATCGGCGATAAACAGTGTTTTTCGGCGATAAACACTGTTTATCTGATTTATTGGGCAAATGGCGCGCACTTATGGCGCGCTGTTTGACCAATAATTCAGATAAACACTGTTTATCACCGATAAACACTGTTTATCGTCGAAAACACTGTTTATCGACCGATAAACACTGTTTATCAAGCGATAAACACTGTTTATCGAGAGAAACTATGTTTATCGACTGAAAAACACAGTTTCTCTCGATAAACAGTGTTTATCGCCGAAAACACTGTTTATCGCCGATAAACACTGTTTATCGAGAGAAACTGTGTTTATCAGTCGAAAACATAGTTTCTCTCGATAAACAGTGTTTATCGCTTGATAAACAATGTTTATCGCCGATAAACAGTGTTTATCGCCGATAAACACTGTTTATCGAGAGAAACTGTGTTTTTCAGTCGATAAACATAGTTTCTCTCGATAAACAGTGTTTATCGCTTGATAAACAGTGTTTATCGGTCGATAAACACTGTTTTTCGACGATAAACAGTGTTTATCGGCGATAAACAGTGTTTATCTGAATTATTGGTCAAACGGCGCGCCATAGGCGCTGCCTTCGAAACCTATAGCTATACAGGCAATTCACTATTTCCACTGGTAAACGTGGATCAGCGAATTATGAATCTCGCCAGGGTCTCCCGAAAATTAGTCTAGTACGTCCAGTCTTACACCATTCCACTAATATAAGAGACATGAGAGACTGAAAAAATACTTTTTTTTAGAACTTTAGGCATACGACAACCTAGCTTGACAACCTGAAATCTTGCTTGAGGCTCACCCGACATAACAGGTTATACTACCTATAACAAAATAAAATAATAATATGTAGACTGGATTCCGGGTATTCAGGAACATCTTCCTGGGGTATTGTAGTTCATTCCCTGTCCTCAGAAATTGTTGCAGCGCCATCTGTTGGAGCCTTCCGTAATCGACTGCAGACGGTTGATGACAGTGGCTAGTTTTTCCTCCATCCTATACATGAGCTTGTAAATATTTGTAAATAAACTGTATTATAATGTAAATAGCACTCGAGGCGGCCCTCGGGGCAGGGGGGCACAGGGGCCCCCACTTTTTCAATCACCCTAAAAGTGCCCCTTTAACTTTGTAAGAAGTGCCCCTTTTTACATAGGAATAGTGCCCATTTTACTTTGACAAGTGCCCCTATTAATTTGTAAAAGTGCCCCTTCCCCTCTTCAACTCTGATAATTGCCCCTTTTAATTGGACACGTGCCCCTTTTCCTTCGACAAGATCCCATTTTTCCTTTGCAATAAGTGTCCATTTTCCATTCTCATAAGTGCCCTTTTAATCTCTAGTAAGTGCCCTTTTCAGGTACGAGAAGTGCCTCTTTTCACTTTTGATAAGTGCCCCCTTCACCTCTGATAATTGCCCTATTCAAATCTGAGAGGTGCCTCTTTTACTTTGACAAGTGCCCCTTTTCCTTTGTAAGAAGTGCCCCTTCCCTTTTTAATAACTACCCCATTTTAACTCGGATAAGCGCACCTTATATTTTCACATGTGCCCCTTTTCCTTTCTATTAAGTGCCCCATTAAAAAAGAGCCCCTTCCCCTTCTCATAAGTGCTCCTTCTCTGGTAAATGACCCTTTTCAGGTACGAGAAGTTACTCCTTTTCACTTCAGATAAGTGCCCCCTTCACCTCCGATAAATGCCCCTTTAAAATCTGATCGGTGCCCATTTTCTTTCAACTAATGCACATTTTCCTTTATTATAAGTGCCCCTTTTTCATTCACATAAGTGCCCCTTTTCATATCTGGTCATTGCCCCTTTTCAGGTGCGATAAGTGCCTCTTTTCACCTCTGATAATTTCCCTTTTAACAATGATACGTGCCCATTTTCCTTTCTAATAAGGGACCTATCCCCTTTTCATAAATGCCCTTTTCACCTCTTATAAATGCCCCTATCAAAATCTGATGGGGCCCCTTTTCAAATGCCCATTTCCTATTCTCATGACTGACTTTTTCATCCTGGTGAGTGCCTCTTTTTGAGGGTGTAAGAAGTGCCCCATTTTCACCTCTGATAATTACTCTTTGTACACTGACACATGCTCCTTTTCTTTTCTGATAAGTGTCCCCTTTTCCTCTCATCATTAAACGCACCCTAATTTCAAGCGACTAAGAGCAATTTCCCCCAAAGCTTGCTCATTACGCTCGCGAGAGCACGCATCTATAGATGATATGCTACTTAATATCAAAGGTCTTTTCAGTCTTCCGTTATGAGAATGTGCTTATAACCCCATCAGGATTGGGTTTTTTCCTTTTTATAAGATGTAATTTTTCGCACTGCGACCTCACGAATCTTTAAAAATTTCCTCGCTCGATTCGCTCGCTCACAAATAAATTGTCAGACCATCACCCCCAACTGCAAAGCATGATGCTTAAGCAATATCTTGTATGGTGTATAAAGTGAAACAAATATTGAAATCATCCCTGATAATGTAATCACAATGTAGGGGTATAGACCAATGTCTAAAAAAATTGTATATTTTCGCTTTGAGATTTCTTTTGTAGGTGCCCTTTTTCCAGAAAGTGCCCTTTTCTCTTGGTGCCCCCCACTTTGGAAGTCGCTCGGCCGCCCTGACTCGAATGGACGTAAATTGCGGTTAATAAACACACACATGCACGTAGTTTGCAAGAATCTTCAGTCAATTGAAGGAGGCAGACTTAATCAGAAGAAGAACAACAACAACAAGTTAATGAAATAACTCGTCACTGGTCCCCTAGAAAGAAACATCCTAAATTTGAATATGTTAGTGAACCGGTCTATTGTGAGGCGAAAGAGGGTAGGTTCGGTAGGGGGCCGGGGTAACATTGTTGATACCTTTATCGATAATATTAATGTATTTCAGGTGCGAAGGAGCGTCTTCCAATGTGGAGGGGGGGGCACCAACAAAAGGGCTCTTTAATTTCTGGGAAAGAAAGGGGCACCTACAAAGGGAAAGCGAGAATATGCAAAATGATGTTAGACGTTAAAAGTTGTTAGACGTCTAACATAATTGTTAGACGTTGGTATTTATTCCTGCGTTGTTATTAATACATTATCAGGGACGATTTCAATATTTTTTAAATCTTTCTTTACATGGTCCAAGATACTGATTAAGCATATCATACTTTGCAGTTGGGTGTGATGGTCTGAATATTTATTTTAAGATTTGGGAAATCGCGTTGCGACCAGTTAGATCTTATATAGGGGACAAAAACATTCCTGTTGGGGTTTTAGGCACATTTGTCTAATCGTGAAAGTCTGAAAAGCTACATAATAATTATCAACTATAAATGCGAGCTTGGGGGTTCAAGAAAAGATTGCTCTAGCTAAGTCGGTTTAAATTAGGGGCACATCGAGAAAGGAAAAAGGGGCATTTATCAGAACGGAAAAGGATACTTATTAGAAAAGAAAAGCAGCACATGTCAAAGGTAAAGGGGAAATTACCAGAGGTGAAAAAGGGGCCTTCACCAGGGATGACAATGGGCACGTATGAGAACGGAAAAGGGGCACTTGTAGGAAAATGGCACCCATTAGATTTTAATGAGGGCATTTATCAGAGGTAAAAAGTGGAAGGGGCTCTAATTAAATAATAAAAGGGGCACTGACAAGATCGTGGAACCGAAACATAATTATTAGAAAGAAAAATTGGCACTTATCTGAAGTTATTCTTGGTGGTCCCCCTTCTTTTCTGACAAAACATGGGGGGCAATTTGATATGATGTCCCCCCTAGGACAAATCGTGGAGGACGTGTCCCCCCCCCCTGTCCCCCGGATTGACGCCCTTGCCTGTGTCCCCCCGGATCACCGCCATTAATTTTAAAAAAAGAGACAGTTCCTATTGCATATTACACTTGCCATTTCACAAAATATTTCCTCCCAATTCTTTTGAAATAGTGTTTGCAAAATAATACGATGGGAAAAGGCATTTCTCCGAAAAAAATCATACCCTAATTAAATTTCGTTGTGATATTTCCAAATATTCCACCAAATCTGTTTCTTCTTTTCATTTCTTTCATTTACTATCACCGTAGATTTTACAAACTGAGATTGTGGTTAAACTTGGAAAGAGTTACAAGTTTTTAAAAATTCGTAAAAACTATTTGTTTTTTATCTGGAGATATCGGGGATTGAACCCGAGGCCTCTCACATGCGAAGCGAGCGCTCTACCACTGAGCTATATCCCCGCCTATATGAACTGAGATTTTGATTGAGGTAATTGGATGAACAAAATCCCTGTATCTTTTGCTCTCTCTCTCTCTCTCTCTCTCTCTCTCTCTCTCTCCCTACTCCTCTAAGATGAAAAGGTGCATTTATTGAAAAGGGAAGGGGATACTTATTACGAAGGAAAATGGGCACCTCTCAGGTTGACAATTAGGGACAATTATCAAAGGTGAAAGAGGCACTTTTAAGATTGTGGGACCAAAACCTATAAGAGAGAAAAAAGGGAACTTATCTGAAGTAAAAGGGGGCACTTTCCCTATTTAGAAAGGGAAACTGTTTAGGTTCTTGAAATAATGGGGGCATTGTGTCCCCCGGAGCGCCTTCTCTGAAATATTTACATTGCGAGCGCAGATACCAAGTAGGTCTATGCAACTTTTGTATTTTACACTTTTTCTAACGATTTTGCTAAATTTCTGGAGGGTGCATCTTTTCATTTTCAGGGGATGTATAAATATGCCCTGTGTCCCCCAGGACCACCGCCCCTTACAACAACAAAAAAAAAACAAAAAAAAATCAAATTGCATAATTACACATGCCATTCCCCAACATATTTCCTCCCAATTTTTCAAAAAAGCATTGGCAAAATAAGATGATGGGAAAAGGTGTTGTGGTCGAGTGGATACGTCGCCGGACTGTCGATCACAAGGTCCGCGGTTCGAGTCCCGCCGCTGCACTAATGTCCTTTGGCAAGACATTGATCTACATTTGCCACACTCCACCCAGGTGAAGTAAATGGGTACCTGGTAGGAATTTATTCCTTGAAACGCAGCGCGCGTAACAGCTGCACTGCTAAAGCCAGGGTAATTATGCTGCATTATTGTAGAGCGCTTAGAGACTTCTGATAAAGTAAGTGTTAGGCGCTATATAAGCACTGTAATTATTATTATTTATTATTTAAGGCATTTGTGAATGTACTTCTCTCCGAGAAAATTCATAGCCTAATTACATTTCGTTGTGATATTTCTCCGATCATCCACGAAATGTGTTAGCCTGTTTCTTCTTTTCATTTCTTCTACTTATTGTGGAGTCTATACCTACTCAAAACGATTGGAAAGAGTGCATTAGTTATCAATGTTAAAAGTTTTCAAAAAATTCGTTAAACGTAAACAATTTTCATCTGGAGATATCGGGGATTGAACCCGAGGCCTTTCACATGCGAAGCGAGCGCTCTACCACTGAGCTATATCCCCACCTATATGAACTGAGATTTTGATTGAGGTAATTGGATGAACAAAATCCCGGTATTGCTTTGTTCTCATCTCTCTCTCTCTCTCTCTCTCTCCCTATTTCTTTGTTTTAAAAAAGGGGTACTCCTCTAAGATGAAAAGGTGCATTTATTGAGAAGGGAAGGGGATACTTATTACAAAGGAAAATGGGCACCTCTCAGGTTGAATAGGGACAATTATCAAAGGTGAAAGAGGCACTTTTAAGATTGTGGGACCAAAACCTATAAGAGAGAAAAAAGGGAACTTATCTGAAGTAAAAGGGGGCACTTTCCCTATTTAGAAAGGGACACTTTTTAGGTTCTTGAAATAATGGGGGCATTGTGTCCCCCGGAGCGCCTTCTCTGAAATATTTACATTGCGAGCGCAGATACCAAGTAGGTCTATGCAACTTTTGTATTTTACACTTTTTCTAACGATTTTGCTAAATTTCTGGAGGGTGCATCTTTTCATTTTCAGGGGATGTATGCCCTGTGTCCCCCAGGACCACCGCCCCTTACAACAACAAAAAAACAAAAACAAAAACCAAAAAAAAATCCAATTGCATAATTACACATGCCATTCCCCAACATATTTCCTCCCAATTTAAAAAAAAAGCATTGGCAAAATAAGATTCTTTGTGATATTTCTCAATCATCCACGAAATGTGTTAGCCTGTTTCTTCTTTTCATTTCTTCCACTTATTGTGGAGTCTAAACCTACCTCAAAACGATTGGAAAGAGTGCATTAGTTATCAATGTTAAAAGATTTCAATTAAAAAATTCGTTAAACGTAAACAATTTTCATCTGGAGATATCGGGGATTGAACCCGAGGCCTCTCACATGCGAAGCGAGCGCTCTACCACTGAGCTATATCCCCGCCTGTATGAAGTGAGAGTTTGATTGAAGTAATTGAATGAACAAAATCCCGGTATTGCTTTGCTCTCCTCTCTCTCTCTCTCTCTCCCTATTTCTTTGTTTTAAAAAAGGGGTACTCCTCTAAGATGAAAAGGTGCATTTATTGAAAAGGGAAGGGGATACTTATTGCAAAGGAAAATGGGCACCTCTCAGGTTGAATAGGGACAATTATCAAAGGTGAAAGAGGCACTTTTAAGATTGTGGGACAAAAACCTATAAGAGAGAAAAAAGGGAACTTATCTGAAGTAAAAGGGGGCACTTTCCCTATTTAGAAAGGGACACTTTTTAGGTTCTTGAAATAATGGGGGCATTGTGTCCCCCCCCCCCCGGAGCGCCTTCTCTGAAATATTTACATTGCGAGCGCAGATACCAAGTAGGTCTATGCAACTTTTGTATTTTACACTTTTTCTAACGATTTTGCTAAATTTCTAGAGGGTGCATCTTTTCATTTTCAGGGGATGTATGCCCTGTGTCCTCCAGGACAACCGCCCCTTAAAAAAAAAAAAAAAAAAAAAATCCAATTGCATAATTACACATGCCATTCCCCAACATATTTCCTCCCAATTTTTTAAAAAGCATTGGCAAAATAAGATGATGGGAAAAGGCATTTGTGAATGTACTTCTCTCCGAGAAAATTCATAGCCTAATTACATTTCGTTGTGATATTTCTCAATCATCCACGAAATGTGTTAGCCTGTTTCTTCTTTTCATTTTTTTCACTTATTGTGGAGTCTATACCTACTCAAAACGATTGGAAAGAGTGCATTAGTTATCAATGTTAAAAGTTTTCAAAAATTCGTTAAACGTAAACAATTTTCATCTGGAGATATCGGGGATTGAACCCGAGGCCTCTCACATGCGAAGCGAGCGCTCTACCACTGAGCTATATCCCCACCTATATTAATAGTGCTGTGATTAAAGTATTTATGGGGATATCCTGGTACACTGGTCTTTCTTTCTCTCTCTCTCCCTTTTTCTCTCTGTCTGCCTATATAATGTCTCTCTCTGTCTCTCTTTCTCTCTGTCTCTCTCTCTAGTTTCTCCCCATCTCTTTCCCTCTCTCCCCTTGCCCTCTCTCTCTCTCTCTCTCCTTATCCCATCCCCTCTATCTCGAATGGAGTAAAGGTTGATTTCTCTTTTTAATCAATAGGTCTACATTAACATCCAGATTAAAATTTTAAGGGGCAAAGTGGGCCGTAGTTCTTATGGTTGCATATTGAGTCTCTCATCTGTTTCAAATCCTCGATCAATAAGAATCTTTCCAAATATTTCGTATAATATTTAATGTACTTTCGTTAAGATATTCATTGTGCAGTCATGTAGTTTGCATTTTATTCATTATACATTCATTTATTAAACTCACACATACTCAACATGAAGCCATTTCTTAAAAACACCGTTATACAAGTACAGCACAATATGATTAAATGTCAGCATTGTATATGCGGTTTTAAGTGACTTGATTTTTTGAATGATTTAGAAGAACAAGTCAAACATTTCTGTTTTAATTTGTCAAACGACTTCCTAATAATTGTTTTCCACAGAAATAAACACAGATAATCAATGGTGTAGAATCCTTCTGTTTTATCGCACGCCCTCTACATTTCATAACACAAGTTATCACATTATCTTCTATTCAGGGGCAGTACAGTAGCCGTTCGGGGATAAAATCTTCGATTTCCCGAAACTAAAGTAATGAGGTACAAGTAGAAAATGAAGACAAGACCCCCCAGAAGCTGCCGAAAGCCCCCTCCCCCGTTCAAGCGTCCCCACCAAAAATATTCTTCTAGAACCGCGCCTGCAGGAGTAGAAAATATGGTACCGACAGAGGTGTACATGCTAGAAGGGGGGCACGGGAACACGTCCCCCATCCAATGATGTCGGGGGAAAGAAGAAAACGATGGGAAGGGAGAGATAAAGAGAGAGAGAGAGAGAGAGAGAGAGAGTAACCAAAGGGGGCGAACGTGAAAAGAAGATAATATGACCCATCCCACACCCCTCAATCCTTGGCATTATTAATTCACATTACTTTTTATCCACCTGCAGTAAGCCCGCCCCCCCCCCTTCCTTCATAAAAATGGGTAATCTAGCGTGTATTTTTCATAGCCTCATCTTGCTTTTGAGGATAATACATAGTTATATTGTTTAGCGTAATCATTGTAAACCGTCGGTTTAAGGAAGGTTGAAATTATATGCTGAATGATGATGATAGCATGTAACTAATTCTTCCTGGAAAATGAACTATTTCAACTAATTTAAATCTATTTTTAGTTCCGGTCATACTCGGCTTACACTGGGAGTTGACTCATGTCTTCTATTGAATTCAATGACCCGGACAAGAAATTTGAAAAGAGGTATTATCACGTAATATTAAAAACTTCCATTGCCAAATATGGAGAGCCCTTAAAACGTAATGTTCCTTGCTCCAAATAAGTGCTCCCCCTCTCCCCCCCTCTCTCTCTCTCTCTCTCTCTCCCTCTCTCTGTAGAACTGAATATTACCATCTCTCTCCATCTCTTTTTTTTCTCTCTCCCCTTCTCTGTCCCCCTCTCTAGAACAGATTTTTCTAACAGAAAACACACAATTACACACAGGAATTATTCCGAAATTCTGTATTTCTAGAAGAAACAATTTATGGAAATTGTTTAAACATTTGACTTTTTCTTCCGGCTTTCGTCACTAACGTCAGAAGCTCGTCATAAATTCTCAGGTTGTATTTACTCTGTTCACGACGTACGTTTCCAATGTTTATTTTCACAGCCTTTGTAGTATATAAAATAGGTACAAAAGGGCGTGTCACGCTTCAGTGAACACCACACAAAGAGAGAAGACCATTTACACGACTTATAGTCTCTTTATGCAGGCCATAAATATGGGCCCTATATTTAATTTGTCGAAACTTTGCAACTAAGTTAGTGTTTGCTGATTACAAGTGTGATATGGACAATTTGATCATTTATTTATAGTCTAGATTAATAATGTCTCAACTTCTTTATAAGATATGCCGTTTAATCAACAAGTTTGAGAATATATAATGTTTGGTTTTCTAGACTAATGCAGGTGTGATCACTGGAGGTGACGTACGGCACGCGTTCACTGAACCGTTAAGTTTTCTTTTATGCCAAGTTTAATGTAACCAAGTGAACAGTAGGATAGTTTTAGAAGAGAGGTAATCTACAATACACATTTCAATTTGTGTCTGGAAAGACGGGAGCGAATTTCATCTTTCGCAAGGAACTATCGACTAAATTGGACAGCTTTCTATAGCCCCTATACAGCACATGTAAGTATGATCATATTAATACATGGTACAGGTGTGTAAGATGTTTTAGATAAAAACAAAAACATGATTGTCTTTGTGCTCTACTATGTAGTTCTCGATTTAGTGTCTTTGTCAGTGTTTGTCAACATCTTGTTTGCTGTCAGTGTTGAAAGTCGCAAATCAAAAAGTTTTTTTCTGTTACGTATAGGCATAGGCCTATGCCAACTTTCTTCTTTCTGATTTTGACTTTTTTCCTCCTCAAGTTGAGCAATGAAAGGATATATTATAGATAATTATAATGCTAAAATCACGACTCCAATTTCGACCAATATAGATTTCTAAAGAGAGGTATATAATAGAAGCTGTTTCCTTGTGTTTATATAAAGAGAGGTATATAATAGAAGCTGTTTCCTTGTGTTTATAATATTGGGCCTGCAATGTCCATCCTAAAAGAAGGCACATTTTAATAGGAAATATTATTGAATTAGCAATAGGTACAAAAGGGGAATTATCATAAGTGCACGGGTCGAGCGAGCAGGTATGGTTCTATTTTTTTTTGGGGGGGGGGGCTTAGGGGTTATTGAGGGGTTGGGAGTACTTGCATTCAGTTTGTTCATGTGCTTCCTCGCTAAAAACTCATTCATAATAAAGAAAAGTTAGGGGGCACATGTCCATCAGAAAATCTCTGACTAGAAAAAAACGGAGTTAGGGGATAGGTACTCCACCCGATGCCGAATACGCCCCTACTTGGATGGCAATAATTAAAAGCATCAGGGGAATGTCAGCATAAGTCAAGAGCCCTGAGTAGGAGCAGCTTGTCAAGTCTCATCTTCATGCAGGGGATATTCGATTCCATTTACATCCCATCGGCAAGATGAGTATCTCGAGCTCTGTCTCACTATTAGCAGAGAAGTGATATCATATTAACTTGGTGGTGTAATGATGCACAACGTTGACTTTGGAATTGTCTGATTGTATAGCTCTATACAGAATGATGATGGTATGAAGATATTGGAAAAGAGCAAGATAGGGCAGAGCGGGAGGGGATAATTGGGGTTGAAGGAGGACAAGAGGAGGAGGATGAGGAGGAGGAAGAGGACGAGAGGAAGGGAGTTAGAGAGGGAGAGAGAGAGAGAGATGATGATGATAATGATGATGATGCTGATGGTGATGAGAAACTGGAATTGGTAGAGATGGGAGAGATGGGCATAGAATGAAAGATGGGGGAAGAGTGTGATTGAGGGAGGGGGAGGCAGGGAGAGAGAGAGAAAGAGAGAAGGAGAGACATAATAAAAAGACACAAATTCGGTTAAAATCAGATTCTTGATTTGCTATCCGATACTCAATATCAATTCCATCATCTCTCATATCTATTCTAGACTGAAGAGAGATGAGATATATAAACAAGCTGCAATAAGTAGGTGTACAGAATAAAAGATCAAAAATTGAGAATGTCTATTACCCTCTCGGAGAGCGAGTGAGAGAACTTTCGTATTTAACTACATGATGTTTCCTTTACCAAGTAAATAAGCTAAACAATAACTATCTCTGACAGAGAGTGAGAGAACGTTCGTATGATCTATATGATCTTTCCTTTACCAAGTAAATAAGCTAAACAACGCAGTAAATGATTTAGTTTGTAAGTAGAGATACACAGTCATCTGAAAGAAAGAAGACACCACTTCCAATTACTTTTGCAATCACCCCGTCCATTTCGTAGTACTCCAACAATGATACAGCGCAGCAGTGACTCTGCTGAAGAGTGTCTCCAATATTTATCAAACAATAACTCCGACCTGTATCCATCATACATCGATGTCACATAATGACTGTCATAACTTGATTGTTTTTCGTTAATGCATTGCGCTAATTAGCTAGATCGATGAGGTAACATTTCGTAGTAATAACTCGGTCCGATTTTTGTTGAGTGGTTGTACGGTAACGGGAATTACAGATAGCGCTTAGTCTGCAGGCGCAGCCTCTAATTTGACACTTAAAAACCATTTATAAAGCCTTGAGCACAGCCTAGCAACGCCATGTCGTCAGCATAGACTCTAGTCTCACAGTGCAGACACTGTTCGTATAAATATACGGCGACTGACAAGGGTTTGTGCCTGCAAACTATATAGGTATAGCCGTCGCTAACATGCATTTTCTTGTACCCATTTATCGACATTCAAGAGAGGAGTATACGGCTCCATTCTTTCATATTCTATGTCCTTATTAAAAACAGTAAAAAGAATAATTATGCTTCTTTTCCACCGACAATTCTCTATTTCTGACAAACGGTGGCACAACGTCACTTTGACTTATGAGTAATAATCTGTTAATGTTATATTCAATGCCACACCCTTTCACCTCTGATGTTCAGAAATGTTGACAGCTTCGGGGTTTATTGTTTGAGTTTATTCACCAGGTAATAAGCGGAAAAACCTGTTCCGAATTAAAGGAAATGAGCGCATAATGTCGGAATTGCACGTTTCCTAATCTTTACAAGGTAGTTATCCGGACTTGACGCTAGTCGGAAGAATGACATAAAATCTTTGTTTGCCTATTTTCATTTAATAGTCTTAGCCCATACTTATCATGCTTTACCATGGCAAACATCATTATACATTACATGTGGGTCGAGACCCTGCTTTGCACAAAATTTGCAGTGTGAATTAGATTTGTTTTGTATGTGATTCACATCTATTTATTCAATTGTAATCAGGAATTCCTTATGTTATAAATCTTCATTTTTTTGCACGGTTAGTAACATTTCTTAAATTGTTATACACTATGTATTTCTAACCGACAAAAGAAAGAAACAAGAAAGAAACAAGCACAAGATTTGAACTCTCCTAAGTATGTCACTTTTAAATCTACACATGATATAAATATAAACTTTGAGATGAATATAGGTCTACAGTCATCTAAGAGTAATTCTGCTTTTTTTAGACTAATTAAACTGATGTTAATAGGTCACAATTCAACATTGATGCTATACTGGCAGGCACAATAACTAAATCAGATCTACCAGCGCCTTTTCTTTGACTGTCTTAGTAAAATGAAATGGAATTAAAGCATATTTTGACCTTGTCCTTTTCTTAGAATCTTCTTGAAGATTCTAATACCAATTAAATCTTAGCCTTGCTTGCCTTCTTTCACATCAATAATCATACAGTACTTGTAATTAACCTTCAGCTATATAACCCAGTTTGCTGTAAGCAAAACATGTTATGACGTATATAATGACCATAGCTAGATCCCCTCCCAGCCTATTACAGCTATGTCGTCATGCTATTCAACCTTGAACTACAATGCGTATCAAGTCCAAGTGGGGGGGGGGGCGCAAAGGGGGCACGTCTACCCCTTTTAAAAGAAGAATCCTAGTTGTGTTCTGCCTCATGCACCGTATTCAAAATTTAGACTTGAAAAGTTGCATGGTGAACATGTGATCACTTTTTCTCATTTTCTGAGATTTTTTTCGTGATGGTGCCCCCTTTTTTTTTAAAGAACAGAATCATGGGTCCGCCCCTGTTTGAACTACGCCAGCAATGCGTCCTCCATTAGCGAGTACCACATCAAGCGTTCCATCCGCCAATCTCTCAAACATTGGTGTATAGAGCATGATGTGAAGCAGACGTATTCGCTCCTATTTAGTATCCAACAAACAAACAAACAAAGTTGTTACATAGTGCACGCGAGGTTGTTGTCATTCGATAGGAAGGGTTGCCTTGGTGTAGGGTTGGGATGAGGTGGGATTGGGACATGTATACTAAATAAACGATTCAGAATGATTCCAAGAAAATTTCCCCTCGAAAGAGACTTTCATTACTAAATCAGGGTTAGGTCTACCCGTTTTTTTAATTTATTGAGCCAACTGTACAAGAATATACATTAATTGTATCTACCTTTTTAAAAGCTGTTATCTTATCATACCATGCAGCAGTATTGTAAAGTTCTCGGTTTTCATTTTTACAATATCTACAATGCAATACAAACCAAATCATATATGAATGTTATGACTTTCAATATAAACAATTATGTTTGATGCGTGCAAATGGTGTCTCTATTTAATCGTCACTGTATACTGCCACGTCACGTAGCGCACAATAATTTGTTATATCATTTTCAATAGCTTTATCGTTCTTCGAGTATCATTTTTTCTGTGCTTGGTGTCGTCAAAGTATTTTTGATACTGGAAGGGGGCACACGTCTAAAAAAGATATTAGAAGCAAAACCAACAACAAAACAACAAACATCTTCAAAACTAACAAACAAACAAAAACCCAAAAATGTGGAATGTCATAATTTTTCTATTCCTCGTTGTATGTTTCCGGAATCGTGGACAAATAAAACTAAGATATCATATTTGGGGGAAGCGTGATATTGGTTTATTTCTGCAAAATTTGATACAATCAAGCAGCGAATAAATAATCAGGTTAAAATAACAAAAAAATAGGGTTGTCACAGGTTTGGGGTTATATTATGGAAACATAATAGAAATTTAGGGGCAATCGCTGCTTGCCACTCCAAAATGCCCCCCCCCCCTGATTGCGAGAATTATGTGAATCAATTTATCTCTTCCTCTCTATGTAATTTTCCTAAAGTTAATAAGTGCTATCCATGATTTATATTCATTACCGTGTAATACAAATCAAATCAAATTACCGGAGGGTACCACTGAACATGACAGTTCGTTATCAGCAGACGGCGGATAAAGTTACATGAATTTAAAATGAATAATGATCAATTTATAAGTAATACGAGATCAAGTGGACATACATGACTTATGTATCGTTTTTTCTTTTCCTATATCCAAACGTAGGAAGGAATGACGTGCTTGGGGCTCCCCATCCTTGCTTTTTTTCCTTTGCTTTCTTTCTTTCTTTTCTTTCTTTCTCTCTTTTCTATCTATCTATCTATATATATATATCTATCTTTCTTTCTTTCTTTCTTTTCAGTCTTTCTTCTCTCTATCCTTCTCTCATTCTCTCTGTCCTACTCTTCCCATCACTGTTTTGAATTTCGTCCTTTCTCTCTCTTATTTCCTTCTATCATTGTATGTATATGTATAATATATATAATATACATGTATACTTCTTCTTCTTCCCCCCTCTCTCTCTCTCTCTCTCTCTCTCTCTCTCTCTATCTGTCTATCTTTGTTACTCCCCTCTTTCATCCCCTGTTATTCCCTCTGCTCCCACGCTTCTGTTCCCCTCTCTCCCTTCTTTCACTTCCTCTCCCCTCGCCTTTCTAACACCACCCCCTTTCTCTCTCTCTATCTCTCCCCCTCCTTCCATCCTCTCTCCTATCTCTCCCTCCCACTCACTCTCTCTATCTCCCTGCCCCACGTAGAGCATTCCATGTGTTGGTTGTCTGCCCCATCTGTCATGTGACGTGTAATTTATACCATCCTAATGTCATTAGCATCACAATTTATTCAGTCGCCATAATTATACCAACCTAACATAGCCATGTTCTGCGACGGGTAGAAGACGACAGCCCAGTGGCGTACATACGATAGGTACGTGCCCCCTCCCAACATAATATTGCTATTTTTTTAGAAAAATGAAGAGAGAGAGAGAGAAAGAGAAAGAAATGGGAGGGGCAAAGTAATATGACATGAAGATGATAACGCCTACCCCCCACACTGTCTCAACCGCTTCTTGGTCGCGTCGTTTTCTCGCATTTTATCAACTTAGTAAGACCGGTCCCCCTTCCTGCTCAGGCGCGGATCCAGGATTTCTTAAAGGGGGTAGTGAGCACTATTTTTTTTTTGGTCCCGCAAATTTGAAAATCGCGCCGGCCGAAAATTCGCTCCGTGGGGGTAGTGAGCACTATTTGTTTTTTTTTTTTTTTTGCTCCCGAAAATTTGAAAATCGCGCCGGCCGAAAATTCGCTCAGTGGGGGCACGTGCCCCCTGTGCCCCCTGGATCAAATCATGGCACAATAGCCAGCACAATCGCCAGAGGATATTTCTGACGTAACAAAAAAATAAATATAGATTTTCTGTTTAAAATATCACGTCTATATATATATATTTGAAACTCAATATGCCATATTCTGATAAATCCTATTTGGGGTTTTCGCACGCAAACCGAGATTCTCCGGGCGATGCGGGCATTATTCAAAGATCATCGGATAAGGTTACCACGGTACCGCAAGAAACTAATATTATCATTATGTTTTACATTTCTGAAATATCTTTGTCCTTGACTATGGTTACCTGGTACACGTCATGCAGAGTTATGATGATGCTTCCCATTAGTCATTGTTGTCTTCTAAAATGTGTATTTTTAGGATTTTGTATTTGGAAGTTGGTCCGAATGCGTGACTTGATTTGAAATAATATCCAAACCTTCCAAGGCATTATAGGCCTACAGCAAAGTAGATGAAATATTTTGTGTTCTGGTTGCTTTTGAAGATGAAGAAGAAGAAGGAGAAGAAGGAGAAAGAAGAAGAAAGAAGAAGAAGAAGAAGAAGAAGAAGAAGAAGAAGAAGAAGAAGAAGAAGAATTAAGAAAGAAGAAGAACAAGAACACGAAGAAATTGAAGGAGAAGAAGAAGAAGAAGAAGAAGAAGAAGAAGAAGAAGAAGAAGAAAAAGAAGGAGAAGAAGAAGAAGAAGAAGAAGAAAAAGAAGAAGAAGAAGAAGAAAAAGTAGGGAAAAAACATCAACGACGACGACGAGAATATAGTGTATATGCGTGCTTTGGATAAACATTATTAATGATTCAATGCCGGGGTAAAATGATTGCGCCTGAATTGAGGCTACCCGTGGCGTCGGATCTCGCTCTGTCCGCGTCTTCGCCGCCGAGAGCTTGGCTAGCTACGTGCGTGCATGAGCCTCATCCGTTGTTGCTGTTTTATAGTTCATTCAGTTGCAAAGCAAGCCTCAAATAAGGCTTCGCCGGTATTGGGATACCCCATATGCTGTGTATATAGCTTTATCTCAATTCCAACCAAGATATTACTTTTCCGAATTCCCCGAGAGATCGAGAAACCCTGAAATAACAATGAATGATGATGAAACAATGATAACAATTAAACATATCGATAGAAACTATATTGTGCAACTGAAAGAACAAAGTTAAGGGAAGTGCGATGTAGATAAATTTATGGCCGATTTGAAAGAAAACATGAGGAAGTATGTGATGCTTTAATTATGATTCTGTATACATGTACATGCATATTATCGAAACCATAAATAGCTAAAAGGCAAATACTTGTGCTTTAAAATAGATAATGATATCATGATGAGGAGAACTGAACAATAATTCACCCCCTTCACCCGCAGCTATATGAGACAGTAGCGTACGCAGAATTTTTGTCATGGGGGGTAAGAGCACTACAAAATTTGAGGGGTTAATCCCCTGCACGCGTACGCGCATGTGAGCAGACCACCAACGTGTGTTCCTACGTCAGGTTACTTAAAACTAATGGGTCTGTGATTGTAAACTATCCACACTGTGCTATGACGTAGACAGACAATCACAACGAGAGGACTGGTATGCCCTCATCATTACCTGGTATTAAGCACGATTGTAAACAGTCGATCTCAGCTCATCACACAGAGTGGACTTAATGTGAGTCAGCTCTTGATTTACCTACCAGTTCTTTACATTACGGCAATATCTCTGCTGGCAATAATTATTTTTCTACTCATCCATCTTTCTTGGAGTGTTTTCCAAAGGATGAACATTATTTTTCGACCGTCTTTTTACACGACGAGGACCTCTGCAAACAATAATTTTCTCTTCAACATAATCATTTCGTGAACAGTTTACCAATGAACGAACATTATTTTTGTTCTATGTATGACTTTATATGTGTCAACCTGTCTTTTTATCCTTCAACCTCTCTGCAAATTAACAGGCAAACAGATCTGTTTATCATATTTATATAAGTGTTTGCCAGAGGATGGACAGTTTGTGCGAGACTTTATTGAACTATGATGTGATATCGGCTTCCATACGTCATTAATATGAATTAAGGCGAACTGAGTTCAGATTTTCGTGACAAGGCAACCACCTCTGCAACAATAATTTGCTATTTACCATCATCATTTCTTGAAGCGTTAAACGAAGAGAGGACATTATTTTTGTGACAGACAATACTGACAAATGATAAGAAAAATTGGCTTCAATGCCTCATAATTGTGAAGGTGAATTGATCTTTAAAACTTTATAGTGCCTCTCGTTTGTTGCTCTTTCGTCACAGCTAGTTGATCCATATATTTGGTTGAGGATTATTTATAT
Organism: Mesocentrotus franciscanus; assembly: GCA_037976565.1. Taxonomy (NCBI): domain Eukaryota; kingdom Metazoa; phylum Echinodermata; class Echinoidea; order Camarodonta; family Strongylocentrotidae; genus Mesocentrotus; species Mesocentrotus franciscanus. Next base: position 26,349,749 of record CP137686.1, read on the forward strand.
GAAAGATTCTTTCAGATCTTAATCATTTTCATAAGTTGCTTTCATCTGTTGGTCAAGCTTGCTTCTGTGTCGATATTGGCCTATAACCACTGCTAATTTTATTAGGCGATTAACTAGAGGTCTTGTGGAAATAAAGTTGTGGCGATCAACTGTGTAAAAAAAAATTGTTTAGTAAAGCAAACATTGGGGAACGACACGGAATATTGCTGCCATATATATACGTCGAAGGTTCGTATAATTTTTGTGTGGATTATCATGATGGGTTGCATATCGATAAGTATGAATTAAAGGAACTTTTGTTGATATCCACAATCCCAAAATGTGTCGGCTTTCTGACTATTTCTATGACATCCACGGATTTAAGGAGGCACAAGCGATCTGTGTTTTCCCTTGAAATCCCCTAAAGTGATAGGCTTTTCTTTTCCTTTTTCTTTTAAGACATAGTTTTTGTTATCAAAATTACATCTGAAAATGTGAGAACATATTCTTCCAGGGGAGGGGGCTCATACATTTTCAGACCCCCCACTAAGAGAATCCCGGATCCGCCCAGAGCCTAGACATGACTTGACACGGAATACTTTCTGAAATCATAACGACACGATGAAAAGGGCTGTAGAATATTTACAACTTACAATCTTTTGCCACGTTTGTCTTATTTTAAATTGTCGTTTCATCTTATAGCTCTTTTGAGGAATTTGCCATGGTTCATATACCCAGCACTAGAACAGGATATATAGCTGCTCAAACTCAGCTTAAACCGAGTTTCGCATCTTTGAAACAATATACCATGCATAAGAACACAGTCGCTATACTACAACTCAAGGGCAAAATACCCTTTGGTATATCCCATAGAAATCACATTCGGACTACGTAATCCGTTATTGTAATGTTCGGAAAAGGTGATGGACCATGCCATTGATATTCTTAAATAGTTTGATTTCTTTAAAGTAGTTGCAATCGTGTTGAAGATAAGCACATGCTACGTCACATAATATGCACAATCATGTATGTTTCGTTCGTTTGCGCATGCAAGTTTAACAGTTCGTTTTTTTAATTTTGTTTTCCATTGTAGGTCTTCTGACTGAACTACAAACAGCAGCTGTTGGGAGTTATTGATATTTTGGGAGAACTGAGAAGCACGGAGGATTTTAATAAATTATACGGGACAGTATCTCTTGAAAGGGACATTTAGCATCAGTGTCGATTAACCTCACCTGACTGAATGGGAAGATATTGGAACACCGTGATCATTTCTCCGCGGTCAAAAATGAATTCACCGCAGAGTCCGAACAGTCCCAAGTCACCGAGTAAATTCCTGCAAACGCTCCGCAACTCGCCTTCGTTACTACGAAAACGGTTCATGAATTCAGATGGTGATTTGTACTGCGAGGGAACCAAGGAGCGGACATTCCATGTGCGTTACGGAGGACGCGTACCGGTGCGGTCACTGCGGGTCCGTGACGCGGTTACCACGGTTGAAAAGTTAGCGCCGTTAGCTAACGCGCACCAAACGCACCACCAGCCAATCAACACAACATGTGCATTGCGCGTTGATAAAAGCACGATCACGTTTGAGGACTCATCCCGCGATGTGCTGGAGTCGTTACCGCTGTTCTGTATCGCGTATTGCGCGACGGACCTCAGGCATCCACGCGCAGTGGCGTTGACGTGCAAAACAAGAGAATCTATTCATTGTTACGTATTCGAAGCGACAACGCGTGACAAAGCGTCGGAGATAGTAAACTATGTCAGGAAGGCCTTTGAAGCAGCTTGGATGGACTGGAAGAGAAATCATCCTGAGGGTGAAGATCCTCGAGAACGACAAATAAGGCTCTCACCTCCTGGACATGTGCCACTTTAAAAACAAATCGTTCAAGGATGGTGTAGCCTATCTCAAAAATAAAATAGTGATAGGACTGTGTGCAGCTCTGGTGTTGTCTTTGCTCTTGACATTTGAGGCATAATTAGTGTTGCCAATATAAAGACTATAACGATGCGAGATGAGAAATTTGGAGTTATATTCAACGTTTTCTTGCCTATGGACTGCTTTTTATTTATAAACCCATATCCAAGGCCTAAATTCACAAGTATTGCCAGTTGAAAAAACATTAACTGTGTGTAAAACACGGTTGCACCTAATTTTGTTGGGCATAGGTCTGTTACTGTTATGATACATGTATAATGATTTATATTACTTGTGGATACTTTGCCATCAGTAAAAACGCAAACAAGCCTGTTCAAAGATGGACTGAGATATATTATAGTTATTGAAATTACACCTGACAGCGGAAAAGGTGTAAAGAATATGATGCATATGGGAAGAGTTACTTATACACAGACCCCCGCTTATTCAGCGGCTGGCTGAATCGTTGCGAAATTTTCGGCGCGATTTTCAAATTTTAACCCCCCCCCCCTTGAAAAAATCCTGCGTACGCTACTGCTTATACACGTACATAAACTGTATGTATAAAATTAAGTGCCAGCTATGATGATAACAGTGTTGCCTTTCCGGAATTAAGCATTCATCATTCTTGGACTTCGTTCTCTTATTGTTTGTCTCTCGTAAATAATTTTCCCGCTTCACTATTTACTGGATTTACAAATTCGCATGATATACATGTATGTTACACACACGAGCAAAACGGAGCATCTTTATCAAGGAACAGCTTGATAATTCACACATGCATGACTTTATCCCACCTCGTCAGTCCGGGCGTCAGTCAGGCTCGTCGAATGCACTGGGAGAAATATATGATAGTACAGGGGGTACGGGGCACAGTGGTGAAAAAATATGTAAATCAAGACAAAGGGAGAAAAGAGAGAAAGGGGTGGGTAGAAGAAGAAAGGACGAGAAAAAAAAAGACGCATTTTCCGGTGCCAGCTAATCGTTCCAGTGCCCCTCAATAGGTGCATGGACTCACACACGCCACTGATGATGTAAAATGTGATTATTTTTCTTCCCCGTTTTGTTTTACGTAGGAGGGGAAAGATCAATGGCGTGCATCCATGCATTGCAACATTTTTCGCATAATAATTATTGATGATAAAATTTTGGTGGTTTTATTTCGGATTTTGGTTTTGTTTTGTTGAATGTCTTTTTATCACTATGTCTTGTCTGACGTAATTGCAAATACCACCGAGTCCAACTGTTATAAAATTCTTGCCTCTCGGTAAATACGGTTTACGAATTGGGGCCCTAAAAGGATTACAAAATAATTGAACCATATTATTCATGTTGTTTAACAAATTTTAGAAGAAAATTATATCTTTTTTCCAGCCCCTGTATTTCCGTGAAGGATGATGGAATTCATTGCTCCACACGCGTGGAGCACATAAATTTACATGCCACTCTTGCCCAAGAATCTAACAAATTAAAAGAGCAGTATTATATAGATTACAGGTTTATTTCAAGTTTGTTAACAAAATGATGAATTCATGGTCTTCACAACTTTTAATCAAAATTTCAGTAACAAAACCAGGGATTCTTTTGCATACATTTATTTCTTTATCCCTCTCCAATTAGTCTATTTCAAAATGTGTATACAACTATCGTGTGAATGAATAGCTTGTTTGATAATTATACAGTATTCACTTTTGTATTGTGCAATTCTTTTAAAGAAGTAAAGCAAACAAATATTGATCTTTGAAATGTATCTGAATTCATTATTACGTCGTTGGAAACTATGGAAAGGTACTAAACGAATACTACTGCGTACAGAACTAACAATATCGTGCATTCTTTACAATGAACTGTTTGCTTTCACGCCTTCTTAATAAAATGTTACCTATTATGAAATGTAATACTTCCGGGTACACTTTTATATTTGAGAAGAGATGTTTTGATTGCTTTACAGGTTTTATTACCATTATAATTATCATGAACGTGCAAAGAGCTTAAAATATATACAACTAATGTACAGGTAAGAGTAAACGTTGCTGTGATTGCCTGGAACAGCAGGAAGTCAGGAACCCGGGAAAGGAAACACATGAAGAGGGTGAGAGAGAGAGAGAGAGAGAGAGAGGGGTGGGGAGAGTAATTGAAAAGTGTGTGTGCGTGTGTGTGTGTGAGAGAGAGAGAGAGGGGGGATTAGGGGGAGGGGTGTTGAGAGAAGGGGAGGGGATCTAGAGAAATCGAGATAATTAATAATTAATAATAGAATCGAGAGTGAGAGACAGTGCGATAGTATTGTGGAGAAAGAGAGATGGGGGAAGAAGGATTCAGACAGGGTGAGAAACATCGAATGAAATTGATGTCTGCTTATGAGGAAGGGGAGAGAGAGAGAGAAAGAGAGAGAGAGGAGGGGAATACAGAGAGAAAGGAATGTTGGAGAAGGGAGCTAGGTTAGACATGCCATCTCTGAACTGGATGGAGATATACGGACAGGGCGGAGGCATGCACATCCCTGATGGACTATACACAAGGTTGTTTAAGAAATGATTGGTTGCGTCATAGAAATCAATGTAGTCGATAATGTATGCCACGGGCACGTTGTTGTAGCCACTGGCATGTTGTTGTATGCGGTCTTAACAGTCGATCTATCACGTGACCTTCAATATGGAAGATCCGGATGGGGTAACGGGGAGCGACATGGGGAGCATGTGCACCCCCCCTCCCCCGTAATACCAAATCTGGCATAACTCAGTTTAAACAAAAAGACAAAAGTGCATAATATTACGTACAAGTGCCCCTATATTCCCCAGGCAAAAATCTAGGACCAAAATAGCGACTGGAATGTAACTATTTAAAACTCCTGTTTTGGAATGGGAATTGTACCCCCCCCCCATCCCTCGCAAGATAATTCTGGATCCGCCGCTGGCCTTGCTGATCTCTCCACATCATTCCAGCAAGAGCATATATAAAACACCATCAGTGCATGCAGTGATGAAAAATAAATCTTGTCTCTATGAAACGTCATAATGTACACACACTTCCAATGTGTCGCATTATAATATCCACACCGGTATTCAATATTGTAAATACAGGGAGAAAGAGTAATACTATGAAAGGGGAATGAGATATGGATAGAAAGGAGGTTAACAAATGGCACTAAACATATGCAAGGGAGAGAGAGAGAGAGAGAGAGAGAGAGGGGGAGAGAGAGAGAGAAAAAAAAAGGGAAATGTTCAGAAGGGATTTGGGCCTTTGGAAGATGTGAAACCGGCACATTTAAAGGTTGTAATAAGTTGATTTGTATGAAAGCAGAAAAATAACAGAAACAGAATGGCAAAAGTTTGAAATGAATCAGACTAATAGTAAGGAAGTTATGAATGTTTGAAATATGAGATCACTAAGTCTATGCGAAACTCAAACTGGTAGTCTGGTCAGGGAATTGTGACGTAGGACGTGGATAACTCTCCCATTTGCCGTGTACAAAAATATCATTATTTTCTGTTTTTCTCCAAGTTCCTTCTCCCTAAGGGCACTACTCAAAATATATTATAAATAGCATATTATTATAGGTCCTCTAAAAAGAATAGACCCTCCTGAGCCATGATTATTCGAAAAATTTAAATTTTAGTCATTTTATATGTTGGAACAGATGGGAAAGTAGTCCGGCACTACATCACATTGACATTACTGCTTCAGCCAATTTGAAGTGCCCATACGTATAGTGATTACAACTTTCAAAAATTCATAACTTTCTTATATTTAGTCAGATGTAATTGAAATTTTCATCAGTTTGCTTCTATGATTTGACTGTTTTCTTTTGGAGTAGTTGTCTATTTGGGTTGGATTTCCCTTTAATTGCCGAGGTAATAAGCAAAATCAACACACTTATTCTTCAAAAATCGTCATCATATCATCATTTCTTCCCTGTCTCTTCATTTCAAATTTCTCTTATCCTATCGTTCTGTCTCTATCCTTATCACCCACCTCTCTCCTCTCACTTTCATCTCTTCTTCTGTATGAATTCCTTCCTGTCGCTCTCATTCCCCCCTGTCTTGCCCCCTCTCTCTCCTTTGTCTCCATCTCTTCCTCTCCCCCTCTCTCTTCTTCCTCTCTCCTTATCCTGGTACAATTTTCTCTCCCATTCTAGTTCACCTCTCGATAGATAATCTCTCTATTAGCCAATAATCCACCACTTTCATAACACAGTATGACAACTAGCCATATGCCATATTCACAATGCCATATGATTTTACTACTATCAATTCATTAAAAATATCTCCTTCCATAATAACCTAGTCAACAACAAAAACAACATACCATCAAACGGTTCTATAATACATGATGTGGCAACAATTGCTCTGTCATCAATTTCTGAACTAACCAAATTACTAACTTCTTTTCTGGATCCCCCCTCCAAAAAAAGACCTCTTCCTCACCAAATTCTTTTCCGAAGTCTAACCTAACCCTACAATACCCCCAAACCAACTCTGAATTGCTATCATAACCCGAACTCTGAAGTTTTTATGAAATGAAGCTTTGAGCATAGTGTTGCTGGAGCAAACATGAGATCACCAGTAAGCTACAACAAAGGGACATTCAACAATTTCATTTGGCAAATCGAGATTTAAATTTAATTCATCTGCAGTATTCATTGTTAAACACTAGTAACGTAAGTAAACCATTACCATATGAAGTATCCATCAGTGCCAATTTTACAAAATGATAAATATATACAAGCAGTATCATGGTGAGGGAGGTATATTCACTTCAGAAAGCCTCCAAAAAAGATTTTGACCAATGAACATGTGATAAGACATACTTAATATTGAATCGCGCACCGGCGTCAATGAGTTCAGCTGAGCGGCCCATCGTTCATTCAGTGGCGTCACTGATAATTCAGCTGTATTACGATCGTTTTCGGGATCTTGGGTGGGTTGATTTTTCGTCAATTTTAATCAACTTTTATAATCTTTCGCTTGAATTTACAAGTTAAACAAATGAGATATTCTTACTCAGTGTAAGTTAACGATTGTAATGATACCAAATTCAGTCAAATCCAAAATCAATGAACCTTCTCTTTAAAGGTAGTATTGATCAAGTACTTGAAATGAAATTTCATTTTATTTGAGAAAAGGGCAATAGGCCATTTTTGTAATCTAACCAGATTTATACTTCAGAATGCAAAGTGCATATAAACATGTACTAAGTGTTGCTAGGTAGGGCAAGCAACGACTAATGTATGTAATTCAAATTCTGACTATATGTACCTTTATTCATAACAGGTGAATGAAATGTAATTTGAATCGCGGCGCTTCACAAAGACATATGCATAAATTTGGATACATTACAAAAATGGCCAACCCCAAGGTACATGTAGTTTGTCCCATATGTTACCTAACGCATAAAAATAAAAAAATCAATTTATCAGATCAGATGATAGAATCAAATTATGGCATGGTTTAGACCAAACATCAAGGAAAATGGTCCTTTTGACAACAGCTACATGTTCATACATGTAATTCTGTGATCTTGGTGACGTATGGGACACAAAATTACAAAATACCTTGGACTTTTCAAGAAACTGACGATAAGTCATCATCTGTATATGTACATGTATTTGCTGTTAGTGTACTACATAAGACTCCAAATTACATTACTGGTATGAGATTTTGGGACTGGATTAAAAAAGTGAGGGATAATAAAATTGCCCAAAACCAATATACTGTACATGATTAACATGATAACAAAGACTTTGACGAAATAATCTTGAGGGCAATTTCAATATACCATTACCCCATAATTATTGTACACTCCATAGAAATGATATTCTGATTACGTGATTGACAGGTCTATTGAAATTGCCTTAGCTTAAATTTTCAGAAATCTTCGTGATCGTGTTGTAGGAATGCTGAAGACTAAAGAGTACCATGACAATTCAACAGAGGTTATGTGAGCGATGATGTTCCACCAATGGTCATTTTCTTACTAACGAAACTAAATATTTCGCAACATCAGATTTCTTTTCTATTAAATTATATTGGTAGATATTCCGAAATTATTTTAACCTTACACAAAAAATAAGGATTTTTTGCTAATCATGTAGCACCAGCGCTGCCTATAATTCTGGGCAAGGGGTAGGTGCTGATGATGAAGAAAAAGGGAATGCATAATTTTGGATGACAAGAAGAAGCAAAAATATCCAAATCATCTGATCTTGTAGAATGATTAATTGCTGTAAGAAAATATTGCTAAATCATTAACCTCAACACAAAGATAATTGCATTATATCTTGATATGCTTCTTATCAAAATGTGAATTCAACCCACATGCATCAATAAAATAAAAGAGTATTATCATTTGTCATCCTATGACACAGGATTAGCAACCTTCTGGCTCTCAGCAGATAATTTTTCTTTTCTTTAATGAAAAAAGGTACAGAAAAAATATTCAATTAAAATAGCAAAAAGATACATGTAATTTGTAGACAGGCCTGCATGATGAACTATTTTGATACATGAAATAGTGAGTAACAGAAGGTGTGTTTCTACAATGTTACATTCCACTCCATGATCATATATTGTAGAATATGAGCAAACTCTTAACAAAGTATCTCTGCATGAAATAATACAATTAAAAATAATCAAAAGAAAAATAGGAAGTAAAATAGAGTTGCAAATAATTGGGAAATGGAAAATCCAGACATGTGATAAATAGATGACCATCGGTTATCCAAAAAATGCAGATAGACTTTCACAATAATCCATGCCTGCAATAATCCTTCCAACATTTGATAGTAGGCTCCTAACAAGTCAACGCAAAGCGTAACATCCCCTCGCAGGGTGCAAATGGCCTATATACGTCAGAACAAGTTACCTCCATTAGACTATACTATTATATTACTAGGCACGGAAGTTAACCATATTTTCACACATATAATTAGGTGTTTTTTGCATATTTAATGAGCTATGACTTTTCACCTTGGACCTACATACTCCGAAATCGAACTTAGGCTGTATTTTGATACCATGTACCTTCATATTAAATTTCATTAAAATTAGACAAACATTACTAGAGTTATCAAATGGAAACCAGATTCGCATATTAAATGAGCTATGACCTTTGACCTACATACTCCAAAATCTAACTTACGCTGTGTTTAGATACCATGTACCTTTATATCAAATTTCATTAAAATCCGTCAAACATTACTAGAGTTATCGAACGGAAACCAAATTTGTTACGGAAGGATGGAAGGAAGGACGGACGGCAGCGTTACTACATGTATATCCCCTCCGACTTCGTCGGCGAGGGGATAATTAAGATACTACCAGAGAAATGGAATTGAATGACAGATTAATAGAAACAATGACAAACTTATCTCCTTTGTAGTCTTAAACAAAGCTGAAAAAATGTATAATGTATATTAGCAAATTAGAAGAAAAAAAATGAACCTGAAGAAGTTATACCGGTAATGCACTACTTTCTATCCCCAAACTTGATATCATAGCCACCACTCACGATGCTCACTTCGTATGAGCTCCAGAGTGGTGGAGCACACACTGTACAACTGCGAAACTAATTCTTCTTTAGATTTCGTCACCAACCCGAAAAATGTTCCACGTTCTTGGATTTCTGTCACTCCCCGACCCCAATCGTCATTGTCCCTTCTCTTCCGAAAACTGTGCTCTCTTCTCCCATATCTATGGCTTTCAAAACCCCTTTCGGAGCGTCGGTGATAGTCTCGCCTCTCCTCTTGCTGAGGGTATGTATGTCTGGAGTGATTGCGATCATCTCCATAGCTGCGGTCACTTCTATAATGTCTTTCATCCTTGTACCTATCACGTCTGTGATCACGAACCTGTTGGTCTCCTGTTTGATATCCTCTGTCTACATATTGTTGGGTATACGTGTACGTGTGACTATGTCCTACATTGAGTTGATTGCCATATTCTGAGGAATAACGCCCAGCAGAGCTACGATCATGCCTGTAACTTTCACCACTATGACCATGACCATGTTCTTGGGAGTATCTACTAGCACTAGAATCCACATATTCCCTGGCCCTAGAACTTTCCATTTTTGGTCTAGTTACAGGTTTATCTCCATCTCTTTTCTTTGAGTGCTTCTCATATGTGACCTCCTCAACAACCAGCGATGTGTGACTTTTCGAGCTTTGAGCATCTTCTAAGCTTCTACTCTGCTGATTTTGTGCAGCATCCCTTTTTGATTTTCTCTCATTTCCGGTCACATCCAGACCAGAACCATCAAATTCAACTTTGTCAACACTAACATTATCACCATCTAGTCTCTCAATTTGGGCAGTTTTACTTATTTTATTTTCATTGTTTTTATCAAGAGAATAACCATCAGTTTTACCAAAATTTTCTTGATCTTCTTCGCCGCTTGGCTCTACAAAAGGGGGATCTGGTCTCCTGCTTTGTTTTCCTACTGTACTACCACCAGCTTCAAGTTTAACAGTACGCTGGTTTCTATTGCTAGGAGGCACTTGGTTACCAAGATTATGGCCCTTGCTGTCCATGTAGGTCTCCCAACTATCAAAAAGATTGTATGCACCTGCACCTTCTGAATCTGATCTCTCTGTACTGGATTCCTCATCATGATGTGTCTGAGTTTTTTGGAGTTCCGTTGAGGAATCCCTTGATCTTGATGATTTGCTATTAGAGCTGTAGCTCCTGTGGCTTAAGCTGCTACTGGACCTTGAAGAAGATGGTGAACGTGAGTGGCTTCTTGATGAATAAGAAATGTCACTTCTGCTTGATGACCTACTGCTCCGGCTTCCCGAAGAGCTTGCTATCGAGCTACTTGAGGAACTTCGACTTTCCCGTCCTGATGATTGCTTAAACCGTTTCTTACTCCTTTCGCCAGAACTTCTATCACTTGATGAAGATTTTTGCCTTCTTCCAACCCTTAGTTGCCTCTCGTGCAAACTGTCTCGCCTGGATTCTTCAGAGTCCACGGAGCTGGAAGAACTGAAAGACTCGTCTGAATCACTGTAGTCTGATTCATACTTGGGTGGTGGACTGGCAACACATCCTCCCCTCAATCTCAAAGGCTCATGGTATGACAATTGCTCTGCCAATACAGGCATATGCAGACAGCTCTGAGGAGTTTCTAAACTGTTGCTTGAGGAAGAAGTGTTGTCAAGACAATTCCCACCTTCACATCTGTGGTAGCCTCCATAGTTCTGTCCACCACTGCCATTACCACTGCCATTGCTGCCACTGTATTGAGATGATGGTATGTAAGACCTCTGACTGCCAGTTGAACCCCTTCCTCCACCTCCTCTACGGTTCTGAGATGGTCCTGAGGGACCACTCTCATCATCTTCACTGTCAGTGTCCCACTTGCTTTTGACCTTAATGATCTCATCCTTGCAAGAACTTGATGTGACGTACAGAATAGGTGATGGTTCTTTCTTGGCTTCAACAACAGGTGCGTTTTCAGGAGGCATCGGAATATCTTCAACATTCAACGTGGGTGCAACTTTAAGACTTTGATGATGTTGACTCTCCTGTCCTTTAGTTCCTCCTTTCCCATTCTCTTTGGAAGAATCTGTGTGAAATTTTTTGTCCCCTCTACTTGATTCAGACCTGCTCCCAGCCTTCTCATTCTCCCTTGATTTATCCCTTCTTTCCCTAGAACTGTCAGCAGTCTTTCCCGAATCTCTTCTATCTCTTTCCTTCGACCTCTCCCTTTCTCTGGATTTCCCACGACAAGGTCTTTCATGATCATGGTACTGCCCTTCCTTGCTCCTATCCCTTCCTCTGTCTCTGTCATCTTTTTTCGCTTCATGAGATGTCCTTCTCTCAGTATCCCTCTTTTCCTTTTTCCTTTCCTCTTCTCTTGACCTTGGGCGCTCCCTTTCACTGGATTTCTGTCTCGAGTCTTCATAGTTTTTGTGGCGATCTCCATCACTCAATCGTCGTTCTTGAGTATGGCTTTCTCTATCAAGAGATCCACTTTTTCTTCTGCTTCCCTCTTTAGATTCTCTTCTATTCCCATCTCTGTCCTTGTCTTCTGATCTTCTATCATGTTCTTTGTCTTTGTCTCTGTCATATGATCCAGATTTGGATCTCTGTTTTCTTTCATCATAATCAGCTGAGGTACTTCTGCTACTCCTTAAATATCTGCTTTGATTTGCTTCTTCCCTTGATCTGCGCCTTTCATTCTTCCTTTCAGGAGGGGATGGAGAACGCTTGCTATGACTCTTCTTACTCTCTTTAGGAGACTCTTTTCTTCTGTCTTTCCCACTATCAGCTGATTTTGAGCGATGACTGCTCTCCTGTGAAGAGTCATGTCTGTTGCGAGTTACGCCTCCAGATTCCTTTTTATGACTTACTTTCTCTTCACCATTTTCACTATCTCTTGATTTTCTATCACGTCTTGTCGTCTCCAATGAGCTTGATTCAGCTATAAAAGAGCCACTTCTTTTCCGTTTTCTTTCTCTAATGGGTGTTCGCTGCTCCTTTTCCTCTTCCTTTTTTGTTCTTGGAGAGAGGGATCTTGATCTCCTGGATGACTTTGACAACTTTTCAGGACTTTCCTCTCTGGTCTTTGAATGTTTATCCGACTTTTCTTGTTTACGATCCTCAGCAGAGCCTCTTTTGGGAGGGGATTCTGAAGCAGAAGAATTTGATCTACGTTGTTTCTTTTTATCTTTCTCATCAGCTTTATTTTTCTCCCTTGATATGCTTCTTTCACCACTGTGCTCTGACTGTTTAGCCAACTTTCCTTGTTTACTATCCTCAGAAGTTTCTTTCCTGTGAGGGGACAAAGACGCAGGAGAACGCGATTTTCTGGATTTCTTTTTGTCTCTGTCATCTGGCTTATTTCTCTCCCTGGATGCACTTCTTTCCTTCCTGTGATCATCAGGTGACTGTGCTCTTGAGTGTCTTTTACTTCTCCTTGAACTTCTTTCTTCTTCCTCTTTTCTGTCAACCTTTTCCTTGTTCCTTGTCTTCTCTTTCTTAGCAGATTGAGGTCTTTCATCTTCTTCTGGTGATTCTAATTGCTTTCTTCCAGTACGTCCATCTTTCTTCTTGGTGTGCTCATCCTCAGATTCATCTGATGGTACATCAGAAGTCTTTCTTCTTTGTCTCTCATTTGGTGGAGTGTGGACTGCTTCTTTGGCTGATTGCTTTTTAGGATGATCTTTGACTTTCGGAATGCTGTACTCATTTGATCTGGAGCGTTTCTTCCCAATCTTGACTTCTCCTTCATCTGAACTACCATTGGGGGCTCTCTCCTTTTTAACTAGAGAAGCAGACCTTGAACGTCTGTCTGACCTTGCTGGAGATTCTTCAGTAATTCTGGTCTTAACATCTCTCTTTTCTTTGCTTATTTTTTGTTGCATTGACGATGATGAAATGTCAGAGCTGGATCCATCAGAATAATGATCCTCTTCTTTCATCTTTTTCATGTGCTTCATCTTCTTTGCAGGTTCCTCTGGTGACTTCTGACGTTCTGGTGATTCCGAACTCTGAACTGATGGAGATGAAACCGATGTCGATCGTTCATTTTTCTTCGGTTTCTTCTTCTTGTTCATCTTTTTCTTCTTGAGGACTTTCCTGGGTGGGGAAGGTTTTCTCTCAGAGTCCGAGCCAGAAGCACTTAGGGATGACACGCTTTCTGATCTCTTCTTGGATTTTTTATGCTTTTTCTTCACCTTCTTGGCTGACTTCGATTTCTTCCTCATGGGAGTATACGAGAGTGAATCTGCACTTTCTTCAAACACCGATGATGACGATCTGCTCCTTTTAACTTTCTCTTTCTTGGTCTTCATCTTCCTTTTCTTATGAGACATCTCTTCTTTCACTCTTCTGTCTTTCCCTTCCTTTTTGCTCTCTTTCTTAGTCTTCTTTAGTTGCTCCTCTTCTGATGAGGAAACAAAAGAAGAAGACTCACTTTCCTTCCGGCTTCTGTTCTTATCACCTTTATGCTTAGCCTTTAAACTGTCACTTCTCTCTAAAGACTTACTGTGGTTTCTCTTATCCTTCTTGGGCTCTACTTTATTCAACTTGTCATCATCGCTTGAGGATGTCCCTGAAGCATGTTTGGATTTCTTGCGGATCAGATCAGCTTTCCTGGTTTTACTTCGGCTCTTTCGCTTCGACGAGAGGCTTCCATTCCTTGATCGCTTTCTCCCTGTCGGTCTCCCTTCCTCTGGAGACTGTGGTTCCTTCAGACTGTCCCCTTTAAAGCCTTTCTTGTTATCCTTGTGCTTGGGCACAGGACTTGGAGGTTCTGACGATTCACTCTCAGAATCGCTTGAGGGTTCCTTCCGCTTCTGCTTGGAGATCACCTCTGGGGATGAGCTCCTCTTCCTTAAATTCTTCTTTTTCTTCTTCTTCCCCATTTTCAGCTCTTTCTTCACTTTTCTATCACCTTTCCCATCCTCGTAACTCTTGGAGTGTTTGTCTTTCTTTTTCTTTTTCTTGGTGGATGATTTTTCCTCACTGATCATTTCCCGAAGCTGTTTGGCAGACATCTGCTCCTGAGGGGACTCTTCGGATGAGCTTTCGACCCAAACTTCCTCACTCTCTTCCCTTACACTCTTCTAGCAATGAAATATGTCAGTTCATATACAAATGCAGCGGATAGTATTATTTGAGAGAATAATAAAACAATTAGATTAACATCAATAAAATAAAATTGATTATAAAAACCATGAATTTGTTAGTTATATTGAAGATATAAGACAAGGGGCAATGATCATTCATCCAGTGTTATTTGGTAAAAACATTAGAAAACAATCATCAAAAAGCAAGAAATCATCCCATTAAACAGAAGTTTGATAAAAGAGAGCATGTCCAATTTATGATATTGTGGTTGATTCATTCATTAGAATTTAAGTAATGTACATGTATGGCAAGGAACAAAAATGTATGAGTACAGAACATACCGTTTAGAAGGAATTCGCAATGCAATCATCAACATCAGAGGAGGGATGGTGAGTTTATTGTCCAAAGCAACGTACACACAAAGAATGGCAGAATCCATGAAGAGCAACGATGTTAGAAGTCCAGGATTACCCATCGTGTAAAACAAAGATAAACAAATACATTCATCAATAATGGGTACAGATTAACACAAGAGGGTTGTAGAGAACTAAAAAGAATCTGCAATCATCAATCTTTGTATCAAAATGAATCTTAAGACAGGAAGACGAAAATAAAGATCTGTATGTAATGGGCGCTACACACCTTTTTTTTTTGCACAGTATGGCATTCCCTCCTTTGAAAAGAACAAAGTTCCTTCTGGATATCATAAAGCACATGGAGAAATTCAATCCTAAAGAGAACTATGTTAAAGCAACTGATACATCCTTATTTCTCAATCTAAACACCATCAACTTCACCACTTATTTTCTCAGAGATTCCTTTCTTCAATACGCATATCAAAAAATATTTAAAAGAAATAAAAATGAAAGAGCCTGAATAATTAATTGACAGAGCCCGCCAACTCACCAGGCCTCTTGCAGGCTGGCCCGTGCGCGAACAATTACATGCGAGGCATGCACCTATCGCGAAGTTCGTAACAATGACACTGCATTGTTATGTTTTCAATAGGCACAGCCCATGATAAAATGTGCAAGAAACCATATCCTGTCAGTAATTAAATGCTTTGATTGAAGTTTTAATAACAGCTTGGGGTTGAATAGATTTTTGTGTGTAAATAACCATTGGATCTAGCTTTATAGGCTGCCGCTGTCACGCCAATCGTCTGGCTGTGAACAAAATTGCTCAAGCGCTGCTGTTGTTGGTCGCTGCACGGCTGGCGTTGGCGTTTGTTGTGTGGGCATTTTCGGTGGCCAGCGGAAGCAAAATGAGTGGCCGCTGGTCATTGTGTACAGGTTCTTAACTACATGAAATCTCACGGGTGATTTTAAGTGGTCGTTATGGACAGGTGGTCGTTACAGACAGGTGGTCACTAAGACAAGTTTGACTGTACTAGCAATCATAGATCTGTCGGTCTCACATCCAACTTTCTAAGATCCACTCTTCAACCTGTACTCACCCGTCTTGAAGGTTTCTTAAGTCTTTGTAAAGACACCAGGGCATCCTGGAAGTCAGGGGTGAGGTCTATGGCACTCTGGTAACAATCCCTTGCCTTCTCTTTCTCACCATTCTCTTCACATCTGTGAATGTACAGAAAAGAATGCAGTGGTTTAAAGAAGATCTTTCACGAAGGCATAGAGAATTTGTTTTTAGTACATTTTATTCTGGGACAGCCCACATTTATTAGGTTAACTTTATTCTGTCCCTATCGTTCCAGTGGTTGTAATCTCTTTTTTACTATAATTGCTCAATAATATTGTCCGTTTTCTGATTTCATATGTTTTTTCTTGATTACAAAATAATAAAAAAATAGTTGAAATTTGGTTGTTACATTCATCATCTTTACAAAATATTGCCTATTTTTTAACATTTCAGCAGAAATCAAAAGAACCCACATAATACATGTACTATCAATTGAGCCTCTAAATGACCAATTCATTACGTTCCTTGTGAATAAAGAAAAGTATGTGGAAAAGTGCAGGAATCTTACAAAGAGTTGAGGTTGATTTGCACTGAATTAAACATAACTTTCAATTGATACAAGTCACAGCTCTATACATATCAGATGGGCAATTGTAACTTGGGTAATAATGATCCCCGTTTTTTCCCCCACCCTTTCCCCAACCCACCCTTTGACGATTCACATCATTGTGAAGGATTATTTGTGTATATGCCACATTCCTATGTGTATTCCTCTTTGTATTTCTTACATCAATTTTCACATGAAGATCATTTGATTCTTATTTTGTATATAATTTCTTTATTTGTGATTGTCTTGTTTCATTTTGTTTTTCGTGTGAGTGGACCCCAATGAAAAATAACATTCCTACTAATCAGGGTGTCACATCCCACAAATAGATAAATCAATCAATAAATTAAACAGCTAAATAGGTAAATAAATATATAAATAAAAACTGTGTGATTAACTGGGGGACGTGCTATCAACTTCTGCAACTCTTCATAAGACAGGGCCGCTTGTTAGATAATGAGAGCACAGGCTTCTGATATCCACTTACTGTTTGCCTTTCTTATACAGAGTCTGACACATGTATCTATTGGCATTCTTGTGGGAGGGTTTTAATTCTCAGAGCTTGAGGCTAATCAAATGAAATTCTGTGCATGACAGATAGGCAGTTCTGGCCTTGCGACACCCAAACGGGAGATATCCCATTGATTTAGATCAATCAGAACTCTTTATAAAACGGTTAAGATAATGAAGCAGGTTTGGCTTCTTGCAATCACTTACTGTTTGCCTTTCTCATACAGAGTCTGGCACATGTATCTATTGGCATTCTTGTGGGAGGGTCTTATCCTTAGAGCTTCAGCAAAATCCTTGATGGCCTTGGACAAGTTGTTCTGGTTTGCAAACCTGAAATTAAAACATATTAGAATAAAATTGGTTAACTTGTTCTTAAATGTCTATGTGCTTTGATCTACTGAAGCTGTTTAATACTTGGTTGTCCTGTCTGGCAATCAGAATTTTATTCTTGGTTTACTGAATTCAACTTTGGTTATATGACATTGGACATAGCAATAGAGTCTTTCTGTATATTTATACTCATCATTTGTCTACCCCCTACTTGTGAAAAAAAAAGCTAACACAATTCTATGACAATGCTGCCAACAGTATGGTAATGGAATGCTGATGATAATTTAACATAAATAAACAAACAGGAAGCATAACAATGAGAATTTCAGTCTCTGTTACGTGGTGGTCGCCACCATTCAATCCAACAACTTTGTCTTTCACAATGTAGCTGGCACTATGCCACTGAATCACCTGTTCAGATACCATACACACTCAATTCAATGCAATGATTTCAATGGCTTACATGTACATCAATTACTGTAATCTGCCATGAATGAATGAATAACAGATTTTATGAAACAGAGCCCAGATGATTTGAAGATGGCAATGACCATAATGTACTTACAAAGCACCCCTTGCAACAAGGCCTTCCACATTCTCTGCATCAATCTCAAGGGCTCTGTTGAGCTGCTGCATGGCTTCAAGATAACGGCTTGCTTTGAAATGCTCCACTCCTCTGGCAACACTGTAAACGGGATGGCATCATCAATATGTGTATTAAGTTTATGAATAAGTTCATGGGTTAATAGATGTTATGTATTTGAATCATCGAGTACATAGGCCTATTACCTTATACAACATACAGTGATGAAAATAGCTTACAAGTTCCCTACAGTTTTGATAAAAATCTGTTCTTTTCTGTATCAAATATTTACTCTAATGTGATAAAGCGTGTTATTTCGCTGGTAAAAATGTTCAAGAAAACAAACTAGATGGAACTTCAACTGCACGCAGTCGAAAATGATGCCTCCGCCATAGAGCGATTTTACAAACCAACACTGAAGCAATTTTTGATATTGAAAGTTTGATAGTAATCCATTAACGGGTTCTCAGAATATTGTGATTACAAGCTATTTTTCATATACATGGCTCTGCAAGATAAATTCCTGTCCCGAGTTTGATAGTAATCCATCTGTCGGTTCTAATTATAATGCATTCACAAGCTATTTATATGCATACATAATGAGCCCATGACCTTTGACCTCATGACCCTAAAATCTAATTAGTTCATTGGCTCTGCAAGATACATAAACATGTCTTGAGTTTGATGGTAATCTGTCTATCTGTTCTCAAGATAATGCGATCACAAGCTATTTTTTAATACATAATAAGCCCCACGACTTTTGACCTTTGACCTCATGACCCTAAAATTTAATCAGTTCATTGGCTCTGCAAGATACATACATGTCTTGAGTTTGATGGTAATCCCTCCACCGGTTCTAATGATAGTGTGATCACAAGCTATTTTGCATACATAGTAAGCCCTGTGACATTTGACCTCGTGACCCCAAAATCTAATCAGTTCATTGGCTCTGCAAGATACATACATGACCCAAGTTTGGTGGTAATCCATTAATCCGGTCTTGAGATAACGCAATCACAAGAACGGGACGTACGTACATACGGACGGACGGACAACCAGAAAACATAATGCCTCCGGCTACTTTGTAGCGGAGGCAAACAAATCTTCAAATTGTCAACTACATATGTGGCCAAGAAATATCTTTCAGCATCTCTCTACATGTACGTTCAAACATTTACTCTGATGGAGGAGCATGTAATTGTATTATTCTGCTCTCTGTGTTCAATGAAAGGGTAATAAAAACAACAAACAACAAACTGATTGATGAAGTATTCTCTACATGTGGGACTTATTTACTGAGAACTAATTTAATACATGACCATCTTCACTAGGAAATTAAACCGCCATTACATCTGTTATTTACAATGACACTGAATAACAAAGCCTTGTTCTCGTATGATGCAGTAAACCATCTTTAACCCTTTTGTGACAATCATTTCACATTTTGTGGTTGTTTTTTTTTTAACGCAAAAAAAAAATCTTGTGCTGAAATTTTATGACTTTATTCTTTCGGGTCTTGCGCATCTTTTGAAACAAATTTTTCGAAAATCGGACCTACCATTACAAAGTCACATGACCTTTTGTCTTTGCATGAAAATCGCTCATTTTAATGATTTGTGTACAAAACATACGGATATATTCTTTTTCCAAAAAAGAGATAAAACATTGGTTATTTGGTCTTGTTTATAGTTTAGGTGTTTGTTTTGGGGGTCAAAATAGTTGAATTATATTAGGCTATGCAGTTTCAAAATAGCCCAGGCTAGATAGGGTTAAAATCCTCTAATTGGCAACACATTGAGAAATTCAAAATCATTGTTTTTCGATCATAACTGGCAATTTTTCAACTTTTCAACAACATTCTTGACCATGCAGCAATAAAAGAAAAATACTATTGTTGCCAATTTGAAGGACAATATGTGATCGATAAATTTAGCCCTAAAAATAAATCTTGTTCTGAAAGGGTTAAAAAAAAGACACTACTACAAAATGACGAATATGCACTGCACTTTGCGTTTCTGTATCTTATAAGATACAGACAAGCGAGTTGCTTCACCGTCTTTATTGCAAGCAGACACTTATTTCTCACACCCATTCGCCACTAATTTGCATGTACAATGTACACATCAAATAGCTTTTCTTATGCCGTGGCGCCTTTTGAATTGGTTTATGTGTGATCAAGGCTTATGGTGATTCAAGGCATTGATTCACATCATTAGCAGTCTTTGAGCCTTCTCTGACAAAGCAAAAATCATCAATATCTAAAAACTTACCTCTCCATCGCCCACTTATGAGACTGCCATTTCCTCAGAGCTTCTGCATGCTCCTCAGTAGAAAAATTCGAACTAGCAAAGAAGGAAAATTATTAAGCAAAATTAAAGTAAGAAAATTACACACATCTTACAGTGTTTGTTTAAAAGACTTGGATTACGATGTTATGATGTTAAGTGAAGATCGGATGAAACATGAATATTATCGAGTAATATGCAATCATGAATAAAACTAACTGTACCATTTCAACAGTACTGCTAAACCAAAAACTCTCTTGTAGTGTCAATAAAGGCTGTTTTTGTAATAGCTAGAAACTTTCAGGAATTGCCCAAACTTAGTGTTTTAATTCATTCATGAAACACAAAGCACAGAACTTTTGCAAATCTAAACCCAGGATGAAATGTCCAAAGGTTGCTTGTTCATGTAGTAATTCTCTTGAGAGATAGTTTTCCCTTGGGATGGTAACTTGGGAGCAGTCATCCAGTGATTCCAAGGTTCTCTCCAGTGCAAACCCTTAGTGGTAATATGAAACACGGGGGAGTTTAGGAAGAAAATATCAAGGGTAAAGTTTCCCTGACAAGGCTACCGACGGGGATCCACAAGGGCATTGATGCACACTTTGAATCTGCAATATTGTTTTAGTCAGGACTCTCAAACCACTTCCCTGGGATGCTGGAAGGCAATGTTTCACTCAATTTGGAACTAGAAATAGGTTAATGCACACTTTCAACCTACAAAAATAGCTTTGGTCCTTTCAAATACCCTTCCTGGGATAATGCAAAGCCACCTTTCTTCCAATATAGTCTGATGCGTTTTATGTTAAGAAGCCCAGGCATTGTTTCATGAAACCTTCATAAGGAAAACTTCACCGACATCCCATTGAGACAAGTGTTAAATTTAATACACGATTTCAATGGGTTGTCGGCGAACTTGTACTTGTGATGGTTTTGTGAAATGCAGCTCAGGTAACTAAATTTACTCATTTACCTTTGTAAATCTGGAATGAGAGAAGGTGGGTCTGCATCATCAATGTTCAGCATGTTGGCAAGGCAGGATACATTGTAGGAGTTATCGAAGCCCAGAGTATTGTCAAGCATTTCATCGTAGGATTCCTGTGTCTCTCGCTGAGTTTGGGAGCGACGGTAATGCACAGGAAGTTCACTTTCGTTGATGATACCCTGCAAGAGGAGAACCAATATGAAAGTAGACCCTTTAAAATGACTTTTAACTTTAATACTGGCATTCTTCTTTTCTAATTGCTTGTGAAAAATAGAAATAAAGAGAGAAAAGCAATTTAAAGCATAAATATATGATAGACTGGAGAGCCTACTTGTTTCAATAGTTAAATAGATGATACTTTATCCAAATGATTTCAGGATGAAAAGGATCAGTTACATGTATAAGCATGAAAAACATCTAACTTCTTTCACATCTCGGTCATGATAAATAATTTAATACCACCAAACTATGGCAGTTACAAAGGAAGAAAATAAGTATCAATAATCATTCTCAAAGAAAAATGAACACAATTTCTAGGTTTTCCTTTTAATAACAAACTCTGAATCCAATCTTTGTCTTCAAATTCTGACCATAGTTTCAATACATGTGAAAAAAGGAAAATTTGCAGAAAAGGTCATCATAAGAGTGATCCCAACTTTAATTCCTGACCCAGGGCCAAACCCTGACCCTAACCTTTATTTCTAACCCTGACCCTAACCTCTATTTCTTACCCTCATCCTCATTCCTAACCCTTACCCTAGTTTATTGTGCTTATGCATGACGGGATATTCTCAGATATGCCAGAACATGCATGTGATTTACAGTGTTATTCATAAGATTTCTGTAATGTGCACTTACAAGTAGCTTATCCTCGTTCTGTTCTCCCAGATTGATCATTGTCAAAATGACCTTCTCGTTGGCTGCATCCGTCTTCACTACTCGACACCGAACCATGTCCCCCGCCCTGAAGTCCTCCAGCTGGGCTTTCAGGGAGAACCTATCCCCGAGGTCTCCTTTGGAAGCAGCCCGACAATGTCGCACTCTTGAAGATACCTGAAATGAATTTCATTGAAGGTTTTATTAAAGATATGCAATTACATGTACTGCAGGGCTGAATTGACATGAAGAACAATGAAAAAAAGGTATACCTATACAAGATGGCATACAAAGATACCTCTTAAAACATATACCGCTGTTATAAAATATATTTCATTACAATTTCTTTATAGTAATGTGTGATTAATTTCATTATTAAGATGCAACACTAAGAATGGTACCGGTATACAATAATGGTATATTTCAGCGGGATAGCACTTCAATGTTTATACTTAGGACTTTCAAATAGTTAACTTTAGGATTGGTAACAATTACACAAATTGTTAAAAAAGACAGTTACATGGGTCTAATCAAATAATATTCTCATTTTTGTTAAAAAAAGGAAAACTTAATGCTTTATTCAATCAAAAGGTGTGTATACATTTTTTTTACCCCTCATGTGCCACCAATTATCACAAATGAAGGTTGGACATTTTGACATCAGCTGCTTATTTTCTTAGATATTCCATGGGGATAAAGTTCAGAGACTACATGTATCTCTTTCAAGAGAACATTTAGCCAAAACAAATTGCTCAATGCTCAGCATTCTTAGGTAATTTTCTACCCATGGCATGGAAAGGGTTAAGGTTTGGTCATTGCATATATTTTCATTCAACAAATTTGTTGAATCATGTGTCTAATTACCTGGCTTCTTTCCCAAATAAGCACACCACTTGGACAAACATGCCGAAATCCTTGATGGCTACGATTGATCCTGCAATGATATCGCCGATGGCAAGGATGTCAAAGAGCCTTTTCCTGGACTGGTCTGGAGGAACGACCATGAACTGTTCGAACGGGGGGAGAGTAGCATAGTAATCCAGGTCGACAGTGTCCTGGACGCTCGGTAATGTAGCAGGCTCTTTGTCTGCTGGAGTGGCCTTGAAGAGAAGGTCAGCTTTCTTGGATATGAAGTTATGGAGCTTGGATACAAATCCATTACTGAAAAGAAATATACATGTAAAGATATAAAGGATTAAACAACATATATTTACAAAACCCCAAAAAGGCTAAGTAAATTGACAGATCTGGATTCCAAAAAATAAAATGAGGTAGTTCAGTGCTGTTTTCCATTTTCCTGGCATATCCGAATCCTGTGTGGTAAGGCTAAGTGATGTCAATATATGAACTTGCCCTTGGCTTAACTTAAGTTAACCAGTAGGGTTGCTGGTCCGAGGATAAGGATCGTATGCACAAACGAGGATCGTCTTCGTAAACGAGGACAGATGCGTCCGCAAAAATAAGGATCATCCGCATATTCCCTGACGTTTCTGATTTCCGCACGAAAAACGGGTCCCGCAATGATTTTTTTGATGCATTTTACATTGACTTTGTACAGAGACTTTCACGTTATGAGCGATAAATCCTCGGGAAGACGGACAACCCATAGAAGTAGACGGTGAACTTGGGGTATTGGTGCTTATTCAGAATCACATCCCTACTTTGACCCTATAACTCCGGCGTAGAGATATCCTACTAAAACATAGGCCTACCCTAAATCAAGTAAATATTCATCGATTGTACAAATAATGGCCATGATTTAAAAGTTGTTATATTTCTTACGGTACCTGTTTCGTGTCAAATTTCTTATCTTTTTTTTTTAAATCTTTTCTGTGAGAAAGTGTATATTGCCAGTCTTCGTTTTTAGGAAAAATACTCCCAAAAAGATAAGAAAATTGACACAAAACAGGTAGAGTCTAAGTAACATAACGACTTTAAAATCATGGCCATTATTTGAAGAAAAGATGAATATTTACTTGATTTTTAGGTATGTTTTAGTAGGGTATCTCTACGCTGGAGTTACGGCCTTATGGGGTCAAAGTAGGGATATAATTCTGAATAAGCGCCGGGGTATTAGTCTATTATTCTATATTACGCGGAATTGCGGAATCCGTTTTTTCGCATCACCAGGGCACGGATCAGGAACCCGAAACCCGCAGAGCGCCGAAGAAAAAAAAAACTTTAGGAAGCATTTTGTATGCGTATACATACGAGGATATCCTCTTTTATATTATGTGGACGATCCTCATTCTCGGACCAGCCCCCCTAGGCCCTACAGTACTGTTAGTGTTAACTCAGCTCAGTTCAGCCTCAGCTAAGCCTAAGATAACTCCAGGAAGCTCTGATGCTGACGCCAAAGGCGTCGGAGCTTCAGCCCATGAACCCGGAACGCGAAATTTACAGCGATTGGGGCGACATTATGTCAAAATATGCAAAGCGATTCATTACAATTTTGACTTACTAGGTTTCTTGACTCCTCCGGGCATCTTGAAATTATAATTTGAAGAAGTCTTCGATGGGAAAATGGGGGAGAATCTTTGTCATATATTTTCTAAACCCAACGATTCATCCATGTTGTAGCGTCGATTCAACATGGCGAACAGAAAGTACGCATGCGAATTTGAGCGAATATTGCTACCGCGCATGTGTACTTTCTGTTCGCCATGTTGAATCGACGCTACAACATGGATGAATCGTTGGGTTTAAAAAATATATGACAAAGAATCTCCCCCATTTTCCCATCAAAGACTTCTTCAAAAATTTTTCTTCAAATTATAATTTCAAGTGGTCGGCCAGATGCCCAGAGGAGTCAAGAAACCTAGTAAGTCAAAATTGTAATGAATCGCTTTGCATATTTTGACATAATGTCGCCCCAATCGCTGTAAATTTCGCGTTCCGGGTTCATTGGCTGAAGCTCCGACGCCTTCGGTGTCGGCGTCGGAGCTTCCTGGACCTGGAGTTAAGCCTAAGAGTAAGACAGCTGACAGGCAGTTTCAAATTCAGTTTGATTTTACTTTTTAGTCAACTCCTAGTCCTACTCCCTACTATTTACTAAATTAGGGTCTACTTACCTTTTCAACAACTTTGGTGGCAGTTCTTGAAATGGTTCGTGCAGTTCCCTTGGCACACCCAGGGGTAAAATCTCAGGTGAAGTGTCTGACTTTGATGATTCCTCGGTACTGGAGTCGGCTGTCCTACGCGATTGCACACGAACAAGATCTCGCATGGTCCCCGTTAAATGTGCGCCGTCTTGGTAGGGTGCCACCGCAGTCGTGTCGGGGTCATTCGCACTCGATTCCCGGTGGTCGGACTCTTCAGCTTCATGATCAGCAAGCTGTTGTTGTTCTTCATTCTCTTTCTCGATGAAAACAAAATTTCCTTGTTGATGCTTTTCTGTGAGGATTGACAGATCTCGGCCATGCAAACGCACGGCTTGCTGGAACAAACTGCGTTGCATTTCAGACTGAGAAGACAACTGCCAGCGAAAATCCCGATTTTCTAGCGTGTCGCTCAAATCATTTCGCATGCACTTAGCTTCTTACTCAAAGGAACCAACTCATAAGAGATAGATAACACAGTCGAATTAGATGTAGTCGGGAAGTCATGGCCTATGGGCGTATGTACATGTATGTAGTCCTGTACTGCTGTAGCGGAGGGAATTCGAATCATAACTATTATAGTATTTAGCTCTATTAGTATATGAATAAGTCATAATCGACCCTCCCTTTTTTCCAACATTTTTTTTTTACAGAAGGCAGTGGCGGATCCAGGGGAGGGGGCCGGCCCTCCTAGAAAAACAGGTAAAAACACCCTTTTCTGTAAAAAAATGAGTGGTCACTACCCCCACCCCACCACTGAGCGAAAAATCGACCGGCACGATTTTCAAATTTTCGGGTGCAAAAAAAATTGTGCTCAATACCCCGCCCCACTGAGCGAAAAATCGCTCGGCACGAAGTGGGCCCCTTTTTGGGCCCCCTCTCTTGCCGCCGGCTAGATCCGCCCCTGACAGAAGGATATCAATTTTAAACTTTTAAAGATATATTATATACATGCATGGTAAATATAATTTCAAACGTTTATTGGAAGCATATTTCACCTGCTTCTTCCCGGGAGTCACATTGAAAAAAAATGTTGCAAACAGTATAGGCATAAAGTTTGATCATTTTTGAAGGGATTTGTCGAAGATAGCAATACTGAACGTTACACATGGGTGAAGACCTCAAAATAAAAATGATTAGCTTATTTCAACTTTTTCAAGCAGTTTAAGGCATGTTAATAGAACAAATTTAAGAGCAACCGAACAGGCCCTATTATGATATATGAATTAAGCGGCGCTATATCTATTATTGAATTCGATTAAACTACATGCATGATTGCATAATTTGTTGACCAAATATAAGACAGTTTTGAAGGCCCGATCGTTCCGACAATTTCTAAACTAGCATCTTTTAAGCCGGAATCAAAATACCGCACTTTGGAGGTATACCACTCCGACTGATAACTAGAGGAGGTTAAATGGAAAGTTAAGTGAGCTGAGTAAGAATACCGCACCAACTCAAAGAATAGGCCAAATCTCTATGATTGTTTTGGTAGAAACAGGTATAGGCCCTTTCATAATTATATACGATCCAGATTTCCAAACCTGAGCATCTTTTAAGTGGAAAAATACCGCGCATTGGAAGATCACTTTACTAGAGGAAGTTAAATGGAAAGTTAAGTTAGCTGCATGTATATAAGAATACAGCACCAACTCAAAGTATAGGCCTAAAACTCCACCCGCGCAAACTGTACGATTTTTTTGTAGAAACAGTGATATAGGCCCTATCATATTTATTTACGATCAGTAGAAAAAGAAAAAACTTATTGATTGGAAAGACCTATATAATGAGACATCATTTTCATTTCATTTTCATGATTATATAGGTCTGTGACAGAAGAAAAATTTAAATGAGTCGGTATAGGAATAGTGACATATTGGAGATGCACTGGGGCGCGGCACGTCCCCCGGCCACTCCCAGCCCCCCATCCTATACTGCGGACGAGTGAGGGTGAGAGAGAGAGAGAGAGAGAGAGAGGGGGGAGAGGGTCTGATGGACCTAAAACCGCTATTAAGTTATATCACCCATATTTTTAGCCTGATCAATCACCTGACTCGGAATTAACGTATGCCATGGTCTGATCAGTGTTTTTTTCTTGAGAGCACTGATCCGATATGCCTATTGACTAGTCTTTGATGATTTCCCGACCAAATAACCCCCTCAGTTTAGAACGCTCTATGGGTGGGGAGGAGGTGAGGGGAATGGGATTGGAGCTAATTGAACCCCTTGCCCCCCTAATGATTTTTTTTCCTCAGTTAAGAAAGTTTTCAGGAGAAGGGGAGGAGGGAAATGGGAGTCACCCATCCGCCCAGCCCGGTCGCCCCGCCCCCACGTTCTCGGTTCTCGTGTACTACAGGTGAACCTTATCCTGCACGCTCTTTGTGATAAGTAAGCCATCTCTTGCTTGATGCTGTCTGTAGAAGCATCACAGATTACACTTTTGACAGGTAATTAATTCATTTGCGAAAAGGTTTTTTTCTTGTATTCACACAAAAGCAATATTCTTAGAATGTGAAAAAGTAATTTTTGAAAGTAGACTCATGATTTTACTTTTAAAGGGCATAATAATCCCCAGTCAGGTGATTGATCAGGCAAAGTCAGTGTTGACTAAAAATATGGGTGATATAATAGCGGTTTTAAAATTTTAGAAAAGATTTTAAGTATTGTATTTTTATTATTACAATATATTATAGTATTTAAATACTAACAGTCAATATTTTATGTGATTTTAATCGTAATGATTCTTTCTCACAACATCTTTATTAGGTATGACACCTCCCATTTATTTTGTACATGATAAATGAGATAGAAAAAACGCCGATCGTTTCAATTTTCTATTGCCAATTTAACAAATGGTCAATACCTAAAGATTTATATGTAAAATACTGGTAACCGAACCCAAATTTACCCCAGCCATATAAACCTCGGTCAAACAAAACAAACAAACAAACAAAACAAAACGAAATATAACAAAGTAAACAAAACAAAACAAATTAAACAAAATAAGACAAATTAGTAAACAACAACAAAAAAGCATAAAATTATGTGCACAGCTTTTCACAGGCCTATCTCATAAGCGAAAGACTTACTTTATAAACATTCCAGTATAGCGTATATTAACGGAAGCCTATAAAGTGCCACAATGTGAATTAAAATTTAAGAGGAATTAACTGCCGGCTGCCAGTTAATTATCTGGCGGCCGCCACTTACCCCCTGGTCAATCATCCCCGCCCAATTACCAGCGGGACAATTACCCCTGGAAAATTACCCCCCGGAAAATCATCCCTGAGGACAACCATCCCCAGGATCGACAGTTACCCCCCCGGACAATTACCCCCCGTGGAAAATTACCCCTGAGGAAATTACCCCTGAGGAAATTAACTCCCCTGAAAATTACCCCCTTGGACAATCACCCACCTCCACCCCCTGAGGACAATTACCCCCCCCCTACTTAATATTGTTCAGTGGATTGAAATCAATAAAGTTTGATGGTTGTCCTGGGGGTAATTTTCTTGGGGGTTATTGTGCTTGGGGGGTAATTGTCCCGCTGGTAATTGGCAGGGGGAGGTGATTGCCCAGGGCAGTGGCGGATCCAGGGGGAAGTGCTATTTTTTCAACCCGGCTCCACCCCCTTGGGCGCCAGGAGGGGCCCATCTTTTTTTTTTACAAAAAAGGGTGTTTTTAGCTGTTTTTTTCTAGGGGAGGGGCCCGGGCCCTCCGGCCCCCCTGGATCCGCCACTGCCGTCCCCAAAGCCTGACAAAAAAAGTAAAACAAAAAGATGGCAACCACAATTTTACCTTTATTTTTTTTTGCTCAAGGGGGGAGGGGGGTTGTGTTGAAAAACATTTTATTTTTAGTGCTCACTACCCCCCTCACCCCCCTCCCCCGCTGATGCGCTGCAAAATATTTTTTCACTAATTGCCCCCCTCGCCCCCCGCCGGCTGGCACATGCAGGGGGTAGACTACTTGTCCTAGAACCTAAAACCACTTTTTTTTTTGGGGGGGGGGTCCAATTTGTTAGGAAATATTTAGCGGTGATTCAGCCAGCCAGCAAAATAAGCAGGGGGTTGGGGAGGGGTAGTGAAGTGAGCACTTACAAGGAAAAAAAAAATCGGATATGCTCACTTGAAATTGTTAAATTGGCCATGCGAATGTTTGACAATTATGCCTCAATACCAGTTTGTTTGTCGGCAAGTTCAATAATCTCCCACAATTTGACCCTGCACAATAACTCACACGGGAAGGGGGATGTGACTGCAAAATGCCTGCTCAATCAGTCTAGATTGCTATTGGAGGAGATATTTATACTTTGAGCTGTCTGTCTTGAGATCTAGCCATGTCTTCAGCTGAGACAAGCAGGAGACTGAGACACATTGGGCTAATAACCCAGCAGGTATGTTGAAATTTGAGCCTGATTTGTGGCTGAGCTGTGCGCGATCTGTGAGTGTGAAAATCGGACTTGAGAAGTTGAGTGTGAGTGACTAGCTAGACGTAGACTGTGGAGTGTGGCTGTAGCTGTGTCTGTGTCTGTGACCTCTGTCTGTGTTGATCAAAAATTCAAGTTAATCATTCACTGATACTGACACAATGTTAACTGCTAATGCTATTGCATGACCTCTCGGGACTCGGCGGTGCTGTCAACAGAATTTGAATGCACGATGAATGAGGATCTTACTTGAATAAAATACTTGATTATGACTGATAAAATTGATAGTATGACTGAGTATGAGTATGACTATGACTTGTATGACGAGTAGATCTACTAACTAAACTACTATGAGTGCTACATATTAACACGTAGAACTTTACACATTCAGCGCTGTACAGTGAGTTTACGCGCTCTAATTGGCCAATACGCTCCAGCTGTTTCGAATTTAAGTGAGAGAGGGCCCCCCACTTACGTAAGCTTAGGCCGATGAAAGTTGATCTCATGGTTCTCGTCAGCGCCCGCATCAAATTTTGCTCGCGCACCAAAAAAGTTCAACACTCATCGCTGACGAAATTCCCGCGTCAAAAAGTCCAGATATGAAATTGCCGCCTCAAAAATCAACAATATTTTCGATTGGCTGCACAGGGCCTTAAGTTTAAGTCAGAAACGAGACAGTATAAATGAAAATGAAATGAAATAAAGACCTTCGATTAAGCGGGCGCAGGGCGCAAATTTGCGCTCATAAAACCACCAATTGCGCCCATAATCATCTAAAACTAGACGGCAAGGCGCAAGTGTTTTCCGTGAAAATGCGCCCATAAAATATTAGGACAGAAAAATACACGAATCACCAAACAATTGCCGTGCACGAGCTCTACTACTAGCTTCGTATTTAGTGTGTGCATTTCTTGAGTCGCAAGCTAGTGCTTGAAGTGAAAATGCGCCTGTAGCTAGTTACTATGTAGGCTAGCGCGCGCACGTACGTACGTACGTTCATGCGATCGCTAGATATAGAAGGTGCTGTGGCGCACGCACGTACGTACGTACAAATGTTTCGAAGGATCAAGAAAACAAATCGTCAAATGGAGAAATAAACAAGCATTCAAATAGTCATTAGAGATCTGTCAAGGTTTGTTTGTAGGTCTAGTTTATTATTTCATCTCAAATAGAATTTAGAATTCTCTTATTGACAAGTTAAGAACACCTACGATGTTCTCGATCGTAGTTACTTTCATTTTGCCAGCAGCCGACCTAGCGTTGTTTTGGCAAAAAGCTAGCCGGCCAGCTTCCCACCGCGAAGCATTCGAGTCCCGGTAACAGACCGTTCATGTTCTGCCGAGAGTGTGGCGGAAGGTTTGTGTGTGAGGTGCGATTTCGATTTGGGATAGACTTGCTAAGTCCTTTTGACTTTCGATGTTCGTGAAATTAACGATTTATTAATTTTATTCATTTGCTCATCAATAATTTTGGTAATACTTTAAAATACTGTTTAATGTGCAAATTGATGTTCTTAATCAATCTTTCCTGTTGATCACATTAACTTAGATTAAAAAGTTATTATTAAATTGATCGTAGACCTAGTCTACTTGCATTAAAGCCAATATGAAATTAACATTGTATCTTTGAACTTATTTATCTTTTTAATTGGTTGTCATTATGATTATCTGTTTTTGGAAAATTGCCCCTTGTTCTTAAGAAATTGCCCCTTGCTCTGGTAAATCCCCGTGAGCAAGGGGCAACTTTTAAAAATAAATTGCCCCTTGCTCCTGGCTGCTTATAATCTAAGGCTTTTTTAATTTAGTCACAGAAACCCAAATATCACAGAAAATTTGGAAGAAATAGTCATTGGAGTATGATATTGGTGTATTAGAGCGTTACATGTATAATGTACAAGACTCGATACCCTCGACAAGTTCTATTGGTTTGTATATGAAAGATGAATTTGGATCAAAATCCTCATTCAAATTCCAAATATGTCCGCGAGAACATGAAATCAAAGTCAGATGAAAGATGAAAGTTGATCTAAATCCCTCATCAAAATCTCAACAATGCCTGACGAGAACCATGAGATCAACTTTCATCGGCCTTACGTAAGTCCAAGTGCAAAGTCAATACATGTACGTAACATTACATAACGCACTGACATGTCATGCTTTAATTTTTAAACAGGTGACGCATTTCACACATAGGTGATGCACACTCAGCATAGGTACACATAAAATAGAAAAAATCAACGAACATTTCAGTACAACTTGCAAGTTTGTATCTTAAATATGACGAAAATGAGAATTTTTCAAAATTAAGACTTAGTTAAGTAAGACTTAAACTTAAAGGCATCGTTTAACAATGTTAAATCTGAGATACATGGTCCTACGTGTTATCAGTGTCTGTGATATGGTGTAACATTGAAGCCCTAAAAAAATTGCACTTCAAAATGATGCATGAAGTGCCTCAAAAAAATAAAAATCTTTGAGTGACTGGTTTTACCATACTCATATTTCCCAATAGACTGTAGTACCGTGTTATAAAAAACCGTTAGGAAAACGAAAAATGAAATTTCGAATTCCAATCATAAATATCTTGATAATAAATCAGACAGGCGATCGGCTTGTAAAAGTCATGGGATTCCTGACTGACCTAAAGGTTTATAATTATGATTGCAGCATGAGCTAAATCCAGGATTTTGTTTCAGAATCTGAGGCAATGTTACCAAGTCACTTTGAGTGAAATAGTCTACTTAACTTTTCAAGGACACTGTAGAAATCGTACAAAATAGAAGATTTGACTGGAATATCATGATTTTGGTATCAGATCAACCGGAAAATCGCACGCTATCTCCTTGCAGTAATATCTTATAACATAGAGCCTATGGCAGCCAGCGATGGCCAATCTGAAGGGCTCATCTCGGCTAGGTTAGGCGCCAACTTACGAAAATGAAGCAGAGACGGGATGAATGTAATGCGCATGCGCTTAATGTAAGCTAAAGTTCTACGTGCATAATTCATAATTATTAAGACAGAGTCTAAGTGTCTGTGCACGCGCATTGGCGGATCCAAGGACCAAGTCAAGGGCCCAAGCCAAGGCAAGCTACATAGGGTAGGGACGTAGTAAGGGGATGGGGCCTGGGTGGTATCAACGATTCAGTCCAACTGGAAAACCTGTTGAAGTAAAAAGTTCTGACGAGCTAAAGTACCAAACCGAAAAGAAGAAAGAGAAAATAGAAACTTTCCAATCTTAAAACGTGATTAAAATAATTTTTCACCACTCTGCCACTGTGGTTTGAGGCTTTATTTCATTTTTAAAAATTAAGTTGCAACTGAAAAGTTAGATTATTATTTTCTATTATTATTATGACATGTGTGCACCCTCCCTGGAGGGGTCGCTCCCAACATGACTGGCTACTAACCCGCATCCAGAAAAAGCATCATAAGGGTGTCTTTTTCAGCTATACAGTGTCATCAACATTTTCCTCAAAAAGGGGTGTTCTTTAAGCACTGATCACACAAAAACCCCAAAAAGGGTACCTTTTCAGGTTCACAGGTTTCAACTTTTTCTTGAAAAAGAATTATGAGTATAGTATTTAGTGAAATAGTACATTTAGCATTTTGCGTCAAGGTTTTCAAAGCAATTTATAACGATTTAGAGGTGTTAACTTTAAAATGTGCGATACGCCTTTTATGGTCCATTTCAGAAAATTTGCGATACATACGCCATTAGGGTCCATTTCAGAGGTTGATGGATACAGGTAGGTAGCACTTGTGTATGAGAGTGACCCCTACCCCCCGGCCACCCCCCCCACCCCCCCCCTGGGTGCACGCTGATACTAGTTTAATAAGATTTGCGTGAACAGAAGATGATAGCTCAAACTGTTCAATAAGTTAATCTGCACCCACATACACAAGACTAGAAGTAGATAAATAGGAGTACTATAATATCAATCATTGTAAGTGAATCTCTTCACCTTGTCTTTACTTTCCAGCGGAGACTGCGACATTTACGAAGTCTCTCAGCCAGGAACATCAGCAGGGAGAAGTCACAATGGGGGACGGAATCTCTCATGGAAACCTACTTCACTCTCCACATTAGCAGTGGTACCATTAGTAGTGAAGGTAAACTCCAAACAGGGATTGAAATTAGCAGTTTCCTAAGTGATTACATAAAATCCTACTTTTCAACCTAAAATTCTTGCCATTGTTTCCCTACTGGCAACTACTGTAAAAACACTGTTGTCATGCATTTATCAGTTCATGTTTGTGCAGTGGACTGTAAATGACCAAATGCTAAATATCAAAGGCAGGGTATTTTACCAACATCGCTACCACTAAGGCTGCGACGAGTACTCGGATACTGTTGACAACTACTCGAGTACGATTTCTCGTACTCGAATACTCGGCCGCCATTTTTTTCCCCGTTCACCTGGCACTGTCCAGGCCGACGGTCACCCGTGCCAGAAGAGCACCGGCATGGTACCGTGGGTAAAAATGTTTCCCAGCTCAATCATACACAGGGTGTCACTGTCAACTCACCACTCAGAAACTGGGACCAAATCTCCGGATTTCCTGTTTGGACTCAGAGAAATATTTGTCTGTCATCTTTAGTTTTAAAAATAACATTGTTTCAATTATTTGTCAAAAATTCAAAAGCACAAATAGGCGCTTTCAACAGCAACTTGAAGTAAAATCGTGTTGGTTTTCAGAGATGAACCTTTGTACTGTTCGTAATATGGTGCTGGCAAAAAAAATAAAAAAATAAAAAAAAATAAAAAAATTCAAAAAAATTAAAAAAAAACACATGGCGTCCGAGTATTCAAGTACTCGCCTGTAAGCCTAGGAGTGTACTCGAGTACCTCATTACACAGTTATGCACAGCACTAAACTAGCTACCACTGCTGTAATGTATTTTCAATTACGCCATATTTCGGGACATTGTGAGCATCAGATGGCAAGATACCTAAATCTGAAATAGTATCAGGAGATAAAAATTGCAATGTACATGTAAGCAATGAAGCAATTGTGTAGGTTGCCCAGCTATAAACCCAAATACAAAGTGAAGTGAGAGTCCTGCGGAGAAATATTACTACCCAATTAGAACCAAGATTTTAGAAATCTAATTTAGGAAAATACATTGACAGAAAAGTTACATGTTTAAAAGTTTTAAAAGAATTGCCACTTTAAAGTGGAAACAATGATTATGAATAATTTAATGCTACATGTATGCCAATTTTAATACAGGGCACTCATTTTTATGGTGATTAGTGCTTGGACATGTCCAAATATGAAGTAGCATTATACTTTTGATTTCAGCCCTGATGCTTATATAATCCAGCCTGTTTTAATGACAACCTCTCTATAAAGGCCACCTGTCTATAGTGGCCATGTATTTTGTCTCTCTCAAGAAAGAAATGTGTGTTGTAAAACCTGTCTAGAAAGGTCACATGTCTACAGTAGCCATTTTCCCGTTTCCCTTGGTTGGCTTCAATATGTGTGTGTGTGTAATTGGGTTTTTACAGACGTGTATCAATCAGATATGATTATTTACGTCTGGGGACCGACCTTTAACGTCACCATCCGAAAGACGTGACTCAGTTTCGAACCTGCGTCCTCGGCTGAATCAGTTTGTAACTTCTACTATTAGCTGGATTACAGGCGCACGCCACAACGCCTAGGTTTGACTGTATTTATAGGTCTGTGACTTGAGCAAGTCCTATACATGTAGTTTGCTTCCTTATTTGTTTCACAACAATATAAGTATGAGGGTCTTTATGTTTCTGTTCTGTTTACTTTGCTTTTCAGCCTTTTACACAAGTGAAAAGATCCAGGATTCCTTAGTAAGTAGAGCTCTAATTGTGAATGAAGAACATCTGGGCCCTGTTTCATAAAACTCCTTATCGATAACAAATTATGCTAAAATTCTATGACAAATTTGCTTTCAGCCGATCATGT
Organism: Mesocentrotus franciscanus; assembly: GCA_037976565.1. NCBI lineage: Eukaryota > Metazoa > Echinodermata > Echinoidea > Camarodonta > Strongylocentrotidae > Mesocentrotus > Mesocentrotus franciscanus. The sequence goes on from CP137686.1 coordinate 26,385,283, forward strand.
GTCATGATTTCAGCAGCTTAGAACAGTTATTGCAACTTGTTATGATAACAAGCTCTATGAAACAGGCCCTGATGCACATGTATATTATCTGTATTAACTCTTTACTGGCTTTTCCCGATCAATACCACACACAGGCAAATGTTGCAGACTTGCATTTGACTTTCATCACACATACAATGAATACACAATGAATTTGTGCCAGTCTAGGGTATTGTTTGTTCCATGGCGATATATAGATGTAATGTTAATCAATGTAATAATATAAGATGTCATTCTTGATGGTTGCTGTCTTGCTGATAAAAGAGCTGGGCCTTGTTCCATAAAAATTTGTTATCAATAACAAATGCCACAATTCTATAATAAAGTTGCTTGCAGCTAATCCAATGCCATGATTTCAGTAGCTTACCAGATGATTGTAACGTGCTATTGATGTTTAATTCTAGTTCAAATTTCATGTCATGGGTCATATATACTGCTTGAACAGGACACTAAATATTTTGGTAAATGCAGCATAGTTAAACCTCATTTAGTGGTAAAATCAGGTCAGCTTGACTACCGGTATGTTAAAGTTCAAAAGAGAATTGTTATGTTAATAATTGTGTGCAGATCATGTGAAATTAAAAGTAGGATACACTGTAGTATTTATAAAGCTAATCTTGAGCTCTGGTATGGGCATCGTACATTGTATGTCGAGAAAACATGGCTATAATTCATTCTGGATTGTTTATCCTGCAGTAGATTGATTGTTTGAACCAGTAAAACAAAAACTTGCTAAATCATCTTCAATAGAAACCACAACTCTCACTTACACATGGTGACCCGTGTTATGCACGTGGTGTCGGGCCTACTTGCCTTGATTTCCTTATCTTTTTATGCTCATTACTCAGCCCCTATACATTTTCTACCAAAATCGTTTGGCACATGTCATTTATTTGTAATCTTAAACATTTGGTGTAAGTTTTGTTGGATGCTGTGAGAATTTATTTTCTATCATAACCAGAACTCAAGCTTATATTTAATGTTTAGTAGTTATTAGATGCTATTTTTTTATTTTATTGAACTGTCACTTACTGAATGATAAAACCCAATGTGTATGCCCATTGTTTATCTTGGACAGAATCCAACATGGCGGAGTTTTGACCTCTGTAGGTCATGTCCAGAGGTCAACACGGCTTTGTCCGGTATCCTTTTTTAGCTTGAACCAGACTTCCGGTATTTGATGTTGATTTTAAAAGTATATATGATTGATACAGGGTTGTATGGAATAATTTCAAGAGCCTAGAGAAAATCAGATACAGTGTATGACAGAGCAATAAAAGTGCCCACCTAGGGGTTGGATTCAAGTTTCACATGCCCCCTTTTACTACATGTATGTCATTTCTGCATTGGGCCCTAATTGAGGGTTTTAGAATGCAAAATAATAATACCTAATAATAATTATAATAATTTCAATTTTGTATAGAAAAGAGAGAATATTGTGTTCACTGATAGTAGGTGTTTTTTTCTTCAAATTATGATTGAGAGAGAAAGAGAGAGACAGAACACTTTCTGAAATTTCACAGCTGATTATTGAATTTTTAGGGTAACTTTCTCATAGGTTCACGTTTATTTCTTGTAAATATTTGCAAATAATGAGTGTATGTTCATTCAGTAATGACACTTTCCTTAGCTGCTTGCAGCATTTTATGTGAAGGTATGGGGTGGACATGACAATGATTTCAAGCTTATCATAGAATGGAAAGTTGATCTCAAAGGTCTCTCATTCATCGGTACAAAGGTGAGAATATGTTTTGTTATCTTGTGCTTATTCTAGATTTAAGGACTGTTAGAGCATCAGCAATTTGATAACTACCGGGAATAATGATAATATCTAACCAGTTGGTCTATGTAGAAAATATATGGTGAAAAACGATTTATGCCTATGAACTTTGTTTAAAATCCAATATATTTTCTTCAGAAACCTATTTCTAACGTTGTCATTAAGACTCATTATTGTTATAAAATTGTTGATATGGGACCAGCCCTCATTTTTACTGCAAATTATCAACACTTCTAGTGGTATAGGTGGAAATTTACAAGATGCTTGTATCATTAATACAATACAATACTTTTCTTGACTTTCAAAAGCATGATTATGATAATTAATAAATCATAGTTACATTTGCAACTTGGAATGGGTTGAACGAGGTTATTTTAATAATGACAATGTAATGTGTTCTTAGAACTTGTTTTGTATTGTAAGCATTAGTCTCTCAGTTGTTGTCTTGTACTGTACATGTATTTCCAATGTTGATAAAATCAAATTGAATTTTTCCCCTTATCTTTGGAATCTACTCAATGTATATTCTTTCTGAATTCACCGTATGGTATGAATACCAAGTGACAAGATTCACAAGAACCTTGCATTTTCAATGATTTGTTATTCATGAATGAACATAGAAATATTTCACGTTTTGACCACAGATTCACATGGATAGGCTAGAATACTAGCCTATGTCTTATTATCTATGCCATGTGCCATGTGAATACCCTGTATACTGTGCACTGACAAAAACGCATTGTAGATGAGTTGTCATCAAATTTATTGGAAATTGTAAATGTTCTGTATTTTGACCACAGATTCATAAGGATAATGTAAAATATTCAATTATCTTTGGCATAGAAACACAAGTTCACTGTGCGCTTGAGTACCATACATTGTACATGATATGAAAATGAATTCATTGAATAATTGTAATGTTTTCTCTTCTGACCACAGATTCACAAGGATGGCGTGAAGTACCAGCCTAACTCTATTATCTTTGGCATGTTTGATGGTTTCTATAGCTCGGCGGATAATCTCCAGGTAGTGCATTTATTCATTTATTTATTTTATTTATTTTTCTTGAGTGGTACATGTATCTCACATTCACCTGCCCACTTGCCCAGGACAACCCTTGTATGTTAGTGTATTGCGGCAAGTAAATTCAAAATTGTAAATAATAGGAGAGGCAAGCAAGGCATCTCAGTTCAACAGATAATGTGTGCATTTAAAAAGAAGTGATAATTTTTCTTCAAAAAAACAAAACAAGAAAAGTTTTTTTATATTTTGGACAGTTTTGTAGTAAATCATTTGATTATATCTAGTGCTGCATTCTTAATTTGCAAATATATAAGGAAATCTTGACATTACAACAGGAAAAATAATTTATTCATTGCACTTTCAATTTCCACTTGCTTTAAACCTCTGTAGTACATGGACAAATTAAATAATTAATGAGAAAATTTGTGTTTAAATTGACCCTATAGATTTTTGTGAGCGGAAATATGTCACAGCAAAAATGTAATGTTCCCAAGACATATATAAAATGTTCTGAGGACAACAAAACGCCTATAGAAGGGTTATTTATGTCCCAAGATTTTCTGTGCTCCCCGGTATGAAATCTCAAGTATCACAGAAACTGCTCTCCATAAAAAAGCCTGGCCTTAGTTCTATATCATTTATGTTGAAGTGGTTTTCAAAAAAACAAAAACAAGAAAAGTTTTTTTTATATTTTGGACAGTTTTGTAGTAAATCATTTGATTATATCTAGTGCTGCATTCTTAATTTGCAAATTAATTTTTTCTTATGGGTTTGTGAATTCCCTGAATTGTTTGTTGTTGTGTTATGACCTAAAATACGTACAAAGTTGAGCTGGCAATGCAGTGCAAACATGTATTGTAGGCAGACTGTGATGATCATGATAATGAAAATAATAGCAAGTGAAAATGTAACTGTTCTTATCATCCATTGAACATCTGTACCTTTAAACATTGGCTTAAATACAGTATTCCTTTTTTTCATTTCATGCAATTTTTAATTCTGTGTGTTTCTCAGGATTCTTCAAAAAACAAAGCCAAATTTTGCAAGGTCTTGGAAGTTGACCAGAGCTCTGCAATCCACACATACAACTCATACTCATTAGCAAGGTAAGATAGATCTCATATACTATATTTCTTGTTTGAAGCCAGGAACTTTACAATGGAAAATCAGCATTAAAATCTTTAAATTGATAACACATTCAGTTTCATATATCATTGTTATCTCATATAGTAACATTGCCAATATCAAATATTGGTAACATGATATATGACCATGTATTAGTTGGTTTGTCTGTTTTTTTTTCTTCAGACACATGACTCTTTATTCAAAGAGCATGGCAACAATGGGAATTAATCACTGTTGCCAATTTGAGGCAGAAATGTTGATTATATTGATCCTGGGGAAAACCCATATCCTTGATGAGTTGCCAAGAACACTCAGCCATCTATGCTATCGTTTATTTTCTTCATACTCTTTTTAACTGTCAACCCATACACTACTAGGCAAAGCTTTGAGGGTGGGGGAGACTTGATTTAGTACTTATTAGCTGTACAAAAAAAGTTGTTTTAGACGATTGGTACCCTTTAATGAAGCAAATAGAAAGTAAATATTGTATGCTGAGAGCTAAATATTGTATGCTGAGAGCAAGAAAGGCACTAAATCATATATGCTTTTACACAGAGTTAAAGCCCTTCTGGCTCCAAACAGATTATATTGTCCCACATTTAGCTTCCTCATAAACATATAGCAATTGATTAAATATAGCAATTGTTTCACTTTCGAGTGTACATCCACTCTGTAGTAGCTAGAATGATATTGAATTGCCCTTGAGTTGTGTTTTTTGGTTTGTAATGTTTAATTCTTCTCTTCCAATGCTTGTACGTTGAAAGGAATTCAAAGGATTGATTTACACCCGTGCGTTACAAGAACAACACGGACTTGGCTGAAAATGAAAATAACTTCAGTCTGTGTCTCATTTTATTATCGTATCGGTTTTCTTTCTTTTTTTCTTTTTTTCTTTTTTTCATTTTGCTTACCACATTAATTCATGCTAAGAAATTTCAGTTATCTGACATGCACATATTCTCCGGGGGAGAGACAGGGACAGAGACATAAAGAGGGAGAAAGAGAGAGAAAGAGAAATATAGGATTAGAGAAAGAGATAGATGTACATGTAAATAGAGGGCATGAAAATATATTATAAAATATACATGTAGCACTCCAGCCTGTGTCAAATCATATAATTAAACTGTGCAAGTTAGCACTTTCTACTCTTTCAAACAATTATAAGTACAGTTTTGTATACATGTACACACATGGTTTTTTAATACTTCAATGTGTCCATGGTGTGATTTTGCTGGTAATATATTCAATGGATATTTCAAAGGGTCCTTTGGACTTTGGTACAGTAGATTAAATACTGGATTCAAGTGGAGTTTAATGGCTTGTTATCATTTTAAAGTCCATGTGATAGCATGAAGGCCGTCTTACTTATTCATGAGTAATGGTCTTTTTGATGTGTACTTTGTAGATGTACTGTAAGTGCTTTGTTTGAAGTTTTGATCCCTTAGACCTGTCATCAATTATACAAATTGATTAATGCTATGATTGGGAAATGTGAAGTTAATTTGTCACATCTAGAATAATAAGTAAGCCATGTATACATGTAGTTCATAATTAGTTTCTCTTCCCCTTCTGCTTTCATATGAACTAAAGAAAGATATAAGGAAATCTTGACATTACAACAGGAAAAATAATTTATTCATTGCAATTTCAATTTCCGCTTGCTTTAAACCTCTGTAGTACATGGACAAATTAAATAATTAATGAGAAAATTTGTGTTTAAATTGACCCTATAGATTTTTGTGGGCGGAAATATGTCACAGCAAAAATGTAATGTTCCCAAGACATATATAAAATGTTCTGAGGACAACAAAACGCCTATAGAAGGGTTATTTATGTCCCAAGATTTTCTGTGCTCCCCGGTATGAAATCTCAAGTATCACAGAAACTCCTCCTCTCCATAAAAAACCTGGCCTTAGTTTTGTATCATTTATGTTAAAGTGGTTTTAAGTAATATTACTCCAGTGCTTCTCTCCCTTTTCTTTTCCCATTGTATTCTCTCTCTCTCTCTCTCTCTCTGTGTCTATCTCTGTCTCTCTCTCAGTCTGTCTCTGTTTGTTTCTCTCTGTCTGTCTATCTCTGTCTCTCTGATCTCTTTCTCTTTCTCTCAGTCATATTTCATTTAACCCTTAAAATGCCAAGTTCAAGGAGTATGGATCCTGTTGTGCTTTTATAAGGGTTAAAAGCATCACTGCCTATTTCAGTGTGTATACTGTTTTCATATATTGGAAGTGTGTATATATCGTCTGTTTGGAGCTAGAAAGGCGTTAACCTTGTGTGAAAGTATTTGAGTTAACGCCCTTCTGGCTTGTTATGGAAAAGTATTTTACTTGGTCTTTATGTATTTCTTTATCACTTTGCTGCCCTTATATTTTACTGCCATTTGATGTTAATTTTCTTGTTTTATCATTTATTCTGTAGGTTACACACTACCCAACGTGCAATAAAACAAACAGAAGTGACGGTAGGCAAAGTCAGGACCTCCATCATCCAGAAATTAAGTGATACAACTAATAGAACTAGATTGGTAAGAATGATTTACTTACAAAGCCTCATTCACATATGAGGCATTAAACCACCTGTAAAACAATGAAGGTCAAGTAGGTCTGAATGAAAAAGCTGTGTGTATGAAAGGTTCCTAAGTGTACTGATGTACATGTTTGTTATAAGCTAACATGGTTGTCCACAAAGAATACTTCAAGCATGTAAACTTGAAACTTGGAAGGAGTATGATCTGATGTGTGCAAAGCCTTGTTTTTGCTGGGGTCCAGTGCATGCTTAAGGGTTACAGGTTCTTATATGCTCTCTGGTTAAATCTGAGCTATATTTTGAGGCATTTTCAAACAAATGTTATGACTAATACTGCAGTTAAAGAAATATGGGCCCTTTTGCATGAAACTTACCACTGATGGTACCTTTGCCATCAATATTAACTACCATAGCAACATCAAGCAACAGCCAATCAAATCAAGGTTTCCATGGAAGTTACCATAAATGGCAAAGTTACCGTCAATGCTAAATTTTATTCAACGGGACCAGGGTCATGAATGAACCTGTCACTGTTACATGTTAAAACCCATTGTGGACTACCCTGAGATACATGTAAAGTGCATTACCCTTTTATCATTTCATTTTGCTGTGACGGTTGTTTAAAGCGGTTTGTTGTGCCATCATGTGGTAACTAGTCTTCAAACTACTCTAAAGACCTTTCATTGTATAACATTTTAATCCAAGGAGAAATCATTACTATAGCAGCTTAGAATTTATATCATATTTATATCATATTTGTATCAAAGATATCTGACAAAAAGTTTTACCAAACTTTGATATTACCTTGTATGTTTTTATATTGCAGTGTTCAGAGAAGGAAGCAATAGAACTGAGGCTGCTGCTTTTAAAGGAAGAAATCATGAGCCAGAGGAAAAGGCTGGAGAGAGAAAAAGAAGTTTATGACCACCACAAACAACAGGTCCAATCAAAAAGTAAGATATGTAATAATACTAATAATATTCTGGATTTGTATACAACACCTAATGCATATACAGTCAAACCTGCTTTAGTGACCACCTGTCTACAAAGACCACATTTTTTGTTTCCCTTGAAAATGGTTTCTCATTGAAACATGTACTAAAGAAACCTGTCTACAAAGACCACCTGTCTACAAAGACCACTTTTTGTGTTTCCCTTGGGCGGTCGCTATAGACAGGTTTGACTGTACAATGTCTTAAGTGCTCTAATTCAGTATGTATGGTTTGTTTTTACTTCAGTTTTTACTTCAGTTTTCACTTCAGTTCAGTTTTTGTCATAAATGTTTGTAGTTGTCTTAATAGCAAATTATGATTCAATCTGTAGACCTCATTTAAGTAGATCATCTTTATGTTAAAGTGATGTGCGTCATAGTTAATAGGCTTTTCAATATACATGTACCACAATGCCCAATTATTTGATACAAAATATTTTCTATTCATGGAACATGTCTTTGTAAGTTTTACTAAGCATAAATTGTACAAACCCATTGTCAACTGAGGCTTGAGGTTATTGTTTGCATTGGCCTCAAAAGTAATAAAATTAATTTTCTCTCAAAACTTTTCAACAATTTTTACAAGTATGTTTTCTTGAAATCACAGAGCCTTTTAATTTTGGCAAACAGTCTTCTTCAAGATGTGTTCATTTAAAATTTATATTTTCTTTACCTTTTTTTTTCTTCTTCGTTTTTGCTTCTAGTGGAATCCACCAAGTTAAAAAGGGACGAATTGCAGCCTAGTAATGATGAGCTTCAAATAGAGATCAAAAACTTGACAGAGACAAAGTAAGAACTTCAGATGTTTCCATTGTTAAAGAGAATGCTATACCATAAAACTAAACTTTAGGCTTGGATTAGATAAAGCTGAATTCAATTGCCAGAAATGAATTATCCTTCAAATGGTGAGCTTTTAACCCCGAAAGACTGGGCTTCTTGAGAGTTTTTGAGGATGGGTATGCCCCCCCTCCCTCAACATCTCAGACACAAAAAAGGATTAATTGCCACAAAATTTTCCCCACATCTCCAAAATTATCTAAAGAATAACACTGCAACATACATTGTGTTTGAAAATGATTAATGTTGTCACTTAGTATAATTTTGCAAATTGTAGTCATAAACATAATTGTGTTATTGAATAATAAAAGCTTTATGAGAGTATCTTTAATACTGTGCAAAATAATGAGTTAGTATGTAGCTAACATATTTATGTGCTGCCTTTTAATTGCAGGGATATCAAAAGGCAGGTGATTTCCATGTACACAGCCAGGAAAGCCTCTCTCGTACAAGAACTCTCCCGTGTCTATCCAATCCAACAACTTCCAAACAATGCGTACACCGTCTGCACGGCACCTTTACCAAATGCAGAGAGCAACATACAAATGAGTGAGTTTTACAGTCAGTTGCAACATTTTAAGACCACCCATTCAATTTGCATTAGATATTCACTCCTGAATGATAAACACATATAAACCTAAACAACAACAACAACATTTACCCAAAGAAAAAACATATTTACAACAATTAATTTTAGACAAAATTTATTACTGGAATGGCTGGAGTTAAGTGCTCATGCTAACATTTGTCCCATTGGAATGCAGAGCTGTCTTGATCTTTTGGCCAGACATTGATGCATCATTTACAACAATCCTCCACAGTGCTTGGTCATCACAAGGGGTAGCTTTTCTTGCATGAACACATTTCCTTTTGTCAGAAAACAAGCCATGTCCTGAGAATTTTCTTTTATTTTTTGTCTCTTCAGTTATGAAACACACTTCTGTAAATTATATAATTACTTTATAAAAAAAGAACATGAATCTAGTCGGCACACTAGAAAAAGAATGAAAAGAATTTTGAATAGTTACTGTATCATTCCATACCCCTGCAGGTAAAGATGACTTGACGATATCCACAGCGCTGGGACATACAAGCCACCTCATCCTGATGATCTCAAAGTTTCTCCAAGTTCCGCTCCGCTATTCGATCCATTACAACGGATCCAGGTCTACTATACATGATCACATCACGGAACAGTTACAAGACAAAGACAGAGAGTGAGGATAATAAATTTCTGTCCATTTTATTAGTTTTTTTGTGTTGCTGTTGTTATTTATTGATGTTGTTGTTGTTGTGTGTTTGTCTTATAAGCAAATAATGGGGTCTATGACTGCCCAGGGGGAATTTAATAACATTACCATATATAATCATATATATCTGATGTAACGGATCCAGGTCTTCTATACATGACCACATCCCAGAAACGTTGCAAGACAAAGATAGAGAATAATGAATTTTCTCTCCATTTTATTACCGGTACCTGTATATTGCTTATTTTTGTCTTTCTTATTTGTTTTTTTTTATAGCTAAATGTAGTTAGCATAATTTAGTGGTATGTCAAACCAGGTCAGAAATACAAAAAGGCATAATCGTTCCTGATATTGGTAAATTTAAAGGAGTAACTTGATTTATGTGAATTACAGTTTCAGTATGATTTAGCTTGGTCAAGGTAGTACTACTCAGCTCTATATCCTAATGATATGCTTCTTCCTCTATGAACAAAAAAAGATCTATGATTTTCAACAATTATCTGTGGATAATAACTCTGGATATATGAAGTGCTTCAAGAAAGAACTCATCTGTTGGAAGCCAGAATGGTGACACCTTTGTGGCTCTCAATAAATGGAAATGTTGGACCTCAATATGGCTCATTATCTCATAATGTTACAAATTAACTTCATGCAATTGTCCATCAATTTCATTTTCATCTTATCTCTTTCCCTCTCTCCTCGATAGCTTTCCTCTCTATACCAAGGGCAGGGAGAAGTTCCACTTCAACTATGCCGTCTATCTCCTCAACCGTAACATTGCCCAGCTTAGGTACATCCTGGGACTTGGGACCTCTGACCTCCGTTTGACCTTGCCTAACCTCCAGACACTCCTAGAACTCAAGTGGGGCTTTTCGGTGTAAGTCTGACTGGACAATTTCATTTCAATTCATTGGTTTCCACTGTCTTATAAAATAAAAGTCTCAAATTCTTTTTAAAATTAAAGTTAGTCACAGTTTTTTTTCTTATTTAAAAGAAATTTCCTTTAGAGGATAATTGCCCTTTAGGATGATGACCTTGTAAGATAAACACCCTGTACTCTGGGTTTATTCATCTACTGGTAAGTTTATGTTTTTATCTTCCTCAGCTCTGTTCCTGCATCATCTTCTGGAGCCAACGCTCAGCCGCCTGGAGCCGCTTCTCAACCAATTCCAGCCGGATCTCCCCGGTCCCGTGCCAGCATTGGGATCCAGGCCTCCATGGCCAGTCCCTACATGTCTCCTAACCCTCCAAACTACTCATCAGAAGCTCCCAGTGTGCCAGCTGGTCTCCTGGGGGAGAACATTCCCAACAGCCCGCCTCCTCCTTACCACATCTCTGAGGCAGCTAGGCAGGGGAGGACTGGAGATGGGACCGGTTCCACCCCACAGGGCGATGAGGGATCGGTTCCTCTGGAGGCAAGAGGTGTGAATGGAGAACGTAGGGGTGGGGCACTCCGAGACAGAGGGGTAGTGGTGACAGAAGGAGAGGAAGCATCGCCAGGGGTTGATGAGGGCGACATGAATCACAGCAGTGGCGGGGATGCGCGCGATTCAAGCAATGGAGATGCGGCGGAAAGTGAGGATTCCCTCAATGGAAGGACTTCTGAAAGGGATCGCATCCCGAATGGAGCCGACAGTGATGGCGATGATGAAGATGACGAGGAAAGGGAAAGAGTGAGTGCTGAAGCTATAGGTATCAGCCAACTTAACTATAGTTCTGGTGATGCGCTTTCGCAGGATAGTGTTGATTTGGGTTCAGTGCATATAGGACAGGGCGTTGGCTCAGGAGCCACTAGCCCTACAAAGAGCAACCCATCACTAAGTGGCTCACAAACGGATCAACCTGCAGGTGAAAACAGAGAAGGATCATGTGAGCAATCAAAAGGAAGCAGCGAACAAACACCTTCGACAAGCCCAGCTCATAACCAGTCGAATTCTAATAATGCATCACCTCCCTATATTCCAGGGCAATGTGCAAAAAGTGATAGTCATTCCAGTGTTTCAACAAGCAAATCTCATGTCGAGAGTCATGAGGCTGACCCTACAGGCATAACCCAAGACCCCAAGGGGTCTGTGAGAGAAGTGCCTTTCATGGCTGTGGATCACATCTTCCGTTTCGACGACATCAGCTCGAGAGCCGATGCGCTGTCTAGTCTCGGTAGCTTTTCTAGATTCAAGTCAAACAACTCTGTGTCTATTCCCAAGACTAAGAGTGTATCAGATAGCTAACACAAGTCATTGTGCAAAGTTAGTTATTGACAATACATGTATGAACATTCAATAGAAGAATTTTACTAGGATCAGTCTTGAAATTTGCACTCTCAACTATTTTAACTACTGACAAAAAAAATTCAACTCAGACAGTAATGAATTCATTAGAGAGCATGTCCTACAATTCCATTATTTTTTAAATTACCAGTATTCTTATAGCCAAGTAGTCATTTTTCTTTAAAATTTGGAATTCAGCTCCCCCTTAATTCTTTATATAGGCTTAAAAAATGTTGTCTACTGATCAGATTGAACAAGATTATAGGTTAGGGCTCATATGCGTAGAATCCTTTTCTTCCAACCCCCATTAGCAGAGAACTTTGAAGTAACAATGAAGTTTTGATTGTTTTACAGCAGTTAATGCATAAGTTAATAGAAGTAATATGATATGAAATACTGCACTGAAATCATTATACTTGGCTATTATACGATTGGCAATGAAATTGTGGTGTTGAAAATGATGTATTTTCAACACATAATGAATGAGAATATAGAAGTGAAGCAGTCTGGATGTATTTGATCCTATATATGTTAGAGTTTAAAAACAACTACTGTTAACGCTGATATTTTAGCGTGATTAATTTTTCGCGCTGAGCGACCCCAAAACATATTCGCTGGTTCTTAAATTCGGGTTGCACGCAATTCAGCCCGTTCAGAACACACATAAGTAGTCATGCTTATATTTTCGCGAGTTCTAAAATTCGCGCTTGCCGATCTTAGCGCGAAATCCGCGAAAATTGATGTACCGCGAATATTTCCGCGTTTACAGTATGTAGTGAAATATTTTTATTTTATTCTGTTTATAACTTGCCCTACCCTTCAAATGTTCGCAATGAGAAACAAAATACCTTGAAATTTGCCACATAGGGTAACTCAGTACAAATATGAATATGAATTTAGTTTTCATAACTCGAGCAGTCTTGAATAGTCGTCTAATTATTCATTGAAGTGATCTGGCTTTGTATGTATTATTATAGGTATATATTAGTATATTTCAATTTTGATGTGCACAGCCCAAAGATGTTGGATGTGCCGACTCTGGGCTGAAATGGATGAAAGCACGGAGATAGGGGGAAAAAATTCCGCAAAGTTATCACCAAAAAACACAAAAACGTGAGATCAGCTAATAGTTATATGCACTACATGTAGACGCACAATAGTGATTGTGTATTCAATTCATGCTTCAGCATCAATTGACCTGCTGTCAATATACTACTAAACTAAATGAGTTCCCAAATTCAACCCCGGACCACAACACTAAACCTAACCCCAAACCCAATTGTAACATGTTATTTTTTAACGAAAGCCCAGAGCAATTTTTTGAGGAACACGTATCAGGGCATCAGGTTTTACCATTTCAGAATCTGACCTAAATGCTATCCTAGTAGATAATTCACTTCTATAAGGTCCCAGTATATACAGCCTGGTGTTGCCTCCACAAAGTTTGTGATCATTTTTGAAAATATTGCAGTTTATTTCAATACCATACAATTCATGATAATTGTGGTTGTTGTCTTTTTTCCCTCCCTTCCTTGTTCTGTGGTTTATTACTGGTTTAAGTTTGATATACATACGGGCAAAAATTCATGAGAGGTTTAAAATAACCCATCGTCTTTAAAACCATTAGTTAAATCTCCTCAGTGGAATAAAAATACGGGTAAATACATTAGAGGCTATATTTTAGATCAGCGTAGTTTTGCCCACTCGTAGGATATGAGGACATGCATGTACATGTATATGCTTATATGGAGGCTAAACTATGGGTTAAGAAAAATCTGTCTTTAATAGACCTGTTTTCGTAATGTAATCAAAATTAATGCATATAAGTCTTTGTTAAGAGCCTCGTTAAAAATAAATGTATGTATTTCAGTAGTCCGAATTTGAATTGCATACATTAGGTGTAACACAAATTAATGTGCCGGTATGCAATTCTCATTTTGACTATTGAATACAATTATTCATAACAGGTGAATGAAATAATTTGTAACATGACACTCGCCAAAGATTTATGCATTAGATTTGATTACATTACGAAAATTGTCTATTCAGGGGGTGTTTCACAAAGACTAAGATCGACTTTAAGTTGGACTTAAGTATAGACGGCCGTTCATGCCATTGTTTGCTCTCATCATTTACTGGCATTGGTCTCTCAAGGGACGTAGAAATCATGGTAAAAAATCTACAAAACTTACATGTTTTGATAATTCATTATTGAAGGAAAAAATATTGTCTAAAGATCATAATGGTGAGAGCAAACAATGGCACCAACGGCCTGTTATACTTAAGTCCAACTTAAAGTCGATCTTAGTCTTTGTGAAACACCCCCCGGGCCTGTTAAGTGAAGTATGCATGTGAAAACTTAAAGTATGATACAGTAATCTTTTCCTGAAATTTCCTGTGAAATGATATTGTATTGTGAGATAGAGAAATAAGCGACTGAATAAACAGCTTATTAAAATGAGTGAACATGCTGCAGTGATCTGAATCATTTTGAAGAAAAAAAATTATAAAAAGAACATTCCAGTTTGATGAGTTTAAAGAATAATATCATGCAATTTGTTGATTGGTTTTAATATGAAAACTCTGTTGATTGGGCACTTTAATGCACAAAATATTTTTATATCAGTTAGATATATTTTAATAAGCTGCTACATCTTACCGGTAAACCCCCGCACATTATATGACCGCTCTGCGATCTGATTTTGGAAAAATTTGTGATAGCATTCGACATGAATATTCAAAGAGGTACAATCTTAATAGTCAGGGTTTGGAATACTTCAGTGAATAAAAAGATAATGATGTTGGGAGACTGCAAATTTTCTTGAAGGAGCAAAACTCATATCGGATCAGAATCGTCATGACGTCATTTCAGTTGTGTGATCGTCTATGTTTTGAAGACCATTTGAATTTGCTACAACCAGGTATTCATTGTTAGTATTCATATCATTCAGAATCTCAGTCAGGAAAGTGATATATCTATTAACAATTTTTGTATCAAATTCAATTTCGATTTCTCAGAAAATATGATTGCAGAAAGATCATATAGTGTGCAATGGGTTTTTTTAACTTGGCATTCTCAAAGAGAATGATAATTATGATAATTGACTGAACGTTTTTGTATAGCACATAACACAAAGGCATAATTGCATGTCTCTATGAGCTTTACAGAACAGAATACAGTAGGAGTGGAAATAGTGCACTGGGTTCATAAATGTGAGAACTTACAAGATGCTAAATAGATGTGTTTTCAAATTACTCCTGAACTTTTTGTATATTTCTAAATTTCTAAGGTATTCCAGCAAGTTATAGAAAAATAAACACCATGTAGGGAGAAAATGTTCTTGAGTCTTGACTTATAATCTAGATGTATGAATGTTGATAGTCAACTACTTTCACATTGTTTATAATTGCACACACTGTATAATGGAGGTAAAGTACAATAATCTAGAAAGAAAAAGTGATGGAATTAGTTTTCTCAGAAGTACAGGAACCCTAGCATGCAAATAGTGGTCTTTTCTTGTTATCAAACCTCATTTGATAGTTTACCCTTTCTGTAAGATACAATAATTCTTTACCCATGCTTTTTCCACGGATCAAAAAGATGTCTATATATGTATGGCATATATGCCTGTGGAATAGGCCATTTTTGTAATGTAACCAAATTGATACATAATCGACTCAATACAAATTATTTCATTCACCCGTTACAAATAAATGTATCTCAATAATCAGAATGCGAATTGCTTACATATGTTGTTGCTAGGAAGGACAAAAATTATGTCTTGTCCGACCTAGCAACATGTAATATATGCAATTTGCATTTCAACTATTGAAATACAATTATTCGTATCATGTGAATGAAGTCATTCATATCGAGGCACTTATGTATAAATTTTGTTAAATTACGACATTGGCCTATTGGCCAGGTACAAATCTATGCTTTTATTGTTGAATGGAAATAGTACATGTACTTTTCTAAATGATAAGTTCTCTTATTTAGAGGAAGATATTGTGATACTGTTCATATTTCAGAGTTTATATTTCAAAATATCTGTATAATATTGCAAGAATAGTATGTACCATTTTATGGATTAAATGTATTGGACACACATGTTGTATTTTGATTTATATTACTGAATTAAATCAGACTTACACATATTCCTATTCTCATAGTATTTCATCAGTATAATGTGTGGGTGTGTGTGTGTGTGTTTGTTTTTTTTCTGAAAAGGAACAAGCAGTGGTTAGTGAAAATGAAACATCGGTTTTGAAGCTCATGTACAGTTTTGATAGCAAAAAGGAAATTGGAAAGAATTGGTTTATTATTGTCTCTTGTTGTTCTCATTTTATTAAATATACATCATTTGGTATTCTATTCATGATTTTGTGTGAGTTGTAGTGTAAATACCTACGAGGAATGCTAGATTAACGACTATACATTTCCTACACTAGGACCCTTCCAAGGTGATGGCTACCAGCACATTAATCCCAGCACTACGCTTGAAGAGAGAGTGTGTGTTGACTGCACTATACACACAGGTTAGTATTGCTAGTATAGACTGTTGAGCACCGAGTATCAAAGTGATCTGAAGAGATTTTTGAGGGCATATCAAAACTGTACATGACCTTTAAAGAGTTTAATGAAATCGAATAAAGTATACAGAGAAAGTGGAATTGGTACGACACTGATTAGAATTTATTTGAGAGATCACAAACAAATGAAAAAGAAGCTTGATTTTCTTAAAGGCCAGGTTCATTGATTTTGAAATCGACTGAATTTGGTATCATTGTAATCAGAACATTACACTGAGTAAAACTATCACATTTGTGTAACTTGTAAATTCGTGCGAAAATTATAAAAGTTGATTAAACTTGACGAAATATCACCCCACTCGAGACCCGAAAACATCGTAAGTCAGGTGATTTTTGAGTGACGTAGCACAATGAACAATTAATACAATGGGCCGCTCAGCTGATCGGTGCGCGATGCAGTTTGCGTGCAATTCACATGTATTGCATTGACTCTTGAGGACCGTACCCATTCTTACCCAACGTTGTTTACCTTCATCAAAGTCACCCTGAAAATATCGATATGGACGAAAACATACTTGATTTGAGTTTTGAGGAGATAGAAGAAGGAAGTACCTCGGACAACGACAACGACAATGGAGATTTGGGAGATCTAGACCTAGAAGAAGATCTGGAAGATTTTGCGAAGTCGATGGACAAGCACAAGCTGTCGGGGCAGCCGCAGTCGCTGCGTATCTACATGAGCCCGCATATCACAGCCAGGCCAGCCGGCCCGGCGCTTGATCGAGCTAGCTGTGAATCGCGAACCGGACTGATCTAAGTCTTCTCTCGACTTCCACTTTCCCCATTTATCTATCAAAAATCTAAACTAATCGGCCTAATCAGACATTTTCGTAATGAATATTTGGACAATTATATGTAAACTTGTCGCATATTTTGCCCCAGAAGAGTCGTTAGTTCAGCATGCAAAATGTCTTAGGCACTCCCAGATCCGACACATACACGCTGAGCTGCCCTCAGAATATGTGATTATTTTCCGATTTTTATGGTCAAATGTGACGGTAAATAACATAAAAATCGAATACACATTTGTAGAAAGTATTATTTATTCAGTGTATCTCATTCAAAGTGCCTAAAATAAAGGAAATATCACAACTGGCGGTAAATATACAAACAACGTTAACCCATATCTAAAAATTGCAATGGGTATCCAACATTGTCCCGAATGTGTGATTGCAGGTTGTTCATAATGTGACGTCATTTTATCGCATGTAAATAACGCCGTCATTTCACTTTGTGAGTGGGTTTTGGAAAGGGTATCAAAATTGCAATTAATTTATTCCTCACAATAGTGAGGGCTTTAAAAGTACTTTAGTCATTTTGTTAATGTTCTCAGCAATCTGTAGAGGTGTGATTTGCCTTTTTTCCAAATTTCAATGAACCTGGCCTTTAACAATATAATTGGTTACTGCAAAATGTCACAAAATCCATCAATCCAATTCTTCAGTGGACAGGTGCGGTTCTTTCACTGTCTCTAATTTGGCTATCAGTCTATACTTCGTCCTTCCCATAGCATTCTTCATTTCTCTTTCTTCTTTGGAAAGACTACCGTCTCCAAATCTTAACAAGTCCTTCATACCATCCGTAACATTTTTTAATCCAACTTGTTTTATCTTCTTTAGTGAAAGACTGCAGCCTCCACACTTAAACATTTCCTACGAGGCCAACAGCAAAGAGACCCCTATTTGAAGTATCGGATCATTCTATCCATGCCACATTGAATCTTATTTTTCATCTTCATCAGAGGAAAACTGCAGCCTCCGAACCTTGACTGGTCACTCCGAGGGTGACAACAAGCATGGTTCATGCCATCTTAAAGCATTTTTCATCTTCTTCAGTGTACGACTGTGATCTCAAAATCTTGACGAAACCTTCAGAGGCTTGACAGCAAACACTGATATCCTACTGTCCACAGTTGAATATCAGCTCCTCCTTCATGCTATCTGTAGCATTGAACTTGATCAGCCTCTTCAGACTGAGGCCCCAAACTCTGAATACTCCTGATGACAACAGCAGGTACAACACCACCCAGTCTTAAGCCATCGGGTCGAACTTCATGCCACCTGTGCCATTTTTCATCCAATTTGTTCATCTTCTTCAGTATATGACTGTGGCCACCAAACCTTGACGAGACCTTCAGAGGCTGAGAGCAGGCACGGCTCCTCTGGATGGAAGGAGAGAGAGGGGATCGCATTCTTCCCGGCCTTCTCAATTGTTGATGTCATTGAACCCTAGAAAAGAGAACAAAATACAAATAGTATTGTCAAGCTGCTAAGCTAAAGCTAATACAATTCTGGTAGCAAATGGGTAATTCGAAGAAAACATTGGATAGGTCTTCACATTGTTCAACTTCCATCAAAAGATACATTTGTTTGCTTAATGTTCTAAAGCATATGGGGATCATATAGGCTCAAATTCATAAAGGTGGATTGAGTAAAACCTAGTTTGACCCAAGTCCACTGATTCATGGAGTGCCTAGTTTCAAGCTCTTTGTTCTGTAAAGACTACTGTTCTTCTCTATCAAAAACAAATAAATTAAATGAATAGTAGTCATGAAATGAAAATGGGAAATTGATTTTATATTGATTTTTTTTTAAAATGGTTTATTTGACTAAATGAAGATGTTGACACACTGTGCTCTATAAATCATTGGACTATTAAACTGCACACTTAAACCTGGACTTAAGTTAGTACATTATTACGAATACTGACTATAGTCATTACAACTACATGTATGTTTCAAATTCAAAGGACATAGTCCTTACCTCCACCAGGTCCCAAAAGCAAATCCTGCCATCTTCCGAGCCGCTGACGACATGGGTGTCAGTCTCGTTCATACAGCACTCAATGCGATAGTCTATGTTGACATGGCCCTGGTATTCCCCTAGAAGCTCTCCATTGTCCTTGTCCAGGAGTCGAAGAGTGGAGTCTTGGGAAGAGACTAACATGCACTGGCCATCTTTGGTGAAGCACACACATGTCACTGGCTCTGCAAATTAATTATAACAATAATAATAGTTATGTACGATACTTAGCAATTAATATGATTCTGTATATTAACCATTTCCCTAGTCATTGAATTCAACTGCTAATCAGTGCAGTGTGCACCCTCTTTTCATTACTAGAGAGCATTTACATCCTACTGGATACCCACTTATATCTTGGTGGAGAGAATCGAGGTAGAAAAGATGACTTGCTTGAGGACATACAAGTGCCATGGTAGGGATCGAACCTAGGACCTTCACATCTTCAATCAAGTTTTTTAATCACATCACAACAACACAGGTTCTCATTGGTGTATAATTGAAATAATACATTTATTTAAATCTAAATTGTAGGCTGTAGAAATAAAGGATCCTTTGCAAAATCCCAGACTTTAATCATCACATTGCTCCACTTACTTGAAATACAATCAGAATGCATCTTGCCATTCCTGAGGTCATATCGCCTGACCTTTCCATCCACGGAGCCAGTCAGGATCTCGTGATCGGTGACTTGGATTGACGTGATGCTGTCCTGCGCTTCCTCTAGTGTCTGAACGGGGTCAAACTTGCGTGATCGGCAGTCCCAGGATTTCACAGTTGCATCGATGGAGCCTGGGTTTCATTCGGACAAGAATTTTAACATCATGAGAAGGAAATTTGAACACATACAAAAAAGATTTTGGGTGATCCAGCATTTGTTATTGCATCATTTTCTCTTGGCCTGAATTAATCAATGACATGATCGTATCATCCTGAGCTTATTTGGGGCTTAGATAATGTACTTGATATTCAACACCAATATTCAGTTAAGTCAAGCTAGCACACTAAAGCCAATTATTTTGAAAGTCTGACAATGTAAGTGGTTCTCATAAGGGTAAAATACATGTACAAGAAAATATATGCAAAATAATGTTTTCAATACATATATTTGGAGGTATCTGAAGCTGAGAAAACAACAAAACCAATGTATGTGAAGTCACATTAATTAAGTATTTTGGCTGAAGTCGGCTTGCTGAAGAACAAATTTAGATGTGGTCAGAATACTTCTTGAACTATTTTAGCAATGCAAAGTCCAAAGGAGAATGATGATCTGTCCAAGAATTTAACTGCATACTAGCCCTGTGGACCCTCTCTCTCTCTCCATACTTTGGTGATCATGCAGATGCACAACTCTCTAGTCTTCTCCATCAGTTCTACCCCGTGGCAATTCACTCACTTATCTTAAAGCCATTTCTTCAGGCTATCCATTCAAAGTACCCTTCTTCCTCACCTCCTCTCTTCCCCTTGATCTATCCTGAACTTACCTGAGAAAATAATGGTAGATTCCTCATTGAAGCACACACAGTTGACCCTGCCAGCATGACCTCTGTATTTGCGCATCATCTTCCCGCTGGCTACGTCCCACAGGACAACTGTCTTGTCTCCTCCACATGAACAGAGATGCCCATTGTCAATGGAGGCCCGAGCGTCCAGCACTTCATAGCCATGGCCAGAGTAGGTCTGTTGAGTGAAGGAGCAAGAGGGAAGGAGAGGGAGAGAAAGAGAGAAAGATAGACAGATATGCGGGAGTTGGGAGAAGAAGAGAAAGAGTAAGCAAGTATGAGAAAGAGAGAGAGAGAGAGAGGGAGATGGGGGAGGGAGGGGTGAGAGAGATAGATAGAACGACGATTTGTCATAACAAAATGGGATAAAAAATTTGCAAATGAAACTGAAAGAAATGGTAACACTAGGTCTATATATTCAACCCCAAAACATCATATTTGTGTGCGGCTTCTTTAATTGTGATAAAAACTTGTAATCACCACCATTTATCTACAGATTTGTGTTTCTGGATTTTACATGGGGGTACTTTTATCTTGGGTATTTCATATGGATGCATTCAATTTTATTTTGAAACTGCAGATTACAAATGTCAAAATGTCAAAATGTTGATTTTACACAAAGAGTAGCTTTATACCCTGATCTTTCCTCACATTTTTAAAATACCAATACTTAATCTGCACATGCAGTGACAGTATCATTTAACATTAACACAGCGCTATTTACCGGTAAGTAATATTGACTGCCTTCAGGGCAATACAACATATATTGCCCGAACTGAAGGTGAGGGCGATATATGACAAGTCGTATTGCCCTGAATTAGGCAATCAATATTACTATTATTAACCACATCAGACATCTAGAGCAAACAAGAAACTTTAAATAACTTATACAGTCAAACCTGCTTTAGTGACCACCTGTCTACAAAGACCACCTGCCTACAAAGACCACATTATTTGTTTCCCTTGAAAATGGTTTCTCATTGAAACATGTACTTAAGGAACCTGTCTACAAAGACCACCTGCCTATAAAGACCACTTTTTTGTTTCCCTTGGGCGGTCGCTATAGACAGGTTTGACTGTACTCTTAAATTATGTAAAATACAGTACACTACACTGCACAGGGTTTCCTAGCATGAACAGTTGCAAAAACATCGTCAAATCAGCACTGTGCATCCAGTGCTTGACAAAATTTTCGATACACTGCAAACAGTGTACTCTGGGTGTGATTATAACCACACAATAGAGTGCGCGCAAAGTGCGCAGGTTCTCATACGCGTAATAGATGCGTAATGAAAATTACAAAATATCCGGATGTTGGCTCTACATTATTGCCCGCTAGTTTAACACGCTTTTTGCCATTGACTTTTCTGATCGGGCAATAATATTTGTTCATTGGTTGACCGTGTATTATTATTGATCGGCAAATTACACACAAAATCCCATTGACTTTGCTGAGCGGTCAATATTTTGTTCACCCATAGTTTTGTTGGCTTATCAATTAAACTTCGAGGGCAATAACATTTGAAAATTGCCCTGCTCAGATGTCTGATACGGTTAATAATACCTTTTGTTACTCACACTAACTCTCAACTGATTAAAGGTACTGTCCCATTTGCTGGCCCCAAAAATGAAAAGGTTAAATTCCAACAGCATTTAAAAGACAATACTAATTTAGAACTTCCCTAAAAAAAAGGGGGCTTGAAAATGTCTTTAAGTGGGAAAATAACGACTATTAGTTGTTGAATCGACTTAGGAGCTATAGAGCCAGTAAGTAATAGTCTGATTTTTCAGACCATTGTACAGAATGGTCGTACGTTTTATGCTGCGCAAAGATTCAATCAGTTTAATTTTGGCCATTACAAGAAGTGGGTTATTGATGTAGACAAATGCTCATGTACCCTTTACAGCTCATTTTATGTATGTTAATACCAAATATGAAAAAAGCCAGTCAGTCACTCAATAGTGTCTGACAGTGAAGTCTAGCAAGTAAACAGGTTTCCTTGCATAATTTGAATATTAGGACACTGCTAACGTTTAAATTTCACAGATAGACCATACATGACATATTCATAATTCCTGCAAAGTTCTACAGAATTTGATGCTGGCTGCAAAAGGGACATAGTATCTTTAAAACAGCTCACCTTTAACAGTAGTCCTCTCTTTGGGTTCCAAAGCTTTAGGGACTTGTCACTGCCACATGACATGCAGTAGTTTCCATCTACATTGAACCGCACTGCCCGCACTGCTCCTTGCTTGCAGTCCAAGATCTTCACAAGTTTAGTTGGCAAAGACTCTGACATATCTAAATACTGCAAATAGAAAGACGCAGAAAGATTGCATGTACTACCAAAAAGAGCATATTTTTATTTACAAAAGTAAACCTTTCATCTGTTCTTTGGAAGACATTAAAGGGAAAGTTGAGTTCTTGTTTAAGACCGCAAATGCCTTCAAAGTGCATGGTTATTGCTCTTATTATTTATGACATTTCTAGTGCTCATTTAGGACCTAAAATTGCTATAAAGATAATTTTAGACCCCAAAATGTGTGGAATTTATCCAATACGATCATACCAATTCAGCTCCACTTAAAAAAAAAATATGGTGACCGTTAATTAATAATAACAATACACAGGCTCGGCTGGATGTGCGTATTATAACCAACACGAAAAAGCCAACAAAAAGGCAACATCGGCATTGGCTGGAATGAAACGTATAGGCGCTATCTCATTTTTTCAACGGTTCAAATTATCTAATATTTGTGGTAGCACACAAATATTAGAAATGGTTATATTTATGGATATTTCAGCCGTCTCTGAACCGATTTTGATCAAACAAAGATGATTTTGTCATTTAAATTGTATGTTCTTTCAAATTTGACACTCAGTTTGTCATCTCACAAAAAAATATTTTGTGTAGCGCCCTCTGCAACAGAACTCAATTATCCCTTTAAATAAGGAAATGTCAAAAATTAAAGATTTAACTGCAACACCACAAATTTCCAAGTGTTAATATTGAACAAGTTCCGTTTTCTTCTTTATTTCCTTTGAGTGTGGAAAGACTTACAGTATCTATTTTGTTTACCGGTAAGTTTAGCTTTAAATTTTTCCAGGGATGGGCTATTGACATGTGAAGAAGGAAGGTTGTTCCAGTCCCGAACAGAGTTTACGAAGAAGGAGTCCTGGAATACCCTGGCCCTATGCCTGATCTGGAGATATTTCTGGTCATTCCTTCTAGTAGCTCTTGGGTTACGTTGAATAAATTTATCCAAATGGATATCGACTACCGGTAGGCCATTCTTCATCTTATATAACATGGAAAGTCTTTGATTCCTCCTTCGTGTCTGAAGGGATTTTCAGCAAAGATGGTTCAGGGCCTTGGTAACAGTGCCCTCTTCCTTCAGGTAGTTATTAGTACAGAATCTTGCTGCTTGTAGCTGCACTCTTTCCAGGGACTTAATGTTTGTCTTCGCAGATGGATCCCAAGCTGCTGCTACATACTCAAGCTGCTGCATAGAATTCTTCGCCTACGTACATGTAGGAGTCCTACTTCTTCTCCTCTTCATAGAATTCTTCTCGCATACCTTCTTTTCCTTTATTTTATTCTCATCCGGCCTCCTCCTTGTTTCTCATCCTTTATTTTCTCACCTTCATCTTCTCTTCCTCCTCCTCAACACATAGAACTTTAGCTTACATCTACTAATCTAGCGCATGCGCATTACGTTCATCCCATCTCAGCTCAGCCTCATTTTCCTAAATTGGCACCTACATAGGCCCTTCTGATTGGCTCTCGCTGGCTGCCATTTGCTCCCTGGGGGTGGGTGGAAGCTTTGATGTTTCATTGAATTATTAGAGAAAGAAGACGATTCGTTGTACCGTTCTTGTTTCTTACTAATCCTCCTAGACTAGTCGGCCGTCGGTACTAGTAAGTAGATCTAGACCCTAGGTCTAGTTTTAGTAAGTATTAAAGTAGATCTTGATCTAGGTACAGTCTACAGATCTAGACTAGATCTAGTAGGCCTAGATCTAGACCTATTCCAATTTGTACCCTTCTCGACAAAATTTCAAAAACGTTTCTTTGTCTGCTCCTTTTTCTTCCTACGTGAGTATAATCTACGTCCTCGTACTTTTTTCTCTTCTCTCTCTCTCTCTCGAGCTCTCTCTGTCTTTTTTTTTTTTTTGGGGCAATCGCTCCCACTGCCCCCACCCCGCGTAGCCAGGGCCCTGGCTACGCGCCTGTACTAGTAGGGCAGGATGGCATCAGTCATTCGATTCCTTGACTTCCAACAAATATTGGAACAGGTGGGACAGTGAAAAGGTGTAATGTTTACTATTGCTACATCTTGTTTTACCTTCACTTATCAAAATGACAATCATAATATAGAGTCTAGACTAGAATAGTAGATTAAATGAACAAATTTCATCAATCAGACCCTACCTGATGAATTAAAGAGAGGAGCCGACCCTACTATACCCAAATCAGAGCTAGCACTTGTAGCAGAGGCTAACGAACAAAAGAGACACCTAGGTAGCTATCGCGTATCGATATCGCAACGAAAGTTCGCCCTTACTATTTTTTTGGATGTCGGTGTTTTTTAACCTAGACCAGCCATCCTTGCATCCTAACGCTGCATTTGATTGGCTCAAAAGTATTCTACCCGATTTGTTACCTCGTGTGCTCCGGCAGCTCCTCATCAATGCAATATTTAAAAAAGTTTTGGACCTGCATTATTTTTTTCAGAATCGACGTAGATTTTCTAGGCCTACATACGAACGCAGCGGAACTCGCTGAATTGTCCCATCAAATCATCGTGCTGGCACGCGACGCATGATGGAGGCTAATAAATGTGATAGCATTGAAATTCCAGTTAATTTAGTGGTAGGTAAATTGAAATTCGCATAGCCTAGGGCTAGGCCTAGATCTAGACCAATACAATAGTCTAGGTTTAGCTAGATTTCTAGACCAGCTCCAGGGAGCTCCGCCGCTGAAGTTAAGGCGTCGATCGGAGTTAGCCTAGATCTAGACCTATAATTGTATAATTAAATATAGATCTAGGTCTACTCTAGAGGCTTAGAGCAGGCCTTAAATTTCAATATTTTTAGGGCAAGGGCAAGGCCACTTTTCTGTAGATCTAGTGTAGGCCTACTGCTGGCACTACTGTGTAGTGTAGGGCACATTTCTATACTAGGTCTAGGCCTATATAGCCTATATTACAGCACAAATAGGTCTAGGAAGAATTGGAAAGGGCATAAAAAATCTCCAATTTAAGGCCAATGAGAGGGGCATTAATTGAGGCCAATCAAAAGGGCATCCACGGCCATGGGCGGCATGGCCTTGGTGGCCTTGGATTAATTTAAGCCCTGTCTGTATAGTCGAGTCTAGATCTATAGTCTAGATCTAGACAGACTATCTAGGCCTATATTTATATATAGTCTAGAGAGTCTAGATCTATACCTACACCTATATCATCATCTAGATCTAGACCTAGACTAGTCTAGCTGGTCCTAGATCTATATTAGATCTAGACTCAAGACAGTCTCTATACGTATAGGCCTAGGCCTAGTCTAGGCCTAGACTACAACTTGTTGAGTGAGTCAGGGGCAGATCCAGCCGGTGGCAAGAGAGGGGGCCCAAAAAGGGGCCCACTTCGTGCGATTTTAAAAAATTTGTTTGACTCTGAAAATTGGAAAATCGTGCCGGTCGATTTTCTGCTTTTTTTGTTTTTGTTTTTGCTCAACAGGGGGGAAAGTGCTATTTTTC
This sequence comes from Mesocentrotus franciscanus, assembly GCA_037976565.1. Classification (NCBI taxonomy): domain Eukaryota; kingdom Metazoa; phylum Echinodermata; class Echinoidea; order Camarodonta; family Strongylocentrotidae; genus Mesocentrotus; species Mesocentrotus franciscanus. Next base: position 26,411,773 of record CP137686.1, read on the forward strand.
TGTTAACCACCACCCCTTGAGCTTCAAATGTTTGGAATAAAGAATGATGACAATGGTCAAGTTTGTAATGTGTTGTAATTAATACAAAATTCAAGAACACTGATGAGGTGTGTAAATTTAAAAAGATTGATATAACCTGTGTTCCCTAAGAATAGGGACTTTTAGATTTTACACGAGAACGTGGACTGCCACGGTGACATCCTTTTAAGGTAATGTGACGTCCTTTTAAGGCACTGCCGGGCACGGGCCATGCAGTGCCTTGAAAGAATGGCACACGTGGCAGTTCATGTTCTCGATCGTCGTGTAAATCTTAGTAAAAGTCCCTAATGATAACAATTTACTGGTACAGACACCCTACTATAAGTAGGGTGTCTGAACGATTTTTCAGTTTTCCCTTTTGGATCGTTTTTCACCATTTTGGTTGGATAATTGAAAAAATTATTCACTCAGAATAATACATTTCAAATTTCAAGACTCACCGATGTTTCTATCAAAAGTTACAGCCCCTTCAATTCCCTACAATATTCATCCATTTTTGTAAGAATCGACGAAAAAGACGTACACGCAGAGTTATGTTGTTTTGCTAAATTTAGCACAACAGCTGAATTGCGCAATATGCAAGCGTACACATACGCGTGCAAGCGCGCGTGTTGCTTAACTGATGCGCGATCGGCAATCCATTGTCTTCAATGGGCACCCACTTCGGGTTTGTAGACACGCGGCCCGATGCATATTCATGTGCAGATTTTACGCTATCACCATGGGTTCGGCGGCGCGGAGCTCACGCCTCCCTACTTAGCTGATCCGAAAAATGTGGGGAAGGGTATTTTCAAACTGTAATTGTTTGTGATCCCTGGGGCTAGCGAAAAATAAGCGTAGGGATATTTTCCTTACGACTGGGACTACTTATCGCCAGGGGCGTCATATCTCATAAGTGGCAAATTTCGAGTTAGCCAGGAAACAATGTTTAAATAGCTGTTTTGACCAAGATATTTTTAGAATTTTGAGATGACGCCCCTCTGGAAATATTGGAATTAATCTGCTCTTTCATATGACACCTCATTTATTGAGTATCACCTTCAGGATCACAAAGAATAAAGGTTAATTTGAACTTCAAAAAAAAAAAAACAACTTTGACCAATTTTGCATGATCGCGTAATGCACATAGACTGCATAGGGATGCGTGCAATCTCTATGGGAAGGATTTTAGCACACAACATCGGGTGCGCGATCAGACACCCTACTATAAGGCCCTAGAGGTATGTCGCAAAATTGGCTCGACAGAAATATGAGATGGAGAAATGATTTACAATTCTGGTGTGAAATATTATTGCAACGCTGTTGACAAAATTATTGCTACATGAATTAAGCTCTCTTTTTATAATTAGTTTCGATTTTGGTGTTTGGTTTTATGGACTGAAATCATTCTAAACAAATATTCATGTGTTTTGTTTTTAAATTACACTGCAATCCCTGTGTTGGGTGTAGACAGTGTTATTAGTAGCACTTAGGTGTTTTTGTAAATGTTTGAATGCTTAAATGCACCGTCCACGTCAAACCGGTTGAAATGTTGCAATTTTCAATTGACTTTGATCAAACCTGCATAAAATTAGCTTCAAAATAATATATTGCGTGTGGTATTTGCTTGGTTAATAGGCACTCAAATTAGTTGATAAACCAATTGAATATCGTTTGTTTCCTATTATACTGTTGAGTTTATTGACTTGTATCTATAAATTGGCCTTGGCAACTCACAACCAGTTTGTCATGGATAGTCACAAATGTGATCTGTATATGCGTAATTCCGTTACCGGCAATAATACATGTAGTTTGTCATACTTTGTGTGATGTTCCTACTTGCAAACCAATTTAATTTAGTTGTAAACTAGTGACTATATTAACACATATTGACATAAATTTCATCACTTCATGCCAATATTTGTTCAGAAAAGTCATATTTACTTGCCATTTAACAATATAAAATAAGTGTTTTAATTCTGACAGTTTTTTAAAATTAAGTACACACATTTATGAAATGCTTTGCCGTTGAAATCAATTATTGCAACCCCTGAAACAATGATACAACAAATAAGCCTACCTAATGTTTACGAAAGGACTTTTTGTCGAGCTTATTTCAGAAGATGTAATTCCGTTACCATCATTTGTGTAATTCCGTTACCACTACCTCTCTTCAAAAAAACATCCAGCATAGATAAACCATGACAACTTCACCCAAAAAAATCTTGCCATGGGACAGTCAACAATACAAGCACCCTTTATTTGCATTTATTCACCCCCAATTGCCTGCAGATTTCAGAGGAATTCTTTTCAAAGTCATTTAATTCCGTTACCGACATACTTTTGGTCCTGGGGAGTTTCGAATTTAGAAAAATAATTTTTTTAAATTTTGATTTGCTAACAGGTGCATAATACAGTAATTTAAAAAGATAAATAATCAGCTAGGTCTAACCACCTGTCTACAGTATGTAAAAATAGAGCCCAAATTTCTCTGAAATGTAATTCCGTTACCGTGGAATTGCCCAGGTGCATCGTATACACAGAGGTTTGAGAATTTTTTTTTTTTTTTTGCTCATATCCTGCATCAAAAATTTATTGGTTTTTGATTGGTTGAGAGCTCATCACGTGACCAGAAATATTTCAACTATTTTAATGTTGCTCTGAAAAAGTACTATATGAGAGTAGGCCTACTATTTGGGGGTTGACATTTTTTTTTTGTTCTTTTTTTTCTTCAATTTGAAATTTTTTTAAAAAATCTAATAATTTGTGTTTATTTTTTATTCTTTTTTTAATAAAAATTGTTTAATTTTTCAAATTTTTCCCCAAAATTGTAATTTTTTTTTTAAAGATAAATTTTAGATGCAGGATATAAACCAAATATACCATGCCTTCTTTTCGAGGTACCGGTTAAAACTATGGGCCTCAGTGACTCCAAAGTACCATTTGCTTCGGGGCTGTGCCCCTCAGCAAATAGTACCGGAGTCACCTCTGGGGTTGAGAATTTTTTTTTTTTTTTTTGCTCATTATATCCTGCATCAAAAATTTATTGGTTTTTGATTGGTTGAGAGCTCATCACGTGACCAGAAATATTTCAACTATTTTAATGTTGCTCTGAAAAAGTGCTATATGAGAGTACTATTTGGGGGTTGACATTTATTTTTTATTCTTTTTTTAATAAAAATTGTTTAATTTTTCAAATTTTTCCCCAAAATTGTAATTTTTTTTTTAAAGATAAATTTTAGATGCAGGATATAAAACAAATATACCATGCCTTCTTTTCGAGGTACTGGTTAAAACTATTGGCCTCGGTGACTCCAAAGTACCATTTGCTTCGGGGCTGTGCCCCTCAGCAAATAGTACCGGTACTATTGGAGTCACCTCTTGCGCATAGTTTTAACCAGAACCTCTCAAGACAGTGTATATTTGTATACTATCACCCCTGGCGCGAGCGCGCGGGCAAGGGTATAACGTACGTATAGTGTATGGGTATATGGCGTACGTTTCGAAATCGCATGCGCGTCATGCGTGAGAGCGTTTTTCAGACTGTCCAATGCGTGATGTCATGCAGAATGCGTGACACTTGCGGTAGCTCTGCTACTAGGCCTAATACTATTACTATCTATGACTATGTACCTTTGAATTATGCTGTGAAAAATGTCATGAAACATTCCCAACTTGTTACGTCTGCAAAAGTGCACAAGAATAAAAATGGGCTCAGTATCAGTTAGATCTATTAGTATTACATTAGTTTAAATATTTTTTTTCTTCTTTATTTCTAGTTCTGCTTCCACCCATTCTATGTCCTGTGAAACGATCAGGAACCACAATAATGATCAAATGGTGCAGTGCAAGATCATCGGCAATGATCAGTCAGGTATACATGTATTTATTCATGTACCTATCAATGTTTATATTTTCTTTCTTTATTATCTTTGACTTATCACGTAATGCTCTGTAGGACATTCTACCAGCGGGATATAAGTACCATCTGTGCGACATCGACGAGTTGCCAGGATCAAGCTACTCGTTCAATGCTAACCTGAGAGTGAATGTAGCAACTGAGGACCAAGCCGTCCAGTGGGTTGATGACTTCAAGAGATCATCCTCCTGCACATGGCGAGTTGCGCAGACATTTCCATCATGTACTGGGAAATATGTTATCTTCAAAGTGAGTATTTCAAAATGCAATTCATGTGTTGTGTGATATCACATCCAATGTCAAAATTCCAATACTCCAATAGAGACCAATAGGAGAGAAAACTTCTATTGGTCTGTAATGTTTTTTTGTTTGTTGGAGTCTATTTGGAGTCTAGGTGACCAATATAATTGAAACCTATGGAGACCATTCAAACCATCAGAATGTTGTTGGACCAATTGCAACCTAAAGTAACAGACCCAGAATATAGCACCCATATAATCCAACAGACCAATATAATTGGAATCCATAGAGAACTCATAGAGACCAGAATCTTGTTGGACCAATATAAACCAACAGGACCCACAGAAACCAACATAAACATACCTAGAATAGGACCAATAGAAACCAACAGGACCCACAGAAACCAACATAAACAGACCCAGAATAGGACCATTAGAAACCAACAGGACCCACAGAAACCAACATAAACAGACCCAGAATAGGACCAATAGAAACCAACAGGAACCACAGAACCCAACATGAACAGACCCAGAGTAGGACCAATAGAAACCAACAGGACCCACAGAAACCAACATAAACAGACCCAGAATAGGACCATTAGAAACCAACAGGACCCACAGAAACCAACATAAACAGACCCAGAATAGGACCAATAGAGACCAGTACAGCACACATATTGGCAGTCCAAGTTAAAGTCAACTGGTACTACCAGACCATTGTATGTTGGGCATACATTCATTTATTTTCACGGAAAATATATTTATCATGATCTAGCTGTCAAGCAAATGTTACAATGCACATCAACTTTGTCATTTGTATGAATTCTCTTAGGCAATCATTGACAAATAGATTGTGACCATGTTTTTCACCTGATTCACAATGTAAAAGAAAAGTAAAAGAAAAAGAACAGAAAAGGAGAGGTGTCGTAGTCTAGTGGATCAGTCACCTGACTGCAAATCACAAGGTATGGGGTTCAAATCCCAGCCCGACACTAACGTCCTTTAATTGGCAAGACATTAATCTACATTTGCCACTATCCACCCAGGTGTTAAATGGGTACCTGGTAGGATGCGAAATTTAATGTAGTTTGCTCAGCATTGTGAGCATCTGTAAGTTGACGCCTGGCTGGAATGTTACCCAGGGAGTGAAGAATGTGCATGTGCGATGTCCGGGGTAATATAAGCCTTTAGAGACATCGTTGATGTATTAAGCGCTATATTAAAGTGGAATATTATTATTACATGTATTACAGTCAAACCTGTCTATAGCGACCGCCCAAGGGAAACACAAAAAGTGGCCTTTGTAGACAGGTGGTCTTTGTAGACAGGTTCCTTTAGTACATGTTTCAATGAGAAATCATTTTCAAGGGAAACAAAAAATGTGGTCTTGTAGGCAGGTGGTCTTTGTAGACAGGTGGTCACTAAAGCAGGTTTGACTGTAATAACCATGAAACAACTTGTACAACGTACTCGTATCTACATGTATATATGTACGAGCTTGAAACTTCCAATCTGACACTCATATGCACTTCACTTCAAATGATCTTCATGATGGAGTAATCACAAAATTTAAAAGTCACATTTGGTAGCCAGATGCAAATATTGATTAAAGGTCATCAGTTGATCAAAGGTTTCAGTAGGTCGAATTTGTAATATAGGCCTATTCAGGTTTCTGTTGGTAGGGAAAGTGGAATATTCGACCAACAAATTTTTTTTCTATTGAACCCACAGAAACCGATAGAAAATTAATATTGGACTAACAGAAACCTATCGAAAATTTCTAGAGGACCTACAGGAACCAATAACAAAATTCCCATTGGACCAACAGAAACCCACACAAAAAGTGTACTGGACCTACAGAAACCAATAGAATATTTCTATTGGTTTCTGTGAGACTAATGGAAATTTTCTATGGGTTTCTAGATCTGTTGACCCATCAAATATTCCACTTTCTCTATTGAAACCAACAGAAACCAATAGGCCTATCGGTTTCTGTTGGTCCAATAGCCTATTGGAAATTCGACCCGGATTCTAGCTCTGCTATGAATTTATAACGAAAAATTGAGTATTCTGCTACAAAAACTTTTGATAGAAAACGTCACTGACATTACACAGCAAATGTGGTGGAAGTCAATTAATTTGAAAAGGCCATATTAAAAAAAAAAAAGTTGTCAAAATGTATTATATTGTATTTCTCCCCTTTTTTATTGATTTCCATTTGAACAGAAATCATACAGATGCCATCACAATACACGCCCAAAGCCTGGTGTTAATGAGAAAAGAAAAACACCATCTAAACACACCAACTGCCCAACAAGTTTCCAAGTGACTGTGAAGAATACCACGACGGCCAATAAACAGGAATCCCGGTAATTATTCCTTACATTCTCTTTATTATTCTAATGTAATTGGTAATAAATCCAGTTGTTATATTGATGGCAGCGATGGGCCCGTAATTCACGAGCTCAGATGAATGCAAGGCCCATATGAGCCGTTTGTTTTATCTTTAGATGGACCTCTTATTTTATCTGGAATTACAGTTTCAGTTTACATCTTTAAAAGTGCATGGAACAGCATTAATAAAGATAGTAGATCTCATTATTAAAAGGGACTTGGTATGTAACAATATTCAGATGAGAGAAAACTGTTACTAATGTGGTTAATTCAATGCTAGATGTACAATTATAGATGATCTGAAAGTATGAGTGAAAGCAGCATTGTTAACTATAATAATTTGGAAAACCTGTTCTGATCAATTTATAAATTCTCCCAGCTGAATTATATTTCAATTAAAATTTTAGGTGAATGCAAAACGTCACAAAGTAATGAGGTAGCCCTTTTAAAATTTTCGGGAGGAAGGAAATTTATGTAAGTGTATATTTGCCTTAGGAAGCAATCTCAAGTTTATTTCATGTTTACTTTAAAATTTCCATACTTCTAAATTTGCACCATTTCCCCTATCTTGTTTCATTATTTCATTATGTTTTTATACACGATTTAACTTTTCAATACAGAAACAAGACAGACAGGCATTTGCCTGAATTTCCAGCAGTGGTCAAGCTTTGTTATCAACACAACCACAACATCAGTTGTTCTGATGCTTTGAAGTATAGAGATGTTTCAAGAGAGACGACACAAAAGCTCAGAGAGCTATTCCACAGGAAGTACGGCCCCACTGCAGCATTGGAAGCGCTGAAATACCAACTTCAAGTGGAGCATGGAGACAAGTACTACAAAGTAGCAGCAGACAGAGCAGTATGTCCAGACATACAATACTGTTGCAGGTATACCTAGTCATTTTCATGCCCCCACCAGCTATATGTACCATGCACGGTGCAAATCACATCTGCTATAGCATATATGCGAATAAGACGGTTATGGGTGTTCTGTCCATGTCCATACTGTGATAACATGAGAATATGTTAAGGTATATAGTGAATTTTTAAAGGCCAACTCCAGGTGTTTTTCATATTTCTCTGAATAACAAGAGTAAAATAATACAAATGGAATAGTGAAAATTTGATTAAAATTGAACAAAATAATAAGAAAGCTATGAAATTTTGTACTTTTGAAAAATTTCTGGAAACATTGATATGCATCGCATGGGTTGCATATGCAAATGAGTGAATTGATAATGTCACAGCCTCACAACTCGCCATATACAGTATGTTGTACATAAAGTTGTTTTAAAATTGATTTTTAAGCTGTAAGAATGTAAGCTTGATCTAACAGTTTCTAGAATGAATTTAAAATCATCATCAATACTGTAATAATAGAGACAGACTTTTGAAGAATGTCTAAAAAAAAAATGTGGGTCAAAGGTCACAGGTCAATTTAATTGTGCTAAAAGATCTTGTGAACGTGATAACTGAAGAGCGGAATTTCATCCCTTTTGCTATCATAAAAATATTTAGAATTGTTGTTCATACACTTATTAGCTAGAATTTAAATTAACTGTTTATCTAAATTTTCTTAATTCAGATTATACCAGAAAGTCTTAAAGGAGAATAACAGTAATGCAAGCAGTGGGGAAGACACGATGGTTAGTGGCCTGAAGCATCTGGCTGATCAGTACAATGCCACAAGTGGAAAGATGGCTGTGGACGTCACAGATGACCATCAAGTGATAGCAGCCATCTGCACACCTTTAATGCGGCGTGTACATATCCTACACAAGTACAGCAGCGAGTTGTGTTTCATGGATGCTTCAAGCAATATGGACAGGCCCAATTGCAAATTGTTTCTTCTGCTGACACACTCATGTGTGGGTGGTCTTCCTCTAGGTACGTGTTGTTTTAATTTGGCAATTAAAGGCATCGTTCAACAATGTTAAATCTGACATGCATGGCCCTACGTGATATGGTGAAATATTGAAGCCCTAAAAAAATTGCGCTTCAAAATGATCATGAGAAGTGCCTCAAAAAAGTAAAAATCTTTGAGTGACCCCTTTTACCATACTCATTTTACCCAATAGACTGTAGTGTTATAAAAACTGTTTGGAAAAAGAATTCTGAAATTTCCAATTCCAATCATGGATATCTTGATAATCAGAAGGCGATTGGCGTGTAAAAGTCATGGGATTCATGTATGACCTAAAGGTTTATAATTATGATTGCAGCATGAGCTAAAACCAGGATTTTTTTTAGAACCTGAGGCAAAGTTACCCAATCCCTTTAATGCCCAAACTTCCAGTCCGTACATGCATGCATCCCTCAGTTGTGAAAATTATTTTCTTTAATGCAATGATTTTAGAAAAATTAATTATGGAAACTTGTATGCATATATGTATGTGTAACTTCCCTGACTTAATTTTGGAGTCACTTAGAGATGAAAGGACATGCAAAGGTTAATTTATTTATGCTAAAATACATTGTTACTGTGATAGCTTCAGAAATGATCAATGAATCTAGATGAATTTTAAAGGTATAGTAGCCCTCATTTGCACTCCCTCACCAATTTTGATGAAATTCCATAGGTAGAATTCTTTGGGCGAGATAATTCACCCTCTTCAACTTTTAGAGCAAACAGACCCAACAGTTTTGAAATGAGAAGTGAATAGATTTCTTTAATTTTCTTTGAATTAAACAGTTGTGATGTGGGGGTCACTAATCAAACTTCAAAGAAAATTAAAGAAATCTATTCACTGCTGATTTGAAAACTGCTGGCCCATGTGCTCTATATAATTTGAAGAGAGTAATTATCATGTCTAAGAGCATGGAATTTCCTTGAAATTGGGGAGGGTGGTGCAAATGAGGGTTACTACCTATAATACTATGCTGACTTAATTGAGAACATCTACTTGGTTAAATTTAACCAAAAGATATAGGTAACCCTAGTCAAAATGGGCTCTGGAAAAATATATTTTTTTGCTATTTTTTACTATTTATTTCCTATTTTTTGTGAATTTACCCTATTTAAACACTATTTTTTATTAAAAATAGATTTAAAATAGCATATGACTGCCTATTTTTTTCTATTTTCTACAAATAGGTGGTTTGATAACTATTTTTACCTATTTCTTGCTATTTTTCCCTATTCTTTTCGACTTAGATTTTTGTCACCCGATTTCGTCCTATTTTTTACTATGTTTCTGGACTTTGATTTTCTCACCCATTTTCTTCCTATTTTTTACTATGTTTCTAGACTTAGATTTTTTCACCCATTTTCGTCCTATTTTTTACTATGTTTCTAGACTTAGATTTTCTCACCCATTTTCTTCCCTTTTTTTACTATGTTTCTGGACTTAGATTTTTCTCACTCATTTTCTTCCTATTTTTTTACTATGTTTCTGGACTTACATTTTTCTCACCCATTTTTTTCCTATATTTTTACTATGTTTCTGGACTTAGATTTTTTTCACCCATTTTCTTCCTATTTTTTTACTATGTTTCTGGACTTAAATTTTTCTCACCCATTTTTTTCCTATTTTTTTACTATGTTTCTGGACTTAGATTTTTCTCACCCATTTTCTTCCTATTTTTTTACTATGTTTCTGGACTTAGATTTTTTCACCCATTTTCGTCCTATTTTTTTACTATGTTTCTAGACTTAGATTTTTCTCACCCATTTTCTTCCTATTTTTTTACTATGTTTCTGGACTTACATTTTCTCACTCATTTTCTTCCTATTTTTTACTATGTTTCTGGACTTAGATTTTTCTCACCCATTTTCTTCCTATTTTTTACTATGTTTCTGGACTTAGATTTTTCTCACCCATTTTCTTCCTATTTTTTACTATGTTTCTGGACTTAGATTTTTTCACCCATTTTCGTCCTATTTTTTACTATGTTTCTAGACTTAAATTTTTCTCACCCATTTTCTTCCTTTTTTTACTATGTTTCTGGACTTACATTTTTCTCACTCATTTTCTTCCTATTTTTTTACTATGTTTCTGGACTTACATTTTTCTCACCCATTTTTTTCCTATTTTTTTACTATGTTTCTGGACTTAGATTTTTCTCACCCATTTTCTTCCTATTTTTTTACTATGTTTCTGAACTTAAATTTTTATCTCCATTTTTTGTTCTATTTTTGTAATATTGTACTATGTTTTACAAAATTAATGAATTTTGTCACCTATTTGCTTTTAATGTAGGCCGATATTTGATTGCAAGGTTCTTGAAACTAACTTACAATTTACAAATATATATTTGCACAATTCAAAACATATTTCAAAATATAAGTCTATAATGTTAAAAATAATTTTGAGATATTTTGTCTTTTAAAGTAAACGAAAAATAGATTCAAAGATGATTCGGACAAATTACTGGCCCTCCTCAGAACTCAACTTTCCCTTTTAATGGAGCTCAATTATATTGTATGAACATTTAATCAAGAATTAAGAATGTTTTAATTTTATCTTTAACTTAAATGATCTATCTGTTTATTATTTTGAATATTTCAATTAAAAAAGTACCTAATTAGCACCAAAAAAAAAAAATACTCTGTCGTTTTAATGACTAGAACTGATCCAATTGGATGGAATTGTAACAATTTCCCCCCAAAATAAATACATTTATTTTGTTTTTGACTAATTCTCCAAAAAAATTAAATCATAACGAATGACAGCTTTAGAAACTTAGCTTTCACTCAATGTATGTTTGCTGCCATCTAGTGGTACAAAGTGAATACTTTATTTTCAAATTCAAATAATTACAACACATTCAGATCGGCTCAACGGCGTATTCCAATAACTACATTGCCATTTCGCCAGATTTGTCTTAATTCCTTTAAAACCCACAGTATGGGGGATAAGAGTTAGATTTGCACCAGGAAAGAAGAATTTAAGAGTATTCCAGAGCAAGAATTTAACAAAATGAGTAAGGATCGAATTCAGCTCAGACAGCAGTCCCACACACGCACTCTTGTGTTGGGAATTAATAATAGTCGGTCTGCAGAAAACGATCAACTTTGCTTGACACTGGACTGCTAGCTGCTGGATTGGAGCTACTTTAAAGATCTTCATTTTGTCCACAAGGTGAGTAAATAAATAACACATAATTCAATACAACATTGAGTTTGCTTTCTGTAGATCTACAATTACAAATTAGGAAATTGGTTAAGTAATCTTGATTTTGTAAATTTATTTGGTTCATGAAAAAATCCAAACCATCACAATTGATGAAGATGTAGATTATATTCCCTACTGTACTGCATCTATGACAGTAAGTCTACATATACGGCACTATAGTCACCTATATCTGCGTACCTAAGGCTTTTCATTGGAATTGGAAGTGAAAAATCATAACATGAATCTAATTAGACCGAAAATTTCTGTCTCTTTCGTTCGTTAGCCTCTGATTTGGGTAGGGTCGGCTCCTCTCTTTAGAGACAGAAGCCTACCGTAGGTAGACAGAAATAACCGTCTGGTATGGGTCATTCTTTAATAAAACTGACATTTGTTGACATTCCCCATACACAGACGGTAACCAATACGGCTCGCAACGGGGGGAGAGATTGAGCCGATTGTGCAGCACTTGCTACCCGAAACTTTCTCCCACGATTTTCCTTATTTAGATCTAATTTTCTGATTTATAAATCAGATACAAAAATACTATGTCTATTTTTCTCCTATGTACAGTTATCATTTTTAATGACTTATTTCTAAATGCAAAATTTACGGACTTACGTATATGAATTATCCAATTTTTATCTCAGAACCAAGGAAACGGTACGTTCATGCATTCGAACTGGTAATCTATGACATGACCCGCCCGATATATTTCGGGTCAACCGACCAAAACAAGCCCAATGGCCAATCAGAGCACGTGTTTGATATTGGGCTTATGAATATTCAAACATCACCGGCTCAAGCCGGGCTGACTCATACGTAGCTATTGGACGTTCGAAAAGAAAAAATGAATATTCATCAACTTAAACCAAGATGGCTGACAACAAATCTTGTTGACTACAAGACTTTCTCGGATTAATCATTAATATAGGATCTAAATGAGCAAGCTATCGTAAGTCAAAGTAGATATTTCTGTGTTATTTTCATCTTAATTAATATTCAGTGTAATATTGCAGCCAAAGTGGATATATGAAGACGTAAAGAGTGAAAAATCTCGTTGCATATCTCATTCATCGCGGTCCGGCCGAACCGAACCATTCGTTCCGCACACTACTGCATACGCCGTACTTCAGTCTATGTATAGAGGCGGTCAGAGGAGCCAGATGCAATCTCAGCGGAACAACCGTCGATATCAGAGACTGAAGTTTTCGGTCTAACCGTAGGCGTCCTTCTGTGCAAACTCGGTGGTACGGATCTGGCCACCAAATTCCGGCCAAACTTTTGGACTAAAATTTCACTTTAGCGGATTCATATCCGATGCATTTATTTTGAAAATTAGGTCTAGGCTAATTAATATAGCCTACATCGGTTCCACTTACCAGATTTACTGTATGATGCATTTAAGGGTCTTTTTCCTGGTTTTCTTCGTCGAAATTGAACTCCGCTTCGTGTTGAAATTTTTGCAGCGCATGCGCAGTAACAATTGGACCCGATGTATATTAGCCTAGACCTAATTTTCAAAAATGAATGCATCGGATATGAATCCGCTAAAGTGAAATTTTAGTCCAAAAGTTTGGCCGAATTTGGTGGCCAGATCCGTACCACGAGTTTGCACAGGAGCGCCTATGGTCGGCTTCTGTCTCTAGTAAAGAGAGGAGCCGACCCTACCCAAATCAGAGGCTAACGAACGAAAGAGACAGAAATTTCGGTCTAGAATCTAATTAGAGAATGGAATTACTACTACTAGATACTACTAGAGTAGGCCTACTCGTTCACAAATTATATGTTTGACCAAATTAAGGCAGTGCAGTGTAGACTAGATTCTGCCACATGCGCGGACTGGCCGCATGGTAGTTGGTACAGACATGTGAACGCATGTGGCAATAGCATCTCCATTCATACACAGGACTTGCACCCATTTTTAATGATTTGCAATTCTTTGCACTTTTTAGGCATTTTACAGGTAGATATTTCATAAACTAAGCCAATAAATCATCCTTAATCATAAATGTAAGATTTTCTTGCATATTTTTTAACAGAAATGGAATGGCAAAGTTGATTCTTAATAGTTGATTTGATTTGAAAGCATAATAGAATACTACAACCAGAACCTGCTTATTTTTTTTTATTTTTAATTTTAATTTTTTTCAGGGTATCTTAGCTTCGGCTGCTGGAAAGTCATCAACTTGGACTGTGTGGCACTGCATGGCACCGTTGTATTTTAGTGTACATGCAGTCATAATTTGTAAGACTGAACTGTCCAACACACATCAAGGAAATGCAAGACATGGGTGAGAGTGTGAGACCCATACTGGGTTATTGTTCATCTGTAATGGAAAGCATTTCAAAATGCCAACAAATGAACAATGCCTTCTACAAATCCATCAAAGACCAAGTAGCCATACCCAGACCTGAATACATCACTCAACCCCAGAAGATACTCAAGGGACATCATAATATCTCCTTCTCTAACATAAGATGCAAAACGGATATCTATCGACTCACCTTCTTTCCAAGAACCATTCGGGCCTGGTATTTATTCCCCCAGCATCATTGCCTGCAACTCGGTTGAAACCTTCAAAACCAGACTCTGGGAAGCAATCCAAAGGGTAATATAAGCATAGTCCCTCCCCACAACTGCAATGTGATGGGACTCAATTCCAAAATGTTCTAGATGCAACAAACACTCTCTCTCGAGCGATAACGTTCTTATTGGTCATTTATATCCTCCTCGGATCGGACCAGAACAGAATGCCGACCAACAAACATTCAGCAAGTACTTCCAGGTCGCCTCGCCCTGCCACAATCAAACATGTGTTAGGTTGGAATGAATCTGAGATATAAATCTAGTAATCTACAATACACAGCTTTTACCAGGGCAATCTCAACAAACACAAATTGAATTACCTCACAGCGTAATTAATATATCCTGTATCTGCGTGTGAATATTTTTGTATAACTTTGTTTCTCTACACTTTTGCCATGACAGCTCATTGACACTTGTTGGTATACATGTACTATGTAGTTGCATGATGCCAGTTTTATGTAACATTTTATAGATGTGTATTCATGTAACAGTAATATAGCTTTGTCTAAGTATTCATTTAATGTTTTAAACACGTCTGAAGACTATTCATGTTTGGCAGATATACCTAGTTGCCAGTGCTATTAACACTTACATGTATTACATTGTTATAGTAGATGTGAACTTATTTATGTATACCTTTTGCCTTCACATGTATTCATTTTAGGCTAATGCATTTATAGACATTTTTAAAGAATTTTTTTAAAGACTGTTTATGTTTGTCATGTCATCTCATTGAAACTTGCCAGATAGCCTTGCTACTGGTATTATGTCACACTTATTGTCATGTATAAGCTGTTCAATATTTGTTCATATTTATCTGCCAGTTTTACAAGTATTTTATTAGCAAAAATGTATATATATTATAAATAATTTTTTTGTGTGTATTTGTCTTACATTCAGATTAAGATTTACAATATATTTGTATAAAAGGGGTACATGTATATGTGCCAATCGATTTGCTAGCATTGTACATTCCTTTTTAATATTGAGGTATTCATGTGAACCACATTTATCTGCAAATTTTACCATTGATTAGCAATTTAATGGAAGAAAAAAAAATTTTCCTTTCTTGTGTTATGTTTTACATTTAGACCTACAAATTAGTACTATATTTGCATAATATTTGTATCATTTAAAGACGGTACATATATACATGTATATATGCCAATCAGTTTGCCAGCCAGCATTTAGACAGAGATATATATATTCATGTATATAATAGTTACTGATACATGTACCGGTATTACCTTTGAATCAAATATTATCTAAATAAAATGCTAGCAAAGTTTTGTTAGTAATCTTAGTATGTATGTTTTAGAAGTTTTGTAGGCTTTTTTGTTTGTTTGGTGCTCTAATTCACCATATGGGTGTACATGTTCATTGCATTTGATATTTTTAACGTAATATTAAAGTGTTCGAACATTTCAAACTGTAATCAAAATTTGTATGCATTTTATTTATCTTGTACTGTACATCTGGCAGCAGAAAAATAGGATAGAAATGTACTTTCCCTATTTTTCCTATGTTATTCCTACTTCTTCTTTTTTTTACTAGGGTAGGGAATATAGGGACAGTATGTGGATGGGGATTCGATCATTAGATTTTTTCCAATACTTTTTACATGCATGCATGACACCTACATGTGTAATTGTGTATATTGTACAACAATGTGCTACAAAATAGAATTTGACAGAGCTTTTATTGCTACCAAACAATATAGTACAGCAATCATTTATCATCAACAAATTAAATGAAATCAAATGATAGTATTCCAACAAAATTTAAATAGCTTTAAATATATTTGGCTTGTAGTTCTTAATAAGAAATATGTTTGAAATATATATGTTTAAAATATAATTCAAAGAAAATAGATGAAAAAATAGGAAAAAATATTTTTTTCCTATTTTTCTTGTCCAAAAAATATATTTCAAATAGCATAGATTTGGAACAAAAAAATAGGAAAAAATATATTTCAAAACTATTTGTGGCTTTATTTTTTTCCTATTTTTTGTTCCAAAACTATGCTATTTAAAATATATTTTTTGGGGACGAGAAAAATAGGAAAAAAATATATTTCAAAACTATTTGTGGCTTTATTTTTTTCCTATTTTTTGTTCCAAAACTATGCTATTTGAAATATATTTTTTTGGGGACGAGAAAAATAGGAAAAAAATATATTTCAAAACTATTTGTCGCTTTATTTTTTCCTATTTTTGTTCCAAAACTATGCTATTTGAAATATATTTTTTTGGGACGAGAAAAATAGGAAAAAAATATATTTTTGCATTTATTTTTTCCCTATTTTTTTTCTATTTTTTTCCTATTTATTTTTTACTAGGGAAAGTAAATATCCAAAATAAATCATACTGTCGTATTATTTATTGGTTCCGTTACTTTGGTTCAGATAAGTTTCTTTTCATTTTATATGTTTTGCATTGTTCAGTTTTTCTTCCATTCATGTTTTGTTTGATTTGTCTGAGGAGTAAAAGATTGAGTTTCTCATCTTAAAGTTAGAACTTTGAATTGTACAACCCTACAGGTGCTCTGATTACAACATCAGAAACACAGTCCACTATCGCTGCTGCACTCAACCTGTACAAGACCATCCTTCCAGCAGGCTGCTTTGGAGGAAGAGATGCCATCGGCCCACAGCTGTTCATCACCGACGACTGCCTGGCAGAGCGATGGGCGCTCAAAGAAGCATTCCCCCAGTCCACACTACTTCTTTGCTCCTTTCATCTCCTTCAAGCAACACGGAAATGGTTGAGTGCAGCACACAACATTCCCCTCACACAACGCCCCAATCATCTGACCCACATGAGAAGGATGATTCTTGCTTCATCGTCAAAAGAAGCAGACTCTTTCTTAGCTTCCAGCATGACTGATCCAACACTCCATAAGTAAGCTGTACAGTTTTTATGTGTGTTGGTCAATATAGGCCTATAATGAACTGTTATAGTTCTAGCATGGATCATTGAAATATGATTGTTAAAAAGAAAGGTATAGAGTGGTGAAGTGTGACGTCATAAAAAATCTATTTTTGGAATTTCTCAATTTTTTCTTCATTTTTGGAAAGACCACCAAAAATAATGTCAAAATGTCGAAAACCAATTGAATAGGTTAAGTATTGGCTATGGGAACTCAGTGTTATATTGCTCTGGTTCAGGAGCCAGAGCAATATAACACCGAGTTCCTATAGGAAATCTATTTATTCAGATGGTTATATCTCGGCCAATACTTTACATATTCAATTGGTTTTCGACATTTGGACATTATTTTTGATGCTCTTTCGGAAAATGAAGAAAAATTCCAAAAATAGATTTTTATGACGTCACAGCTTCGGTACTCTATAATGATGCCTGTATTCATAATGGGATCATTAATGAACTATTATGTTACTTGTATAGTACTTGGAGTGTAGTTAGCTAGTGCAGTCAATAAGTACCTTTTCTAGTCTCAATTGTAAAGCCATCAATAGTTTACATGCAGTGACTGATAGATTATTTAGTAGTTATGAAAAATGCCATTTTTATTATGGAGGATTAACTTTGATATTCTGATACCTATATTTTAAGCAGAAAGTTAGGTTAGGAAGAAATTTAATAAGCCTATAATGCACTAATTAATGTCAATTTGTGATTAATCGCAATTATTGTTAATGCTTTATATGATATGAATTATGTCAAAATCTTATAGCCTTGCAAATGCTGCATACATTTTAAACCGCTTTCCAATTAAGGAAATTAATTTAAGAGGTTTTTATTATCATTTTTGGTTACAGATGCATGCACATTTTTTGCCCCCAAACATATAACAAAATAAATTCCATTAAAAGTCAAATAAAATTGAATATTGTACCAATTAAGTGTCTTAATGAACAACAGCCCTCTCTATACCTAATGCTTGTTTGATACAACTGCTATTACGGTAAAACACAGTTATCTGCAGTAATCAGTTGCATGTAGCAAGCATATATTGATATTCACCATTTCCAGGTCCTTCAAAGACTACCTGCAAAGGGCTCATGAGAAGAAGAATGAGTGGGCCTGTTCATATCGAACAGAGATGCCTCTCATAGGCAATGTCGCAAACAATTTCTGCGAAGCTGCTGTGCGGGTGTTGAAAGACAAGGTGCTGTCTAAGACCAAGGCTTTTAGCATTGCCCAACTGGTGGACTTCGTCTCCAACCGCCTCGAAGACTACTACCAGAGAAGAATCCTGGATGTGGCCAATGGCCGCTTCGACAACATACTTAGCAGCAAGAGCATGGTAAATGCAGGTGGCATTACAGAACAAGACATCACCAAAGTAAGTAACTTAATTTATCAAGAACTTGATGATAATTTTATGGTTGATTCATGTAACTAGTTTATACTCGAAGGTGATATGAAGGGTTTAGTAGAGGTGTTGTGGTCGAGTGGATATGTCACCGGACTGTCGATCACAAGGTCCGAGGTTCGAGTCCCGCCACAGCACTAATGTCCTTTGGCAAGACATTGATCTACATTTGCCACACTCAACCCAGGTGAGGTAAATGGGCACCTGGTAGGATTATTCCTTGAAATGCACTGTGCGCTGATAACGGCTGCCGGAGCTAAAGCTAGGGTATAATGTCCAAAGCTCTTTGGAAGCGCATAGAGGTGTTATTTCATAACGTATTATGCGCTATACAAGAACTGAACTATCATTATTATATTTACTTGAAATTTAAAATGACTCAAGCATGTTATACAATTATGACAACTGTATAAAGCAAATATTTATTTCTTAACAAAATTTGTTTGGACAGAAAAAAAAAAATAATAGGAGGAATTTGATTTCTTATACTAATGTGTTTTTATGCCTCTGCCACATAGTGGTGCCTATGTCTTTGGTGAAGATACAACAATATTAGAGATACAACAGTTTTCAGAATACTGCCCCTGCTCTTTTTGTTGTAATGTACGCATGAATATGCATAAAGTATCCTGTACCACATAGACTACATGTAGGCTACATGTATTTTAAAACAAAGGACCTTCAGTGGGTCCGAGTTGTTTACACGTACACACGTCCTAAAACAGTGGTTGATTGGTATGTGTGCATGGAGCTAGTATATGTGTATCAGACTGTTTTTAGTTGATTTTGTTTTACTCCAGAATATTACTAATGGTCTCTATATTGGTCTCTATGGGGTTTTCGACCTGGGTAGTAGAATGTCGCATGCACTTTTCAGACCTAGTGAAATTATTAAAGGGACTTGGTAACATTGTTCAGATGAGAGAAAATGGTGCTAAGGTAATGACTTCAATGCTAGATGTACAATTAAAGATAATCTGAAAGTTAGAGTGAAAACAGACCATTATTAATGATAGAAATTGGGAAAAACTGATCTGATCAATTCCTTAATTTTCCCAACTATATTATTACAATTTAATTACATTTTAGGTGAATGTAAATCGTCACAAAGCAATGAATTGGCTCTATATAACATCCCAGACATTTAAGTGTTGAAAGATTTTTAA
The DNA here is from genome assembly GCA_037976565.1 of Mesocentrotus franciscanus. Taxonomy (NCBI): domain Eukaryota; kingdom Metazoa; phylum Echinodermata; class Echinoidea; order Camarodonta; family Strongylocentrotidae; genus Mesocentrotus; species Mesocentrotus franciscanus. Next base: position 26,431,550 of record CP137686.1, read on the forward strand.
ATGCCTGTCTTATGTCTTATTTTCATGGATAAACGGTTGGGAAAATTCAAAAATGGTTGGGAGAATTTACTGTTAGAGGGTGTTGCACAGTGACGCCTTCAAAGAAAACCAAAAATATCTTTGTGGTTTGAGAATTTTTTCAGGATCTTTTGCATGTTAGGGGGTTAGTATAAAAGGAATATATAGTACACACTTTTTTCATCAACCTCCAACAAAAAGACTACATAATTTATTATAATTCATGTGTCTATTAATTTGATTTTCATGCATCCCTTTCTATATACATTTATCTTGCAGATATCGGAAACAGAGTACAAAGTTGTGAGCCCCAGCCAATCTGACACTGATTACCATGTGAACACTCACGTGGGATGCTGCTCATGCTACAAAGGGATAACAGGAGGACCATGCAAGCACCAGGCTGCTGTTGTTCGCTTTCATTCTACACCTTCACTGAACTATGTGCCTTTGACAGACACCAATGCAAGACTGCTCTTGTATAGAATTGCAACAGGTATTATTTTAAAGGTACTATGTCACATTTGCAGGCCCAAAAAATGAAAAGGTTAAATTCCAACGGCATTTGAAAGACAATACTAATTTAGAACTTCCCTTAAAAAAAGGGGGCTTGAAAATGTCTTTAAGTGGGAAAATAACGACTATTAGTTGTCGAATCGACTTAGGAGCTATAGAGCCAGTAAGTAATAGTCTGATTTTTCAGACCATTGTACCGAATGGTCGTACGTTTTATGCTGCGCAAAGATTCAATCAGTTTAATTTTGGCCATTACAAGAAGTGGGTTATTGATGTAGACAAATGCTCATGTACCCTTTACAGCTCATTTTATGTATGTTATTACCAAAGATGAAAAAGCCAGTCAGTCACTCAATAGTGTCTGACAGTGAAGTCTAGCAAGTAAACGGGTTTCCTTGCATAATTTGAATATTAGGACACTGCTAACGTTTAAATTTCACAGATAGGACATACATGTACATGACATATTCATAATTCCTGCAAAGTTCTACAGAATTTGATGTTGGCTGCAAAAGGGACATAGTATCTTTAAAGTGAACCAGTACCATTGTCGATGGAAACAAATTCTTAAGTTTTATGTGAAATGTTACTTTTTATATTCCTACTAGTGCACAAACCCTCTAAAATGCAAAAATTCCTGAAAAATTTTAGCCAGAAAATATGTTTCAATGTTGGCCCAGCTTCCATCATAATTCCGCCTCAACATTCCTTTTTTTTGTTTTGAGAAAATACAGCGTTAACATATTGAAGAAAAAAAAATGGATTCAAGCATGACTCTTTGTGCAATTACAAATATGTTGAAAGATGAATTTGGCAATTTCATGACTGTTCCTGTAACTCAACTCCCCTTTAAAGTTGACCTATGAACTATCTTTCATTCATTAGTGTGTTTTGAATATCCTTTTGCATACCAATTTTCTTTTAATGATTTTGTTTATGCAGGGAGTGAGGTAGCAGAGGAAGGATGGTTTGCAGGTTTGGAGAACGTTCCAGTCGAGGAATTACACTCTCCAAACCCGGTCCCTGAAGAGATGCCAGAAACGAGGGATGTAAACTTAACTGCAGCTGCGGACAGCTTACTGTCGATCAACAAGCGTAATGCTCCTCATGCACCAACTGGTATTGCTGTGATTTTTTTCCCATTAACACAATTCTGTTTGCAGTTATCTAATTTACGTCAGAGAGGTTTATCCTGCAGAGCTGATTTATCTTTTTATAAGCTCAACAGAAACAATTGTAAAACCTGGTATTGCATTTTGCAAAAAATGTGATTTTGGGCTATATCCACAGAGGTAAATGGAAAAAATGAAGTGCTAGCTCTTTTCTACATGCATTAATACTTTGGCTGCCTGATTATATTTAAAACATATAATCATTGAAAACGGCTACAAATTGTGTTACATTTTTATGACCATGGGCCACTGAATTATGGAATATCATGTGGGACTAGCTTTAATAAATTTTGTACTAAAATGTTGCAGATACTCTGTGTGCTTTTAGGATGTGGAAATCACAACACTAAATCATGTCATTGTTTACTATTGATAGATGCATAACTAATCCCTATCTAGGATAGGAGAAATATGGTGCCATAAAGTTTTTGTAACGTGACTTGACGTAACGTGACTGACATTCCTCTTTCCAAAAGTTTTCATATCATTTTAAAATGAATCGATCATTAAGCACTTTTTCTTTTAAAAATATCATAGCAAACATCATATATTTCCAAAAGTCAAAGTATATGAATTTAATGTTCAGCCATTCGAGTTGGCAAACTTTAATTCATCTCAAATTAAAGTTGATGAAAATTATTTTTCGCAACGTGACTGATTGATGTTCTAAACAGTCCTTGTAATGAATAAATGGTCAACTAGTATTGAGTTCATCTTTAGGAACTATGAAGTGTAACTTTTTTAACTTCTGCTTAAAATACATGGCTGATTTTAACCAAATATTGACTAAATCATTCTTAGGGGATGAGCTCTATATGTCTTCAACTGTGAACCCCTATTGACAATAATTTTGACATTTTGAAAGACCCACTTCCACTTTTCGGGTGCATGCTGGGCTCCAATAGTTATAGTGATATATCATTTGATGTTGAGTACATAATTGCATATATATTTTTAACAATTTTCTCTCTTCTTTTGAACTGTCTGTAATACAGTTGCTGATGTCAAATCTCGCTTGCAAAGCATGGGATCAAAGATTTCCGATAAACTGGACTTGGATCCAGAAGCATTCCTGCCTGCTGTGGAGTCGATGCTCAAGCAGTTTGAAACGATCAAGACAGACGGCCACTTGCAGATGGCATTACATTGCTTCGGCAGGTGCACTGACACCAGTATGGCCCTGAAGAAACCGAAAAGAAGGTTGCTGCCTGCTGGAACAAGCCACATCGGAGTTCAGCCTCCTGCAACAGGGGGGAGCAGGATCATTTCAGGCAGACCATGCAGTGCATCCAGCACATCAGAGCATGGGTGTGCAGTCAATAGGATGTCATCCTCTCTCTTGCCAGTCCCAAAGAGGAAAAAGGCAGCACCCCACAGTGTTAGTAAAAACACATAGTACAAAATAAAGGAGTTGTAGTCTGTGGGCCAGAGGGATCTACCGTGAACCCCCCACAATCCTACCTTTTTTGGGTGTCATTGGGTTCATTGATATCTCCTCTGATGAAAAAAGATGTTTCCAAGAAAAAGGCTCATTCCCACTATAGTAGAGTCATTCTAGGGCAATGAATGGGTCTAAAAAACCTTTACAAAATTGCAATTAAAGGTTTTTCAACGGTTTCTAGTAGTATTTGACGTCCAGAATAACATACCAAACTAGATGGAACTTCAACTGCGCGCAGTCGAAAATGATGCCTCCGCCATAGAGCAATTTTACAAACCAAAATGGAAGCAATTTTTAAAATTCAAGTTTGATTGTAATCCATCTGTTGGTTCTAATGATAACGCGATCACGAGCTATTTTGAGATACATAATGAGCCCTGTGACCTTTGACCTCGTGACCCCAAATCTAATCAGTTCATTGACTCTGCAAGATACATACATGACCCAAGTTTGGCGGTAATCCATCAATCGGTTCTTGAGATAACGTGATCACAAGCTATTTTGCATACATAATGAGCCCTGTGACCTTTGACCTTTGACCTCGTGACCCCAAAATCTAATCAGTTCATTGCTCTGCAAGATACATACATGACCCAAGTTTGGCGGTAATCCATCAATCGGTTCTTGAGATAAAGTGATCACGAGCTATTTTTGCATACATAATGAGCCCTGTGACCTTTGACCTTTGACCTCGTGACCCCAAAATCTAATCAGTTCATTAGCTCTGCAAGATACATACATGACCCAAGTTTGGCGGTAATCCATCAATCGGTTCTTGAGATAACGCGATCACAAGCTATTTTTGCATACATAATGAGCCCTGTGACCTTTGACCTTGACCTCGTGACCCCAAAATCTAATCAGTTCATTAGCTCTGCAAGATACATACATGACCCAAGTTTGGCGGTAATCCATCAATCGGTTCTTGAGATAACGCGATCACGAACTATTTTTGCATACATAATGGGCCCTGTGACCTTTGACCTTGGACCTCGTGACCCCAAAATCTAATCACTTCATTAGCTCTGCAAGATACATACATGACCCAAGTTTGGCGGTAATCCATCAATTGGTTCTTGAGATAACGCGATCACGAGAACGGGACGCACGCACGGACGGACGGACAACCAGAAAACATAATGCCTCCGGCTACGTTGTAGCGGAGGCATAAAAAGTTTTTAACCCTTACTTAACTGGGGGGGAGGAGGAGCCTCGGAGGCCCCCCTCCCCAAACAAATTTTGTTGCGCATGAACCGCCATGTTTTCGGCGATGCTGCTTCATGAGTTTTTTCTTTCAAGTCTTACGGATCTTTTGACACCAAGTTTTTGAAAATCAGACATTCAGCTAGAGAGTTACTTGACCTATTGTGACCTAAGGTCAAGCCGAAAATTGAGAAATTTGTCATTTTGTGTACAAAATGAATGGCAAAGTGAAGTTTCTAGTTTGGTCTATAAATCAGCATAATTTTACTCTTTAGAGTTTAGTTATCATTTATTCAAGCAAAATATTGATACGTAACAACCTCAAGTATCAGAAGTCCTAAAACAATACAATACATAAGATTAAGAATTAATAACAATAGAATACAAAAGAAGTTCATAAAACAATGAAATACATAAGAATTGAAATAGACATGGACAATTTTTTTATGTGATAATGCCCGATAGGCTTTTTAGAAACTTTTGCCACAAAATCAACTCTGTAAAAGCTTTATTTATGTAATTGTTAATAAAAATCATTATTCATGAATTTGATTTGCATAAATTAGCATAATTGATAAAATAAGTAATTTTCAGCAAAATTATAGTGAGGTCTCTTCCTTTATGCAATTGCATAAATTAGCATAATTGATAAAATAAGCAATTTTCAGCAAAATAATAGTGAGGTCTCTTCCTTTGCGCAATTTCTCAAGACGCGTGCCAAATTTCGAGGCATCCCCCCCCCCCCAGTCAGGGAGGTGCTCAAAATAGCCCAGTTAAGTACGGGTTAAGTAACGGAACATATTTCAAGTGGTTCTTGACATATCATGACAAGTCCTATACATGTAGTCTGAATTTTTCAAGTTGACCTCTATGACCTTTGACATACATGTACTCCAAAATCTAATCTGATCGTTTTCCTATGGTGATATATATACTATCCTTAAGTTTGAAGTTTAAAATCTCAAATGGTTCTTGAGATATCGCGATAACGAGCTGAAGACATGGAATTTCACAAGTTGACCTCTGTGACCCTTGACCTACATGCTCCAAAATCTAAACAGATCGTCTTCCTATGGTGATACATACTATCATTAAGTTTGAAGTGAAAATTCTCCAGTGGTTCTTGAGATATCGCGATACGATCTCAATGTATGGAATTTCATAAGTTGACCTCTGTGACCCTTGACCTTTGACCTACGTGCTCCAAAATCTAATCAGATTGTCTTCCTATGGTGATACACACTATCATTAAGTTTGAAGTTTAAATCTCCAGTGGTTCTTGAGATATTATGATAACAATCTCAATGTATGGAATTTCATAAGTTGACCTCTGTGACCCTTGACCTTTGGCCTACGTGCTCCAAAATCTAATCAGATCGTCTTCCTATGGTGATACATACTATCCTTAAGTTTGAAGTTTTACATCTCCAGTGGTTCTTGAGATATCATGATAACAATCTCAATGTATGGAATTTCATAAGTTGACCTCTATGACCCTTGACCTTTGACCTACGTGCTCCAAAATATAATCAGATTGTTTTCCTATAGTGATACACACTATCACTAAGTTTGAAGTTTAAATCTCCAGTGGTTCTTGAGATATCATGATAACAATCTCAATGTATGGAATTTCATAAGTTGACCTCTGTGACCCTTGACCTTTGACATACGTGCTCCAAAATCTAATCAGATCGTCTTCCTATGGTGATACATACTATCCTTAAGTTTGAAGTTTAAATCTCAAATGGTTCTTGAGATATCGCGCTAACAAACTCAATACAAGGAATTTCATAAGTTGACCTCTGTGACCCTTGACCTTTGGCCTACGTGCTCCAAAATCTAATCAGATCGTCTTCCTATGGTGATACATACTATCCTTAAGTTTGAAGTTTTTACATCTCCAGTGGTTCTTGAGATATCATGATAACAATCTCAATGTATGGAATTTCATAAGTTGACCTCTATGACCCTTGACCTTTGACCTACGTGCTCCAAAATATAATCAGATTGTTTTCCTATAGTGATACACACTATCACTAAGTTTGAAGTTTAAATCTCCAGTGGTTCTTGAGATATCATGATAACAATCTCAATGTATGGAATTTCATAAGTTGACCTCTGTGACCCTTGACCTTTGACATACGTGCTCCAAAATCTAATCAGATCGTCTTCCTATGGTGATACATACTATCCTTAAGTTTGAAGTTTAAATCTCAAATGGTTCTTGAGATATCGCTAACAAACTCAATACAAGGAATTTCATAAGTTGACCTCTGTGACCTGTGACCTTTGACCTACGTACTCCAAAATCTAATCAGATCGTCTTCCTATGGTGATAAATACTATTCCCGAGTCTTAAGTTTAAATCTTAAATGGTTCTTGAGATATTGTGATAACGGTCAAACGGGACGGACGTACGGACGGACAACCCGAAAACATGATGCCTCTGGCACCACCTTCGGTGGCGGAGGCATAAAAATCTAAGGAAATCTGACCTTCAGAAAACCCTTATTTTCAAAATGGCGTCCAAGATGGTTGCCATAGCCTATACATATGGCCAGAAGACAATTATTACTTATCCTGCAAGTGTGAATTTGGTGCCTGTCCCCAGGTTTTTAGGGTCAGAGAATCCATTGAAACTAATTAAAATATTGTTGAGTACTTGGGAAGCCTGGAAATCCAAAATGGCGTCCCAAATGGCTGTCATTAGATACACAAAGAGGCCAGAAAAGGTTAATTATCTATCCAGCAGGTGTGAATTTGGTGTCTACCCCCTCGTTTTAGGGGTACTACAATCCATTGAGACTAATACAAAAATTAAATGAAGGATGAGGAAACCAAGAACATAAATATGATCTCCAAAATGGCCATCGATTTATTAAAATTGACCGGAAGTTAACTGCTATTCCAAAAATCGATGTCGTGAAAAAATAATTATTCTTTTAGCGGATTTAGCATATTAATTATGACATTTATAGTGTAAAATTTGTATATAAGCAAATTCTGTTTCAAAATTGCATCCAAGATGGCTGCCATTACATTATATTGGTTCGATTAAAGACTTTAAATACATTACATGTATTACATATTCTGTGTTTTACAAGTTTACAATACTTTGAAATTAAGAGATATTGTAACTTGTACCACCCAATTGTGTGCCATATTATAAAAGAGATAACTGCTATTAGGGCATAAGAAATGGGGAGGGGGTAGCCTAAAGAAGCCTGTCTGCCAATCACACCCCCTCCCTATCTTGTTCACAATGAAAGAGATGCCATAAGTAATGCTCTGTGCCATTTGTTCCAAGTTTAATCATTTTATCAGGAATAAAGACTTTGGGCAGGGCACATAACCATTCCCATGGAAAGAAAAAGGCATAATCTGATGTAGTGGGTCACTTGCAGCAGTGAAAAGGGCAATTGTGACCATTCCCAGAACTCAACCCTTGTTAAACATTATTAAATGTTAACAAAAAATTAAAAAGACTTTATGTAATGAATCCACCCATTCATTTGTTCTAGATTACTTGAAATTGTATTGGTCCCATTAATTTGATCTTATCTGTCAGTAAGACTGTTTCTTGGGAAAATATTCTGCTCTTCATGCAGTAATCCCTTCGCTATCTTTTAGTTCATTGTTCACAGGTTGTTTTATGTATTTATTCCTAGTGCTTGAAATAAATATACACATGCAACTAAAAGAATAACTGCTGGTTCCGATGCAACTTTAGTGTACTGTACATGTCAACATAGAAGTGATATCCAGTTTCATTTTTTAAAGCCTCTCTAAAGCGTTGGGAGCCCCAAAAATTTGATGGCAAAATTTCACTTAAGTTGTATCATAATGTGAAAGAGGATGTCATTTATGAAACATTTCTGCAATGATTTTCAAAACAAATGTGTTTGAAGTCGAATATTGATGAAAAAATACAAAATTTAGATTTTTTGCGTATGACAGAAAACCTAAATTATGTATTCTTTTATCAATATTTATCTTCAAACATTTTTTTTTTTATTGGGGGGCGGGGAAATCTTTGCAGAAGTGTGTCTTAAATGACATCCTCTTTCACATGATCATACAATTTAAGTGAAATTTTGCCATCAAATTTTTGGCGAATTTGGGGCTCCCAACACTTTAGAGGGCTTAGATGGTTCTCACAGTTTTCTGTGGTATGGTACTATGGTTTAATACACATGTTTTCGGGTTTCACCATGTCAAGGGAGAGGGAGATAACAGAGTGGAAAGATGAGAGAAAGGAATATCTTTTGGTAGATAGTTCTGAAAAAGAATTGTTTTAGATTGAAGAGAGGAAATCTTTTGGAATTGTTCTGAAAAGAACAGTTTAGCAGATACAGAGAGAGGATCTCAATATATTGGCCAGTGTGCTCTGGCCGTCTTCAGGAGAAGACTAAAGAGACTTGGTAGCATTTTTCAGCTGTGAGAAAAATGCTTGTATGTGGTATTCATACATGAACTTGGTGCTAGATGTACCATTAAAGATTTGTTTGGGAAAGATCAGATATTCAATATAACAAGTTTCTTTTTTTTTTAGGAGAAATTACAATTCTTGTCCATGCTTGGATTTCATCCCCCCCCACCCCTCCATCAGTCTGCCAGTGCCCACCGAATGCTAACAATGATGATGTGATGATGACGAAAGTAATATGGTGATGCTTCGTGAAATGAGAAGTCTGGAGATTTCTTTTATTTACTTTCAAGTTAGTTATGGAGCGTGGTCAACACAGCATTTAAATTCAGAGATAAAAGAAATCTATATCTACTTCTAATTTCCAAACTACTGGTCCGTTTGCTCTCAAATTTGAAGAGGATTTTTTTCATGCCACAGAGCTCCATGGAATTTCATCAAAATTGGAGTGGGTGTGCAAATTCATTTATATATTTCTGATATTTATACAAGGAAGCCGTGTATTTTCGGCTCGGTTCTTAAAGTTAGGAACCAAGCCGAAAATACAGTGATTTGTATAATTTTATGGGGAAATTATATATTCAAAAGGTCGAATCTCATCTGCTATTTGACAGATTTTCGTCAAATTTGGGGCGTAAACTCCCCTTTTGATTTTCTATCGAAATTTGGAACCAAACATAATTATGATACAGTGAAAATTAATTTTTAAGACATCACTTCGGCGACATACGTTATAAATTTTTGATGGGAGATATTTTGCACGGTGGGAAAAATAAATGCACGCCCACGTGATGTTAGTCGGATTGCTTAGATTCTAGATCCCGTTTTATATTAAACAGCCGATATACAAAAAAAAAAGAAGATCCTTTGCACGTGAAAGATCACGTTACCAGGCGTTTAGCCAGGGGGGGGGGGGGCGGTCCCCCCAAAACGCCGGCCCCCCAAAAAAAAAGAAAGAGAAAAGAAAAAAGGAAGAGGACGTAGGAAGGAAAAGGAGCACGGTACAACGAATCGTCATCTTCTCTAATAATTTAATGAAACGTAAAAGCTTCCGCGCTTTGCGTGGGAGAAGGATTAAGAGTCTAGAACGGTATTTTTTTTTAATGAAACGTCAAAGCTCCCGCGCTTCGCGGAGGGGGGCTGAATTCAGACAAGGATTAAGGGTCGAGAACGGTACAACGAATCGCCTTCTTTCTCTAATAACTTATGAAACGTCAAAGCTTCCGCGCTTCGCAAGGGAGGGGGGAAACTGAATTTAGACAAGGATTAAGAGTCGAGAACGGTACAACGAATCGGCTTCTTTCTCTAATAATTTAATGATAAAAAAATCTAAAACTGGATATCAATAACAAAAGCTAAATTCGTGGACAAATTTGCTCTCAGTCAAATGCTTATAACAGCACTTGAACGACCACATGGAATATGGGCCTGAGGTCTGGAACCCTGTCGCTCGTTTTATCCATCGAGACCACATGAAGAGCACGCCTTCATTGCAGCTTAATGTCTCAAATCTATAATTTTGGATCCACTGCACTCTCGCCATCTTTTTGCACAAGCAACCTTGCTTTATAAAGTCTATCACAATATTGTGGATATTCCTCTTCCACACTGCCGTACTGATGGGGGGTATTTGACCCCTAAATAAATTTCAAACGTGGTTTATTTCTAATTCGTTACTATAGTGATTTACAAATGTTGCTGAAATGACATGATTTCCCGGGTTTTTCTCTAATTTTTGCCCATTATGCCAGAGGCGGCACTCCCGCTTGGGAGGGGGGAATGTGTCCCCACTTTTTCAGGTACCCCCAAAAGCCCCTTGTTATATACATAGGACAAGTCCCCTTTTCTTTTCTAATAATTGTCCTCAGTTCCTCTCTTTTCATCTCTGGCGAGTACGTCTTTTCAGGTGCGAGAAATTTCCCTTTTCACCTCTGATATTTTTGCCCTTTTCTACTTTGACTCGTGCTCCTTTTCCTTTTTAATAAGTACCATATTTCCTTCGGATAAGTGCCCCTTTTCCTTCTTTATATGAGCCCCTCCCCATTTTCAAAATGCCCCGGCCTTTTAACATCTGATAAATGCCCCTATTGAAATCTGATGGGTGCCCTTCTCCTTCAACAGATTCCCAATTTCCGTTCTCACAAGTGCCTTTTTCATTTCTGTTGAGTGTCCCTTTTCAGGTGCAAGAAGTGCCATGTTTTTTCACCTCTGAAGGCTTTGATAATTGCCCTTTTTACTTTGACACGAGCACCATTTCTTTTCTAATAGCTTTCCTTTTCCCTTTTTATAAGTGCCTACTTCTACTTTCTCCATAACATGCACCCCTAATTCAAGGCGACTTAGAGCCCCTTTCTTTAATTTTCCCTAGAACTCGCTCGCTATACGCTCGCTCGAATTTATAGATGTTATAGTTATGTTAATTATAAAAGAACTTTTCAGTCTGTCTTCATTAGATTGTGCTTAATACTCATCTGGGATGGGGGGGTCTTCTTTGCCTTATTGATGTGGACCCCATCTCTGCCAAGGTTCCTGTCTCCTATGTTACCGTTGTCAATGAAACCCCATCTCCTTTCACGGGCAGCTCTTTTCAATCGCTCATTTACCCCATCGACACGGCGCCTCTGATGAACTGATTCCCACCTGCGGTGTATAACACTAGACAAGCAAACTTCACACCCTTTCGCTGAAATCCCGTCTGCTAAGGCTATGATGTCATCGGCGGTGGATGCACTTCCATTACCCTTCGACAAGTCATTTGACCCGACATGTAGAACGACGTCTCCCTTCGTCTTTACACCCTCAGTAGCCTTTTTTGAGGAGATATCAGCCACCTTTGCCCCTGGGTTTGGATGGCAGACTATACTTTACGTTTTCGGCTCAGAAGTCGGCCCTCGATGTGCTTGATCATCGAGTCGCCTTCGATGATAACATCAGGTAGCTCAGACAAGCGGCGTTGGCGAAGCCCTTGACGGAACTCATTCATCTGGTCGCTCGTCGACATCGAACTCGAAGACTTGGGGTCAGTGCCTTCGAAAACAGCATCAGGTACCTCAAACAAGCGGCGCTGGCGATGCCCATCTCGGTACTCTTTGATCTGGTCGCTCGTCGACATCGAAGTAGAAAGCTCGTCGTCAGTGCCTTCGAGGACAGTATCAGGCAGCTCAGACAAGCGGCGTTGGCGATGCCCTACTCGGTACTCGTTGATCTGGTCACTAGTCGACATCGAAGTAGAAGGCTCAGCGTCGGTGACATGTTTATCCGCAAGGACATCGAACCTATTCTTCGTTGGGACGTTATAAACATTTCCGGGTCGCTTATCATACCTCGCGGGAATAACTCTTGAGATAGTTCCCAGTTTCCCACTATCTCGCGATCTCATGAAGATCTATTTTCTCCTTTATATACCAGTTCATCACTATCGAACTTAGCTTCAAGTTTGGTGAGCCTGTCGGCTAGTTCATTAACTACTTACTGACGACAAAACTAGATTGAAGAGTTCATAAAGATCAGCTTGGTCATCGGCAGAATTATTATATAGACTACTCCATCAAACTCACCATACCAGATGCCGTACTGTGGTGCCTAAATATAAATACTCCTTCTACCCATGCACCTACCGTGAGAATCTGAAATATATACTAGTTACTACCCTAAATAGCTGCAAATACACCCTGGCACCCGCTACTTCCCAGGAGGCTCATGTAAACTGAGCAGCCATGCTTTTACTTGCTTCTCTCACTTTTTACTGTATCAGTGGCGGATCCAGGAATTTCTTACCGGGAGGGCACAAAATCGCATGGGGTGAAATATATGAAAACGATGGAGCGAGGCGTCAGCGGCGAGGAGCGGAGCGACCAAGCGGGGTGGGTCTTGGAGGGTCAGAACCCCTCCCTGCATGAGTAGGAAGCATTTGCAATTTTAGAACCACATTAGGTGCATTTTCAGGCACTTCCTGGAGTAATATGATGTAAAATTGCTTTCTCCTACCCCCTCAAAGAGTAGGGATCCAGGGGCGGATGATGGGATCTAGCTTTTGCTAAGGGGGTTGACCCAATGACGGCACGGAGCATCGTCTACGAGCCCAGAAGCGGCGAGGCGATTTTTTGTTGTTGCTATTTTGAACCCCCGTAAGTGATGTTTTCCTGGCATCTACTGACACAATGGAGACAATAAAAAGCAGTACAGGATAATTTCGTCTTTTTATTCAAGTAACAGTTTAAGGGGGGGTTGACCCAAAGACGATGCAGAGCATTGTCCACGAGCCGCGTAGCGGCGAGGCGATTTCTTGGGGTGCTATATTGAACCCCCGTAAGTGATGTTTTCCTGGCATCTATATACTAACACAATGGAGACCATAAAAAGCAGTGCATGATAACGTCTTTTAAATCAAGTAACAGTTTAAGGGGGGGGGGGCCGGTTTGACCCGATGACGATGCGGATACTGTGTGGGTCTGGACACATGATGGCGTTTTTCTATTCACATCACATTTTCACTTGGCAGCCCAAGGGGGTTAAACCCCCTAACCCCTCCCCCATCTCCCTATAGATCCGCCACTGGGATCTTTTGCAAACTGGAAGCAATAAGCATTACATGTAGGCCATGGAAAAAAGTGCTTGCGAAACGGATAGAAACTGTGTGGTAGGCTCTTCGCGGCCACAGGGATGACAGAAAATAATATGACAATGAAACCAGCAACTGTGGCAGGATTAATGGCGGGGACAATCTGCATGCTGAAAGAGCACTTTTTTTTAGGTATATCGGAAAATTAATTCAAGACTAAGTTATAAGTTATATAAGTTGGAAGTTATAAAGGAGATAAAATCTTTGGTATTATAGTCATGTTCGACTTAAAATTGCATGCCCCCCCCCCGCCCCTTTCTCGGTAAAAAAAACACCTTCTTATAATATCATCCCTATTCTTTCTTTTCCCTTCTCATTATTCTCCTTTCCCCCCTTTTCTCTCCTCCGTCTTTCCGCCTTTCTTCTTTTTCCGCCTTTTCTCTCCTCTCTCTTCCCCTTTCCCCTCCTTTTTCTCCTCTCCCTTTTCTTTCCTCCCTCTTTTCTTCTTCTTTCTCTCTTCCCTTTTTTTCTTTTTCTTCTCCTTTTCTTTCCCCCTCCTCCTTTTTTCTTTTTTTTGGCCGGGGGCACGTGCCCCCTGTGCTCCCCCCCTGGATCCGCCACTGTGTATATAATATCATACTCTACAACTTCAATGGCGACTATTGACTGCACGTACACCCCATCCCAGTATAGCTTTGAAAGTGAGCTGCAAAAAAGATTAATGCTTCAAGGCACTGTATTGATAAACCGGCAACACTGTATTGATAAACCGGCGGCAACACTGTATTGATAAACCGGCAAACTTATGCGGCGCCCTTTACTCACTTATCCGTATATGGTACGTCACAAAAAAAATGTAGTGACGTCAACGTGCGTGACTGTTTTCAGGTTTTCATGGCAAGCGCTTATATAGCGCGTACTTTGTTTTGTTTACATTGCCATATATGCGCGCATTTGGCATGAGCTACACACGTGAATTATGTCTCAGCTCGCTGAATTCACGTAATTTTCTTTCATTTTCTGGATGAATTCAAACTTTTCAAAATGGTTGCAATGACAGATAATTTACCGTAGGTGCAAAAAATCAAAGGTGAGTGTCGAAGTAATATTAGTTTAAGTTCAAACCCTTAATGAAGTTTTCTAAGTTTGAGTTAAAGTTCCTTTGACAGTTTTAGTGACTTTGACTTTGAGTGATTGTTGAGTGTGATAACGGGCTGCGCTAGGACCTAGGGCTAGGCTAGGCTCGAGCAGGCCGTGGCGTGGGCCGGGCGTGACGATGCCAATGGGGTGGCTGCATGTGGTAACTAGGCTAGACCCTATGGCTATGTATCGTCTAACATCTCTGTTAGATATGAACTTATGTCATGCAGCCGCTATGCTATCTAGATTCATAGTCAGAGACACACAGTCATGGCAGTGATATCATTTAATTATTCACAATAAGAACGGGGTTGTATGTCCGGATGCTTAACTAAATCAAAGTCAAGAGGCTAGACTCCTAGGCCCGAATTCACAAAGGAGGTTTGTCGACAAACCTAGGTTTATGTGCGTCATATGACGCGTTTTGACGCGTTTCAGACCAAGGTTGTCTATAAACCTTGGTCATATGACGCACATAAACCTAGGTTTGTCGACAAACCTCCTTTGTTAATCATTTTCGACTGCATGCAGTCGAACATCCATCTAGTTATTGTTACTTTAATGGAATCAATGCTTTTGTTTCAGAGACTAGCTATCCGATGAAAATACAACTTGATTAATATTATAAATGGAAAACTGAATGAATGTAGACTAGATCTATCATCTACTGATCTAGATCTAGACTATTGTCTAACAGAATTCTCTGAAATTTGCATGTAAACTTGTTCAAATTTCTGTTTTAAATCTACCCTTCCGGACCGTCTTCCAATTAAGTTCCAACGTCTTGGTATCTGGAGATGACCAAACTGTTAATTCTTGGTGAAGCCCCCGGTCAAACAGTTATGTAGACGACTCTACTCTCTAGATCTAGATCTCATGCAACATTCTAATACTAATAGTGATGATTATGAAATCGATGGTGATGATGATGATAATAATAATAATGATGATAGACCCCTAGTAATAATTATAATAGTCTATACCTAGTGATTAGTAGTAGATTCTAGGTCTACTAGTACTAGTAGTAGACTACACCTAAGTAGATCTATATCTAGGCCTAATAGAAAAATAACAATGACTGTAGATCTAGATGTAATAATAAATATGTCTAGGGTCTAGATAGATCTAGATAAAAATACAAATTAAATAGACTAAATAGACCCTAGACCTAAATAAACTTAGAAAATAAAAATTATCTATCTTAGTTCTTACTCTTAGACGTATTGATAAATTTTCATTATGGACAGTGCTCCGTCATGGACGTCGCTCAACCTCACAACGAAAACCTAAAGCACCCCGTCCTCGCCTCTGTGCTAATGGGTATTCTTCGAGCACTCGATGAAGACTCAACGGGGAAGTCGTCGTCCTCATCGTCGTCGGATGATCACGCAGCTTGTCGAGTCCATGATAGACGGGAACCTCCGTGTCGAAGACGCCCGCATGGGAAGTCGTCCAAGGTCGAGGTATATGTCATGCATGAGTATAAAGCCCTTAATTGCACACGAGGCGTCATTTTGTTGACGTAGAACTGCGTCAGAGACTAGAATGGTTAATGATTGATTGCTTCACAACTCATGCAACACTTTGACCAGCGTTTCATGGTATTATTAACACTGATCTTCGGAATTATCGGAGGAAGAAACACGGGAAGAAGCAGGAACATAGCTTGAGCGTAATTTTGTACACAAAATGAAATAGAAAAAACGCATTGCTGTAAACTACTGTCTTGACCAGTGGCGGATCCAGGGGCCCGGGCCCCGACCGGCACGATTTTCCAATTTTCAATTTTCGGAGACCCCAAAAAAAAAAAGGTGCTCACTACCCCTCCCCCCACTGAGCGAAAAATCGACCGGCACGATTTTCCAATTTTCAATTTTCGGAGGCCTGAAAAAAAAATTGCTCACTACCCCCACCCCCACTGAGCGGAAAATCGGTCGGCACGGTTTTCAAATTTTGGCACAAAGTGGGCCCCTTTTTCGGCCTCCTCCCTTGCCGCCGGCTGGATCCGCCCCTGGTCTTGACAGTTGTGAATAGCTCGTGTGATATTTAAACGCAATCGAAATGACGCCTGGTGTGCAAGGGGCAGTACAAATTTTGTCCAGTAGATCTACATTTAAATCATTTTGCCACTCAAATTATACATTGGCTTAAGCGAATGTCGCCATATACATGAAAGACGGATTTTCTATCTCAATCAAATTCAGACTCCACGAGCGCGCCCTGTTTAATAAAGATTTTCGATTTATCCTGAACAAGAAGTAAGTCATATTCAGGAAATTTATTGTCCGCTTGGTAATAGAGGCACTTTTATGAAGAAAAAATATATTTGTCAGAATTACCATTAAAAATGTGGAATTTTTGCAAGTTACAGGAAGGTGTAGGTCCTTGAACCTTGAGAAGATAGTTCCTGAAGCAAAATTTTCCAAGCTAAGAACTTTGTTTGAATCAAATGTTACATCAGGAGAGAGAGAGAGAGAGTTAGAGTATGTGGTATCTCCTGTTGATGTACGGACCTAAGATCACTTTGATTTTGACGTGGGTTTTATTCAAATTTTACCCTTTTTTCTCTTGACGTTTCTTCTTACTAAAAAGGCAGAAGAACATCTTCTCCCGTCCGATGAGGAACTGTTGTCACCGAAGCAAGATTTTCCGATTCCCGACTTCATCAGAAGCCCAACCGGATCCCCTAAGCTGCACACAATTTTAGAGACAGAAGAAGAAAGGGAAGAGGAAGGAGAGAAGCAAGAGGAAAGATTGATCGTGGAAGAGAAGACGGAGCAGACTCGGGAAAGAGATGCGGTAAAGCACCTTCAGAAGGAAGAAATTATAGCATGTTCTTCGACAAGTAGTCCACTTGTCACCAGTGATGATAGTGATGTGGCAGCATTCCTCTCCAAGGTAAGTTCCTCTAATCCCTGTTGCACACGAGGCGTCATTTGCTTGACGCAAGACAGCGTCGGCGGGGGGCGCAGCCTTCGACGCACCGTGTGTTAGTAATGTCGTTTAAAAAGTGAATTGAAAAGTGTTTGTTCCGTTTGTTTTCATTAAAAACAAACGGGACAAACATTGTTTTTATTTATTATATTATGTACTTAATGCCTTTACAGGCTTGATTAGCACAGATCATTTTGCAATCGAAATGTATATGTCAAAATAAACCACGTCAGGATTCGGGAGTAGGATTCGTTTCGTATGCAAACGGGACAATAATATACAAATGATGCATGCGCATGAGTTCATTATACGATCTATCCGCACTCGAGTTGAGGCAGTGTGTATCTATTGCACGAAGCCGTTAGGCTGAGTGCGATAGATACACACAGCATCAACGAGGGCGGATAGATCGTATAAAGAACGAATGAAAACATGCATCATTTGTTTTATACAACAAAACTCTTAGATCCTTGTTATTTGATGTAAAAATAATTAATTTAAGATTGTTTCGTGACAGTTTATGGCTGACAAAAAAAATCTCAAGTTTTAATAAGTCTCAATTTAGTGCGCACACATAAGTATAGATATAGCAAGCGCACCTCTATCTATACCCATTTACGCATAGTGCTGCGCAAGAATAGGCCCATGTGTATACACGCAGTATTGAGCGCTCTAACCTCTACGCGCACTACTGCGTGGCACTGAAAAATCGTTGGATAGTACTGGAAAATATTGCACGCTTTTTCATGAAAAAGCGTGCAATAGGATCAGTAAATGAATCACACGTGACCGCGCATGACCAATCATTTGATTAGGATCTGGGAGTGAGTTGTATAATACTATCTAACCCTCTGACGCAATGATAGATCGAAATGCTCCTTGTCATGTGATATAGTTTTGACCAATCAGTGAATGACAATCTATGTATGAGGTATATAATAAAAAAAATATATGTTTTGATAAATCACATAATCATTTGATATTAGTAATGATGATAATAGTGATGATAACACTAATGGAAATGTTATTGATACTAATGACGATGATTTAGTAATGATTTTAATAATCATATTAATTGCCGTATAATGGTAGGAGAATCCAGAGGGCCAAACTTTCGCGGGCACTTGTGCTGATAAAAAAAAAAAGTTCTTCCAGTCTTGATTCCCTTGAAAGAAAACTGGGGACCCCCCCGGAAAACAACAATCAGTATCTACGTGAAGCCTCATGTACGTTTACATGTACATGTATATTGCTTTATTCGCCTCATATCACTAACCTCAATTGTTTTCCCCGTTCATCCCTTCACATTTGCCTCCCCCTCAGCATGAGTATGCGACAATGTTTGGATCGGAGAGCAGCCACGCCGACAAAATACTCATCCCTTCTCGATTTGTTAAAGATTATAGTAAGTATTCCCCCCCCCCTGATTGGATAGTCATTAAATCGTAGCTGGTTTTTTACCAGAAGGATGTTACTTGATATCGCTACGTTCATACTCATAAAAACCTGCATGTATGAATCCATGTATAGTACGCTGTCGGAAAAGTTGGATCAATAAGACAAACATCGGTACATTATACTTCTCTTCGCAAATCAGAGGTTCCCTAATAACAAATGCCCTTTTCCATATCGAATGATAAAACGGGGGTAGAACTGAAAGAGTGGAAAGACGAGAAAGTGATATGATAGGATCCATCCTGAACCCCCCTAATTAGTAGCCTTGTTAATTAACACTTCATTGACTGAGTAAAATCAGTGCCACCATGAAACGGGTAATCCAAAACGAATTTTCCACGAGGTTGGATGAAAGAAATGCGTGTTTTGCACTTTGTACTGTTTACATGGAAGGGACTGTCGACTAAAGAAGATGTAAACATGTTAACACAACCTATACGATCCGTCTGTAATTCAATATTACCAAAATTAAAAAAAGTAGTCGGGATAATTTAGGCCTTACAAATGTCATCTAATCTGATAAAACAAAATATCTTTTGCATCCCCCCCACCGTTGTATTTGTTTTCTTTCTCTTTCTTTTTTACCAGGGAAAATATCACCCTCTGTTAGAATTGGTAAAAAGTCTCCATTAAAACGTGGATCTGATGAAGAACTAGAAAGGGCACAAATTAAGAAGCAGAAAGCATACGACAAACTTATACAAAACCCGCAAAAAAATGCCAAGAGAAAACTTGAATCCTTGTTGGGTGACGCAATACAAGAATTCACTCACAGCATCGAAGAATTAGAAATAAAAAAGGATACAAGGACAATAAGTGGACAAGGTGCCAGTAGTTCGGATCGAGAAACTGGAGAACAAGTTACTGGGGTTCATAGCTATGATACTACTGAAACAGGTTCATTCATGGGTAGGTCGGTGGTGGATAGTCCCAGTCTGCGAAAGCGTCTCAAAACATCAAAGGGGGAGAGTGAATTTTCATCAGGAGAGACTCTCTCTTCAGACATGTCAGATGATACAGTAGAAGAATCCACAGCAAGTTCGGTCTCTGATGACAGGCAAGAGAAGAAAACCGGCAAGCGCAAGAAAAGGCTGACAAAGACATTAAAATCTCTCAGGATAGATCCGCCGGATGATGGCATGTCCGACTTCTCGTCCGACGGCCAAACGGGAACTCTGAAGCCGAGCATGACCGGTAAGATGCCCGGCCCTAAGTTGGGGCTTGGGAACTATGGATGGAAGTCGGGCGCCAAGAAGGACGTGAAGAACATGCTGCAGAAGGCTGTGTCTACCTCACAAGATGATTTCAGTGATTTATTATCACCTGACCTCCAGGTCTCAACTCCTCAATCAGATAGTCGGGGCAAGACTGATGCATCCGATACTATTAGTAGTGGTTCACTTCGTCAGGTTAGCGGAAGCGACGGAAAAAAGGTGGACAATGTTTACAGTATCACTGTTACTGATACATCTGAATTATTGGTTGAACCTTCCGCCAAAAGTTCAACTATTACTTTGAGTGTTGACGATATGTCGGAGAAGACATATATAGGTGAAACAAATGATTCAAAATTCACTTCCAGTGACTTACAAAGTTTGTCTTCATCTACTAGTACTAAAAACAGTGGGAGTGTTCTAACGTCGTCAGAGAAACTGGGTGTTGACACCGCCCGATCAAGCGATCTAAGGAGCGAGTTACTAGGCAGCATTTTCAGTTCAGAGATGACATCAGGAACATCCGAAGAAGATGCGATGTTGCCTTCTACTTTAACGAGTGTTTCCTCCACGAGTAAGGTCAGCACCTCTAGTGAAAATGAAGAATTAAGTGAGAACGTCGAGATGCCATCTTCTGATGGTCCTACATTTTCTTCTAGTTTAAGCACAACATCAAAGAGTGGCACGTCATCTTCCAAGAGATCCGGCATAGATCCGCTAGATCTCCCTGCGGTGCTCAGAACAGGAACACAACAACCCCTAATAAATCCTCTGAGTGACTTTTATTCATCACATGTGTCTTCAGTTGGTGGTAATGCATCATCCAACGCCTCTCCTGATATGGATAGCACCAGCATCACAGCCTCATCTGTCGAATCACGAACTGCTACTACTGTAGAAACGACCACCACACCGACCGAGTCCTTAGAAGAACATGGAGAGTATGGATCAAAGCATTCTGGTAGAGTCGAATCGTCGTACCATTCTTCAGATCATACAACAGAGTCTTCATACTCTTCGTCTTTAAGTAAGAGCATCACAACAGGATTTCCTTCTCAAACTGGTGACGAACAATCAACTACGGACTTCGCAGATGATGTCCCTGTGCACCTAAGTAATATCAACCTTACAGAGGCATTACTTAGAAGCGACCCGTCACCGACTGATTTCGAAGATAGTGACACTCTGACATCGTCCTCAGATGAATATATTACCCATAGACTAATGCGGGACACACTTTATATCCATGATCGTACGTTTACAGACTCCACTTCAACGGCGGAGGATGACATCACACGTAGCGAATTTGCTAAAGAAGAGGAGAGTCTTGAAGAACCCATAGAAGAACTATCAGACAAGATATTAAATAAGATTAAAGTACAGGAAGTGCCGTTGAGAGAAGACGTGCAGAGTGGATACCTGCCAGTGCTATTAGAAGATGAGAACGAAGAATCAAGTGATGACATTCCCACAGAGATAGAAGACGAGGAAAATGACTCCATAGCTGCATTGGAAAAAGAAGACGGAATAATACAAGAAACAAGTACAGTACAACAAACAATTTCCATGACAAGCAGTAGTGAATCATTGGCTTCATATGATGGCAAACCATCCTCGGATGAACGTGCAGACCGTTTGTTTATGGTCGACATAGACATGAATGAAATGGTTTTTGAAGATATTCTAATCACGAATGACACGTCGGTTTCTTCTGTAGAATGTGAACGTATGCCCATGATTGTGGCAGAGCCTCCATCTTTAAAATCAAGCGAGGGTATAGATATTGAATCTGTGATGGAAACCGATAAGTTTACTTTAGCCGACTTTGCACATGATATAGCCCATTTTGTCACATTGAATGCAGTAGCCAGAGATTTCACCGAGATTTTAGTGAATGCCGCCATAACGAGGTTGACGGAGGAGCAAGATTTCTCATTTCAGATGGAGAAAGCCCTGTTTCCAGGAATTGAAGAGGAAGACAGGGACAAGCCAATTCATATGCATTGGATCTCGCCACCGTGCTACAGCGATGGGAAGTATGATCACTCCCAATCTGCTGACGGTAGACGATTTGGCGGTTATGAATTGCAACAGTCATGCAAATGTACCGGTAGAGTCGAAGAGGAAGAGGAATTTTTAAGTTGTCTGGAACGAGCTTTCTTTCCATGCCTTGCAGAAGATGACGATGACACCAATATCGGGAGACCATCCAGCCTGCCAGAGTCGGGTCACCACATCTTACCCGAAATGAGCGTGAAAGCAAATGTAGACAAAAGGGACAAGAAAATCCAAGCATGCAAGTTCACTGAATTAATCACTGCGGCGTCCCGTGTATCCGCGATTGCAGTTGAAACAATAAGTCAGATGTGGAGCGTCATGACTAGTGTATCTTGGACGGCCTGGACTTACATTCGTGAAACTTTTGACGTGAGTAAAGTGAAAAGAAAGGATAAGAGTACACAGTACGACGAGAATGGAACCGATAGGTCTCAAGATGAAGTGATGTCCGAATGGGTGAAAAGAGATGAAGTGGGCTTACACATCCCTGCTTCGAGAATCGTAGCTTCTGCAATAACATCAGCAGTTACGGAAAAAGAGTATGCAGTCTTGCCTGAACAAAAGTCGGATGAAGATTACTATCTTAGACTGTCATCATCAACTGTCGTAGAAGAAGTCGTTGCAAATGCATGTTTGATACATGCTTCCGTCAAGGAATTTCCTTCTGCCACACGAACAAAGCTTTTCACTCATTCGATGTCTTCTGAAAGGGATAGCCAACTTGACGAGGATGCTGTATCTGCTTGCAGTCTGAGTGACATTCCCCTATCAAGCATCACATTCATGAGACAACAGCTTACGGACATGAGAGAGATCTTTCAAGCTACCGTCGCTGGGACCAAAGCTGAAATTAACTCTACACCTCCCGTTCCGCCGATTTTACCTGAAGATGCAGATTGGTCCAGTTCACTTCAGATACCAGGTGCTTTTCTTTTGGACAGTGAGGATGGAATCAAGGCAGTTTCTGAGTTTGAGAGTTCCCCAGACGAAGAGCAAATGCGTGAAATAGCAGCCGCCTGTGCAGGAATAATCGAGGATATTCAACATAGTAATGTGGACAATGAGAAACCTCTAATTCAACCTAAATCAGAAGATTCGCATACAGTCAGCTCTTCTGACAGTTATGGTTATAGGAATGAGAATGTTGTCAAAGACTCGACACCGACAATTGGGTTAGAATTGCGTACAGTCAGTAACACTGATAGTTATTATAATACGAGTGAGAATGTTTTCAAACATTTGAGGCCGACTTCGTGTAAAGAAGAGAAGTCGGGCGAGAAAAGAAGTGGACATGAATATAGAATTGTCGATTTGGCATCAGAGACTAGAAAAGATGAAATCGACATACATGACGGAACTGAAAAACAAAATGAGAGTGATGTATTACTACCAAACCATTCTCAATCTAAGGAGCAAGAAGAAGAAAGTGTGAATCCCAACGACATGCAAGAAGGTGAATCCAGTTCAACCAGCTCATCGGCCCTCAGTCTCTCAGATATCCCTTTCTCTAGCCTACATTATATCCGAGAACAACTAGCGAACGTCAAGACCCTAGCCATTTCCATCATGGATGATTTCAATTCCTATGCGGAGGAGAGGTCCGTGGTAGCCAAACGGAGCAGTCAGCTGACTTGTAGTGCATCGATGGATAGCAGTCGCAGCTCATGTGATTCTGCTCGCACGATTGAAAACAACTCGTCAAAAAACTCAAGTTGTTTAAATCTGCATGGAGAATCGAAGTTGAATGAACGGAAGAAGTGTTCTTTAGGTAAAGAGAATGTTCATCTCTTTGAGCACACACCTGAACTTGACAATGTTTTTCTTATTCATCAAACAGACAGAAGGGAAGGTGTTATCGTTCATCAAGCAGACGGTAGGGAAGATAACATATTGGCCGAGAAAAGCAAAGTATATTCACAAGTCAATGGGTCATTAGAATGGACAAACGAAAACAGCAATGCAATGACACAAACAATCAAACATCATACCAAGAACAAAGATAAATTCAATCAAGAAATGGGCAAAGTAAACAAAGCGTCGAAAAAACAAGCAGGTTTGGAAAACCATTCAGAAGAAAATTCGGCAAAGCAAACCGCCACAGATAGAAGTAAAACCGTGCAAATGACAGAGACGCATAAGTCGAGTCAGATAGCAACCTTTTCACGAAACTCTCCCGGTCGGCGACATGTAATATCCAGGAAAAGGGGTGCCGACAATACCCACGGGTCGTATTCTGGAGAATCCTCATGCAATACGGATGACAATACATCCATGGTGTCACGACCGAGCTCCTCATTTTCAGATGGAAGTGTGTCTTCGGGAAGCAGGAAGGTGACTGTTGAATCGGAGAGTCAAGGCACAGGGAGGACCGATGTTTCTTGCCGAATTTCAGATCGGGGTATCTTGGTAAACACAGCGTTTGTCAATGCATTTGATGAGGACCAACGCAGTGCCTCGATTATGTCTGATAAAAGAAACGCGGGTGAAAATATCGTGAAAAACAATATCATGATAAATGTCAAGATGTCTCCGAGAAGTCAGGAGAAACATTCACACCGTGTGCGATCTAGAGATAGGGATGCGCAATTGTGGCTGGCACAGAAAGATAACCAGAATGCACTTGACCATGAAGCTTTGACGAAGAAACACCAAGACATAAGAGTGAACGAAATGTCCATGCATGTTCTCGAAGAGGTTAACCATATCTCTGAAACAAAATCTTTGAAAACAGAGATTAAAGATTCCCGCACAGCAGACACACAAGTACATAATGACGTGATAGTAGGAAAGAACTGTCGAAGGCAGGTCGATAAGTCTTCATTTCAACATGAACATTATGATGGAAATAAGCATCAAGCACTGCAACTATTGAACAGACTTACACCAACGAAAAAGAGTAGTTACGAATCCCAAGGTTCAGATGAGAGCGAAAGGACAGATGAAGATCGCACTTGGGCAGCCGATCAGAAACACACCAAGCGCGAGTGTTTATCGGATGGGACAGTCTCAGAAAATCACCAGTTTCTCAGTAGAAGACAACCGTCGCTGAAAAGGAAAACTAGAGAAACCAAACATCAAGATTCTCCTTGTCCTACTTGTGCGAAAAAGTCGGATCCTCCAGGTGACTTACATGCTGCTCCAGTCATCTCCAGATCAGAAAGAACGAGGACAGTTCTGAGCATGTTAGATGACGTTGCAGAGAACCTTTCTCTAGACATCTCTGTTCACGATGATGTAGGCAGGGCGCACACGATGGGAAGCTTCAGAAAACTATTCGGTTCTAGGAAGAACAAGCGTCGGAACAGGGACAAAACATCCGATCAGAGCCCCCGTGTATTATCTGACTCGTCGGTTACAGAAAGCGACGGTGATTCAGGATCTCCAGACTACAGTTCAGATTCTCCGCACACCCCTAGATCCAACTCGAGCGTCTCTCTTCTCGGCTATATCTTGCGTAATCTGAACTCAAAGAGAAGAAAGAAGAAATCAAAAGGTTCATCTTCAAGCACCCCAAAGGGTAGAAGGGCAAAGAAAGGAAGCGTTTCAGCTTTAGATGAAATGCTTTTTGACCTGGAAGACGATTACTTTATTGATGACGCCTTTCCAAACCTAGTTTCCGTTCGCGATTCTTCTCCCAGTGAAGATAACAAGAGTCTGAATGAAGTTTTACAGGATCTTATCGAAGAGTGGTCTTTCGAAGGCTTACAAGAATCACTAGATTCATATCCTCAGTCTATAGGCGACAGATTCCGCGGAAAGCTAAACTTATTCATGGCCGAGGTTCGCAAAGGAAAGCGTAGAGCCGAACTGCTACTTAGGCGAGCTACTATTTCGTGAATTCAATTAATTGAAGGAAGGTTTAAGAGAAAAAGATGTTTATGCCTTCAACCCCAGAAAATCCCTGATAAGGCGCAATAGCATTGATCGGTGAAACGGTGCCTAAAACACCAATATACCCTTTCCACATAAACTTAAGGGGACCGATTCTCGGACAATTTTATCGTTAACGGTACCAGGCAAGTGGGTCCGGTCCTCATTCTGTAATGGGGTGGAGGAGAGGGGGTACTCCCTACACCCCATGGTTCTTCTGATTACCGATAATAGTTTTATTTGCCTTAATTATTTTTTCAATGTATTTATTTCACTAATTGTTATATTATACTTTTCCGTTTTCCTTTATATCGTTCCAACCGCATGTTTTGGAATGAATGTAGCGTAATATTTTGTATATGCTTGAAAATCATTAGTGACAAACCATCAGCTAAACATTAGAATGTTAAAATATAATGTTATCGGTTACGTTGAATGAATCAAAATATTCCATCAACTTAGGGGGGAGGGGAGGGGAGGGGGGTAACAAAAGGTGAAATTCATGATAATGTGGTTTACAATCCAATCAGCATAGATATACATGTATCTCTAGTTCCTTCTTTCTATCGCCATATCTTTCAAGTCAAATTCATTTTAAAGCTTTGATCAGTTTACAACTATTTAAAACAAAAGAGTGTTAGTTTTCATCCTTGTGTTATACATGTATGATAGATTAGAAGAAAATTAATACAATCGAAAATACTTTCGAAAAATCAACTAGCGGTAATGTCAAAAGCCTTGTCCATGACCAATTGAAACGTTTTAACATTACAGCGACGTATTGTGTATTCCGAGAAAACACTTTATTTTGGGGGATATAAAGTGGGACATTAAAATTGTCCACGAGTTGATTTCTCGAAAAAATTTGCGGTTATATTCATTCAGATTTTGAATATGTAAATTGATATTATGCGGTAAAATTTACTGCATAGTTAATAAATAATTCATATCATTTATTTTCAAAGAGTAAATATCACGTACTAGCGAGATTAGTAGTGTATCTAAACACGTTTCTTCATTTTTGACAGTAACTATCCCAGATTGTGAACGGAAAATGAGATACATTATAGGTTGACTTTTAAATAATGTAATGTAATAGACATATTTGTTGTTGCAGATGTTATGGCGTTGTATATGCGTTCCTTGAATTTTATAATTCAAACAAGTTCAATAATGAATACTTGTAGAGATTTGATAAATTATTGTGAATCAATGTCTCCTTAAAGACACATACTTCTTAATTAATGTATGTTTTTTACCTAACATATACCGTATAAGCAGTGTAATTTATTGTGTAATAAACTATAATATAAGTGGAATGCTATCCATGGGTGTGCTTGCCTATATTTTCAACGTATTGTACCAAAACATATAGTCCTTGGATGTACATGCATTGCCATGCATGCCATAAGCGCAGACCAACATTTATGAGACGGGGAGGTTTTCAGGTAAATCCCCCTGAGAATTTTGAGAATGTGATTTTTTTTTTAAACGAAACATTTGTGGGCAACAGTGAACTCTTATATTATGGCAAAATGCGTCAGCGCCGCCACCCCCAATCCTTTTCCCGCCGCTGAAAGTTGTGCCCGTAAGGCAGAACCGAGTGTTGTGTCTTTTATGTTTTGTTTGTTCCTTAACTGAGCTATCATCGGTATGATAAAAAGAATTTGTATAACGAATTTTGTTTTGATGATCAAATGCAGTGATTTCAGTCATTTGTTTGAGCATCTTGTTTTAATGCACAATAAAATATCTTATCATAACACAAAGGAAATTCTTCACTGCTAAAATTTTACTCACTAGTAGGTGGTGTACTCGTTTACAAAGTTACTAGCTTGAAATTCTTCAAGAAAATTCAAACTACACAGATGTAGCACGTGAACAAGCAAATAAAATAAGAAAGAGCATTTACACAATGGAAAAAGGAGGTTACAGATAAATGAATATATGAGAGAGAGAGAGAGAGAGGAGGGGGGGGGGTGTATAAAGGAGAGCATTAAAAGAAATGATGAAGAGAGAGGTGGATGCAGAATTGATAAGGTATCTATTAATATCCACAATGGGAATCGGTCCTTCCAGTGTTCACTGTGTTCTACGGTGTCTCTGT
This sequence comes from Mesocentrotus franciscanus, assembly GCA_037976565.1. Classification (NCBI taxonomy): domain Eukaryota; kingdom Metazoa; phylum Echinodermata; class Echinoidea; order Camarodonta; family Strongylocentrotidae; genus Mesocentrotus; species Mesocentrotus franciscanus. Next base: position 26,459,665 of record CP137686.1, read on the forward strand.
AGACAACGGGAAAGTCAGATGATTTATATGATATGGAAATCCGTACAGATGAGTAGTAGTTCCACTTTCATGAGTACGAGTGAAGATTTTCCTATGAGCACAGGCTCAAGGTTCAAATGAATATCCACACCAGGAATCGGTCCTTTCAGAATACATTGTCTCGTTGGAGTTTCTCCATCAGACAAAGCGTCAATTACCACATGAAAAAATGCTCTGACAAAAGGACTCGCTGTCTTGTTTCACACTTTCGCCAAAAAGCTGTAAGAAATGTACAGTCAAACAAGTTTGGTGCTGATGAAATGATTAAATCTTCATGATTTTACTTCTATTTTTTTCTCATACAGTTTACACATAGTGCTGTCATAATGATATTACACATACATAATATATTGATATAATTAATTTTTAATAAACATATTCAGAAAAAGCACGTACAAACGAAAACTAATATATTACACAGATAACAGCAGCGACATTGCCAACATAATAAATCACATTCATTTTGGTGTAAATTGCCATTTCTATCATCAAATTTCTCCAATGTTCTCGATAATTTACAGAAAATACATTATATACAAGGATAAAAAGAAAAATCAATTTTGTTTGAATAGAAATGCATATATGATATAATTCTATGTCAGAAAAAAAAGGCTAGAAATTATGGTTTTTACATTATTAGATTCCCTGAAAATTTCCCTGAAGTTCTAGATAGAGGAAACGAAAGATATGAGTTCACAACACTCTTCTTCGTTTCTGTTTCGGCTCATAATACCAAATTCTACCGTCACCTATCACCAAAACTTGTAACAACTCTCGGCTTTCTGGCTATATAATTATTGGCTAATGACTTTGCACAGTAGCCCTGTTCTATTGCATGTATAGAGGAACAGTGTAATGTACCCAGACATTTATGAGAAAGGGAGATGGGTATCCTCCTAAGACACAGGCGAGGGCGGCAGTATCGGATCTACCCCCTTCTCCCTCCTGGTGCCATAGACCTAGACCAGCTGCAAGTTAGTATGGGGGGTTGGAGGATGGTTAGAGGGGCGTCCGCTGCGTCCTTCCTATGATCTACGTGCCACTGATCTTCATATTTCAAGGGCATTATGATCAATGTAATGATTCATTTCTTAATTCAATTGCAACATTTCGGCAATCATCGTTGGTCTCAGTTTTGTTGCTGATTGTGATGTGGAACACATTCGTTGGCTTGAAATGAATCCATACAAACTCTAAGTTGATCCATTTTGTTATATCTTTCTCATAAAATGTTAATGAAGATGAATATTGTTTTGTTCAAACATCTTCCATTATCTAAAGATGTTTGAAAGTGTATTTTGATGCTCAATATATATACATGATATATAATTCGGAGTGATGTACTTCTGTTGAAATTGGAATAAACTTAGAAAGCAGGGGAAAAGAAATTTGCATACAACTATTTTAAAAGATGAATTAGAGTTGTGGTTATGCGATTGCATTGTGAACGAAACTGTCCTGACTTGGAAAAGGCCGATTGTGTAGCAGATAAGTATTGGTGTATACTGAGAGGTTTTGGAATTATCAAAATGATAAGAAGTTGACCCAGTCCCACTGAAGGTCACCAAGGTCACATGAACTATACTAAAAATGAGTATATGGGATTACATGTGGCATGAACGTTTTGTCCAAACACTTTAGTTGTGTCCTTTTCAGGGGAAAAATTTCTAATATCTTTCACACCAGCATATAATAATACAAAAGTTTACAAATTATCTTTCACCTTTCCCAGAAATCAACTTTAACTTTAATAAGGATTAAACTTCACACAATTATAAGTTTGCCTCAGTTGAAAAATCAGAAGGAAAACAAAGAGTAACAATGTCAGGAGAAAATCTGACGAATAATGGTATGAGCTTTTGAACATTGTAAACGCCAATCGCATGGAGAACCTTTCATATATTATAGTTGGATTGCCCTGGACGAATCGTACTAAAATGTACTGTTGCGCAATCTTTACTTCTTTATTATGGAGCAGACAATATTTTCACCGTCTGTTGCATCATTAATTAGAATTTAGAAAAGGATTTGTTAGAAGTTGTTATAGCGTCAGCTGATGCTAAAATCGTGTAAAAGCTTGAGTTCCAATTGTAATGTGTGCCTCACTTTAAAAAAAGGTAATAAAATAAGCATCTTTTTAATGAATTGTCATTAAGAAAACAAACGATTAAGCACTACAAGTAATTGGTCAATAACACTACCTTGAAAATGCAGTTAATACTACCGAACGATTATGAAGAAATTAATGAGACCATATGAACATAAAAACCATAACACCTATTCAAAAACATGAACAAATTGATAAAAGTGATTTGACTAGTTTCAATAATTAGTAACTCATCACAGTAAGATATTGCCATGTTTTGACATTTCTTGAAATAGAACTATACAATATTGATTTTGAGCATTCGAATGTAGTGAATGAACATTCCAACAAAATCTTGTATTGCACATAAAATACCTTAATTTGTTCGTTGAAATATCAAGACCTATACATGATATACTTGTATTTTGTAGATGTAAGCAGAATTCTACTGAGGAGTCGTATAAGGCATCATTTTGTTTGAAGGTAGAAATCAACGCTTAAAAGTAGTGGAATCCACCCTCATAAATGTAATTCAAACCACTAATTTGGAATGGATTCCACAATAATTTGAATATGCCATTTTCGTAATGTACCCAAATTTATAGACACCTCGATTCAATTCGTATCGAGGCGCTTCATAAATGCATATGCAAACATTTGGTTACAATACAAAATTGACTTATTGACTTTTTCAACTAAAAACAAAGTGATCCCTAATGTGGTTTCTGAAAGAGTGGATTTCCACTCCATTGTTCTACTGAAAAAATACATCAAGTTATACAGCTTATTCTACTACTGACAAAGTGGTCTAATATCAACTGGAATTATCGAGTACATACTCGATTAATCTCTACACCACTCGGAAATAATAATGATATAATATTGGATATTTATATAGCGCACATAATTATCCACCACTTAAGGTGCTCAAGGCGCTCCAATATTACCCGGCTCTTCTAGGCTACTGTATCAGTGCTCACATCATTCAAGGAATTCCTCCCTGCCGGTACCCATTTAACACCTCCGTGGAGAGTGGCAAATGTAGATTCCTGTAATGTCAAAGGACATTAGTTGCCTCGGTGGGACTCGAACCGCGAATCCTGTGGTCGTTAGTCCGACGACGTATCCACTAGACCACAGTACACATGTACTGGTGATCAGATATCAATTTTTGCTGCATGGAGCATGTGTGTTCGTGTGTGAGTTTGTGATTTGTTTTCTTTTGCGACAGACTTCTTTATTAATCATAATTATCATAATATATTCAGGATTTCGATCGGACAACTCATTTTCTGGAATTAATTAAGCCAACACGAGATCAAACTTTGTTTTTACACCATGAGAAAAAAAGTTCTATAATCTGGTGTCGTGTTCGCTCCCTCTACTTGCAGCCATTGTACTGCTTGTCCTCATCGACTTCTGACTTCCATTAGCCCTCCTCCTCTTCTGACCGATGAACTCCGTGAATGTGTAGAGATAAGGATTCAGTGTAGCGTTGATGGGCAAGATGAAGACGGCCGACCAAGCGTAGAGCGAGACGGGAAGCTCGACCAGCCTGGCCTGAGAGAGGATCCCCATGATGATGACTGGCATCCAGCACAAGAAATCGGTGCCGACAATGATGGCCATCTTGAAGGCGAGCCTCACCTCCTGGTCACGCGGGGATCCCGTGTTGCGGTCCTTCCCGATGCTTTTTGCCGATCTCCTCACCTGGGCGAAAATGATGATGTAACAGATGAGGATGAATAAGAAGCAGATGAGGTTGATACCCAGGAAAAGTACTATGGAATAGATCCAAGATGGCTGAAGGGTCCCGTCATTGTTGGGCGTAAAGATAGGTATGGCTAGGGTGTAATCGTAGACAAGAGTTCCCGTCCCTGTTGAATCCACGCTCAGGGGCAGACCGATGCAGACGTCAGATAGCCCGTAGAACCCAGTCACGAATGAACCAATCACGACGGGCCCCAGGCTGAGGATGGTTGTGATGACCCACGTGATGGCGACACAAATGCGCGCCGACTTGGTGTGGAATTTGAATTTGCTGAACGGGAACACGACACTCAGGAATCGATCGACGGTGATGATCGTCAAAAAGAACACAGAGCTCTCACTTGACAGGATGGCAATGACACCTGCGAACCTGCAAAGACCCGAGTTTCTCCAGTGCGGCGCTTTGAGGAAGTAGTATTCCCCGTAATAGATATCGGCTGATGCTATAATGATCATGAAAATACCCATGAACCAATCTGCGATGGCTAAGTTCGAGATGAAAAAAACCTGTCCATGATTTCTCGACTTCGATCGTTTATTGCGGCATCGGATGAAAATAACCATGGTGTTGCCGAAGAGGGCGCCGAACCCGAGCACCCACATGGCGATTCGCAGGACGCTGTTAGGCATAAGTCTGGTGCAGGAGTCTAGTGAGGACATCTCAGCTTGTGAGCATTTATCGGTACTGTCAAAGAGACAGCAGAGACGGTAGTCATCCGTAGAGCTGCGGATTAAACAAAAACAATTCAACTTGTTACCTACGTGTTTATTCGCAAGCTCGCTGTACACGGGCCGTTATTTCGCTGAAGTAGGACTGCGTGAACAAGTGGTGCAGTCTTTGAAGCGCCCGGTAAAAGTGACATATAACTACGAAAAAAATGAATGCCGATGAACAGTGTAAACATTGCGCTGAATTACTGACGTATAGGCTAGTCTTATTAGCGCAAGTAAGGCAATAGAAATGACGTCTCGTAAGCAGCCGGCATAAGGTACGTAGTGTATGTATGTATTCGACTGCCTATAACACCAATCTAATTGAAATATCAAGTAAATTTTTCAATCTGAGCATTCGTAAAATATTAGGAAACAAAGCGTTACTAAGTATTGAAAAAGAACAGAAAATCGAATATCCTTCAACGTAATTATTCAAGTCTCTACATACGTGATCCAGAGCACGCGTAGGTCGGTATTCATGTTTATTGCAGCAAGTAGGTGACATTCATGTATAACTTGTGTTATCCTATATTGAATAAAGATCTACATAGGTAATTATGCAAAGCTTTTACACAGACAAACCTGCGTAGAAAGACTGTTCAAGGGACACAAGAAAAGTGGTTAATATAGGCAGGTGGTCTTTCTATACGCGTGCTTTTAGTATTCTTTCAAAGAGAAATATTATTCGAGGGAAATGTAGTCCGTATAGGCAGGTGGTCTGTAAAGCAGGATTGATTGAATGGGAAGTGGAATCATTCCTATGCCTATTTTTTGTTGTTCCTACCAGCACTTTTGACATGCAGCGAATGTACAAAACAGCGCTAAAAAACAAATAAATGGTTAAGAATAAGATATAACTTACAGGTATTGGATACTCTCGATTCCCCTGAACATGTCTGGTTCAAGATGGGTAAGCTGAACCTGCACCAGCAGTCTTGAAGTCATATGAAAATAGATAAAACAATAACACATATAATAGAAAAATAATAAGAGATTAGTGCGATTGAGACTGAATATTCGTCAGTTTGTTTCTTTTTGTTCATTTGTGGCTTTCTTTCTGTCTTTTTAAATAAATACATGTATATACAAAATCCTGTTTCAGCAGCAGGGATATTCTTCATTAAATCCGTAATACGACATTCCCCCCCCCTCTCTCTCTATATTATAAACATGTACATAATGTATATACGTATATATATATATATATATGAAATATAATATATACATGTATATATAATATGTTGGCCGAATGGTTGATAGAAATGCAGCTATTTTTCTTTTCAAATTGTATGATTCTTGTTTCTCCAAGCACATAGATGATAATGCACTGTACGGTGACACTACACCTCTATGACCTGAAATAAAGATGGTGATTCATATCACAAAATGTGCTTAAAGATAAAGTTGAGTTCTGGTCATGCGATTGCATTGTGAAAGAAACGTTGTGGAATCGATCAGAAAAGGTTGATCATCTAGCATATAAGTAATGGTGTGTACTGCAAGGTTCTGGAATCATCAAAATGATACGAAATTTTGCCCAGTCTTGGTAAAGTTACAATCACTGTAAACAGAAAGATGTATATAGGACTACACGAAGATGTGGCATAAAAATCCGTCCCGATTTGTTTGCTGTTACATGCCATATTTAGAATATTAAGGTATTTGAAGAGCCATGCTTTTCAGGGAACATTTTTTATCTGATGTTCTTCCACACTTGCATAATAACAATGATAACGCTCACAAATTATTTTTCACCTCTTCCCAGAACTCAACCTTCTCTTTAAAGTGAAATATTAATTGTAATACAATGTACTTCAAGAAAAGTGAAAATAAACAACCTTAGTTCCGATTTTATTTCATGGCGATGGAACGAAAAAGCTTGGTACTTCAGGTGCTCATTTAATATAAAGCTTAGGTTGGGTATCATCGAAAAAATTAATACCAAGATGAACTGGTCATTTATTCTAAAAAAAGGGAGGATGTTCGGTTAATTAAAAGTATCAAGTTTGAGGATATTTTTGCGTGGTAAGTTCGATAGCATTAGTTTAAGTTTATGTTTAGTTTATGACCAAACAGTGCAGAGGTATTTTTCAACATTTATTAAAACCCGACCCCGCGGTTACGTCAAGGAAGGTATAATTATGACATTTTTTAATTTAGCGTTTGTTATCGATAAGAATTTTTATGAAACGGGGCCCAGGTTACAAGTGAAAGCACTTCCCGTAAAAACAGCCAACAAACGCTTGGCCGTGCATTAGAGGTAAGTTCAGTTTTTGTCGCGGTCTATAATAGACGGTCTCTCGCTTTTTACTTACAAGTATTTGATTTCCGTCGTGTGGTCAAAGTGCCAGGCTCGATATACGACAATGGGTTACGTCGGAATGATCTGAAGAAAAGAAAAAAATGTAGACAATAACAATAACAACAACAACAACAATAACAACAACAACAACAATAATAATGATACTACTACTACTACTACTACTACTACTAAAAATATAAAAGATAATTTGGTCTGTTATCGACAGAGCCGGATCCAGGATGGGGGTACAATTCAGGATGAACTCTTACAAGTAAGATTTATCTTTCTTTTGTGTATTTCAGAAATACCAGATTGGGTTTAAGGTTTTGCTGGATTATGTGGGAGTATATTTTTCCGATTGAGATATTTATTGTTCTGTGTAGGCTACATTACTCTCTGCCTCCACTGCCAATTGTACAGAAATTTTAATTGTAATTCTATAGTAACTTAAAGCCCCCATGAAGGATCTGCAAGCCCCCCAAAATGTATTTGTAGCAGGAAGATGAGTTTATTAAAATATGTGCTAAATTTCAGATGAAAAAAGCGGTTTTCTGATTTTTTCTTCTCTCTCTCTATGTGTGAAAATTGAATCCCTCACTTTGTACACAGCGAATAGGGTGAATTAACCAATGCCAGTTGCAAAATTCAAATTTGAACAGAAATTTGACTGTAATTTTGCTCATAATGAATATCGTGCCAACATACTTTCATGAAAGTTTTCAATTGTGATTTTTGACAACATTTAGGCCCTTTTACCAGTTCTGAGATTTTCTCCATACATAATTATCCTTTCAATATAAATGCATACTACATAGACATACACTGATTGCTCTAAGGTTGAAGAAAAAAGTCTAAAGTTCATGAAATTTAGGGATAAAGAAAGAGATGGTAAATCCCATTTATATTGGGAGAAATTGTGCAAGCTTGAGATTTTAAAAAGATAATGTAAACTTACATCCATTCCACATTAGAAAGTCCATCGAGCATTCCTTTACGGAGTTCGGTTAGCTTGTTGTCAGTAAAAGATCTGCCATTAAGAAGAAGAAGAAAAAAGAGAGACTGCTAATACCATAAATCTACTTCAGTCAGCTAAAAAAAAATTTCGTAATTATAACACAACAAATCAAACCAGTTTTCATCGTTGGAAAATTATGTTTATGTATGAAGAAAAATCTCCTCGGTGTAATCTCCCGGTGATTTGGAATTCATTACCAAAATATATTCCCCTTTGCAATAACCAAAGATTATTTAAAAAATATCTGAAAATTTACTATTTATCCAAATACTGACAGAAAAACTAATCATACTTTACACCATGCTGTTCCTCTGGCTTATGTCTTTATCCACTGTTTGTTTTTAATTTGTTTACATGTCTTTTAGTAACAGAATAAGTTGCAAAACCAAATAATATCTATACTTTAAGGAAACTTATTTTACAAGGCCTTTTGGCCTTATTTTAGTTTCCCTTTTTTCATTCTCAACTTGTTAATTTTTTTCTCTTTGATACTGTTTGAAATGAATTTTTGTTTAACATTTCATATGTATTATATTTGCATGAATTTATATGATTGCATGTATATTTTTTGTTAATGTATAATATTGTAATGACCTATTGTTTTTATATGAAGATGAAAATAAATTAAAAAAAAAAATTAAACGAAGTAACTAACCAAACAAAATAATTAGGTATATAATGAATATAATGAATGAATAGTAAATTGAAGTGATTGAATATGTATTTTAGAATCTGCATACATACCTAAAGAATAGGTTTTTATTATATTTATATGTATATACATTGATATATCGAGAGAGAAAAATGTATCATGATATGTTATGACCATTCCTGAGCAGGCGACTAGTTCTCTTTTATGAAGTTAATCATTATGAGCGTTATTATTATGAACGTAACAAATACAAACGTAAAGGGTATTATACATTTTTATGGAGGAGGCGTCCATTTAAATATTCGCGGTAAAACGTCGATTTTACGACTGACATTTTTATTTTATTTTTGGAAGAAAGATGAAGCGATGCATACAAATGCGGATAAGATTCAAATGACTTACATGCCGGTGATTTTGTCGAGTCCACTGAATGCCCCAGTCTCAATCATGCTGATAGAGTTATTCCGAAGTAACCTTTAAAAAGAATTACATGTACATAAAGAACACAAATGGCAAAATGGAAGTTGAATTGAACTGAAATGGTATTCATTAAAAATACATGACAGCCCAAGGACTGAATTGCATTGAGTTTGCAAAGTAAAATCACAAAAAAATAAATTTTTACAAATCTATATCATAGTCTAATTATCATGAAGGAGATAAACATAGAGATAGAGAGAGAGAGAGAGAGGGAGAGAAAGGAGAGAGGGAGAAAGGGAGAAAGAGAGAGACTAGAAAGAAAGGAGAGAAACAGACAACGATATAGAGGCAGAGGTGTGACAGTCTAGAGGTAGAAGAGATTGTAAATTACATAATAACTGCACTGGCGTACTGATGGGGGGTGGCAGTTGCCTCCAAATAAAATTTAAAAGTGGTTTAGTTCTAATTCGATACCAGTGATTTACAAATGTTGCTGAAATGACATGATTTTTCTTTTTTTTTTCTTCTTCTCGCTTTTGTGTAAATTATACTTTTTTTTCTTTCTGCCCCCCCCCCAAGTTTTTGCGCATTACGTCACTGATAATAAATGAGTGGATTGATTAACTAAACAATATATTGAATTAAAAAGATTACTAGGTTTGTCACTTTGCCTCAGCCAGTTTAGTGAGTGGCTACAGGTGGGTACACGCTTATCATTAGCCTTTAACTTATACAAGCATTTTGAACAATTATACAAGATTTCTTGGCGTTGAAAGTATGTTTTTGGAAGAAAGCGATTCAGATTGGTAGAAATTGGTGAGATTTATGATAAACGTTGTTTTATAGTCAAATTATAACATATGAACAAACTTATAATGAGGTTTTTTTTTTTTTTTTTTTAAAATAAATAAATGCAAGTAAATTTTGTTTTTTAATAATAACATTTTAAGACGAGGTGAAAAATAATAGAATGAAACTTTTTCATATCGAAATACACTTACAGGTCCGTTATGTTTCCCAGATCCTGGAATGTCCCCGAACTTATTGATTCTAATTTATTATGACCGAGGTCTCTGTAAATCAAAATCATTGTGATATGTATCATCAAAGGATATCATTCAATTAGAAAGGTATATATATTAGTTAAAGAGGAATAAAATCTTTAGAGAAAACTGAAGACAAAAAATATCGGGGAAAATATGGGGAACTAATTTCATTGGAAGTTCGAGAAAGCGTGCATTTACAAAACCCATTAAAAAGGCATAGAAATTCCAAACATAACTAAACTTCTATTTCAATGCATTCATGCTTTTAACTGTCACTTTCAAAACTATACATATTTAGAGCAGATAAAGGTAGGTTCACTTTGAGGTTGCCAAATTATTTGTTCAGTGCAAAAAACAAAAAAAATTCTCCCGGAGTTATTGTAAAGCATATGAGAAATTATCCTTCTTTAATTATAATAATTGTCATAACAGTCGTAAGGATAATAGACATACATCGTAATGCTTGAGAAAAAACGGGAAAATATATATATCAAGATAATGAGATAAAGTAATGTGAAGCAAAATACAAATAATTCAATGTATTATATAATGCTAAAAGTGATATCAATCCACTACACATTACAAATCCACCTACTACCGCAAATAAACTTACATGATGCAAAGGAAAATAAATATTGTCGTGAAAATACATATATAAGAAATGCAAATACAAGAACAATGACCAAGAAAGTAGTGCAAAGAAATACAGTAGGATGAAATCACCTTCACCCCCTTTAAGCAATGTTCACCTAACTAAGCTAATGTTTTATTTCATAGCATAAAAATGCACTAATTAATTGAAAGTTTTGCCTGTTGCACACGAGGAGTCATTTTGATTGCGCCATTACCTGCGCTAATAAGGCGATACTACAAAGGCACGTATTGTGCATGCGCCATTATTCGACTCATTTTTAACACTGGTCACTTTGTATTCACTTTATATACGATATCGTTCTAACATGGTGCGCCAAAGACCATGCCAGTCGCTGACGCAGCCCTACGTCAGGAAAATGACGCCTCGTGTGCATCGGGATGTAAAATGATTGTATTTGTCACTTCTTTGCTGTATATTAACGAGAATAAGAACTGAAAAATGTCACAGTTCTTCAATTACTAGGGTTGAAAGAATGATCAAAGAGGCAAAGAGAAACATGAAATAAACAAAGACTATAAAAGACTATAGAATTACTTACAACCAAACAAGATTTTTCAGGTTGCTAAAATAATCCCTGTGCACCACACCAATCTCATTACTGTGGAGATATCTGGATTTAAAAATGATAAGTAAATGCCACGAAAAGGGTTTAAGTATGCATTCGTAATCAATGTGCACCAATGCCACAACGTACCACTCTGAGTGCATTAGAGGGATTTTCCACCAGCGGTTAAATTAAGATTGATTGCATCCCTGAGAAGAAGGGTAGAGTTTTTGAACTAATTTTAAATCTAGCTTAAAACTAAAATGGGCAAGACAATGTGAGCGTCCATGAGGTTAAGATGTCGAAGAAGATGAGTCTGATATATGACCTTGAATCCCCCTCTCCAAGCTGTGTCCCCGCCTCCCCCAAGAAAAAATAATAATTTCATTTTAACGTTTCCATCGTTCATTTTAAACACAGGACCTTATGCGAAGCAAGAATCATATTCAAATGGCTATACACTGCTTGAAGATTTCTGGACCAGAAACGGTGAAATAAATGTTTCAATCATGATTTCTAATGCTCTTTGATAATTTTCTTTCTTAGTACCGTCCCTTGCCTGATAATTTATAATGCTTTTTGATAACTTTCTTTCTTAGTACCGTTCCTTGCCTGATGATTTCTAATGCTCTTTGATAATTTTATTTCTTAGTACCGTCCCTTGCCTGATGATTTCTAATGCTCTTTGATAATTTTATTTCTTAGTACCGTCCCTTGCCTGATGATTTCTAATGCTCTTTGATAATTTTATTTCTTAGTACCGTCCCTTGCCTGATGATTTCTAATGCTCTTTGATAATTTTATTTCTTAGTACCGTTCCTTGCCTGATGATTTCTAATGCTCTTTGATAATTTTCTTTCTTAGTACCGTCCCTTGCCTGATGATTTCTAATGCTCTTTGATAATTTTATTTCTTAGTACCGTTCCTTGCCTGATGATTTCTAATGCTCTTTGATAATTTTATTTCTTAGTACCGTCCCTTGCCTGATGATTTCTAATGCTCTTTGATAATTTTATTTCTTAGTACCGTTCCTTGCCTGATGATTTCTAATGCTCTTTGATAATTTTATTTCTTAGTACCGTCCCTTGCCTGATGATTTCTAATGCTCTTTGATAATTTTATTTCTTAGTACCGTTCCTTGCCTGATGATTTCTAATGCTCTTTGATAATTTTATTTTTTAGTACCGTCCCTTGCTTGATGATTTCTAATGCTCTTTGATAATTTTATTTCTTAGTACCGTCCCTTGCCTGATGATTTCGGCACGGTGTGCAGTAAGAGTAAGTATTTTGAATCATTGCAGAAAATATCTCGCATTCCATAAGCATTTTTCCCCTGGAGTTGAATTGGTCGCAGGTGGCGACATAAACCCATCAAGAATGAAAGAAAATTTCTACATGATCAACGCCACCATTAAAAATAAATTTGTAACAATATTAATGTAAAAATGAGCAGAAAAGAGGTAGAGAAATATGATATTGCGCTATTTTACACAGATATAAACATAAGATATGCAGCAGATTTAAATCAGGATAATAAGAAGAAGAATATTTTCGGGAAGGAGAAAATAGAAGGCACTATGCAATTTAAAATCAACGATAAAACAAAATTCGAATTGTAATTGTCATGACAGCGTATAGAATGACAAGAAGGAATTTACATGTACTACGAATTGATATGTACTTCAAAAGAATCTTTCTAACATGAATAATATATGATGTTCTAAAAATAGATTTTTCAACTGATTTGTTTTGAAATAATAAACTAACTACAAGGTTTAAAAAATATTTATGAATTAAACTAAATCATATGAATCTAATTCAATCAACTATTCCATTTTTACCAAAATTACACATCTATAACTGCTTTCATCGATTTTCCTTATTGCAAAATAGAGGACTAACTTAAATATGATCATGCCACGTTAATGGAACTTCTCACTCACAATCGTCGTAAATTCGGCAGACCAATAAACGCACCATTCTCGATAGATGTCATCATATTTCTATTCAGATACCTAAATTTCGCAGATAAAAGACGAACAATGACAGAAATCTAAACGTAAGTTGAATGGTTACAAATTTTAAGGTATCCTTGGTAACCACAGCAATCTGGAGAAGGTTATCCGTTTTCAAAGCGAAGTTATTTTCTTGGTATAAAGAATAATTGTTAACCCACAAGAACTGGGCATTTCCAGTGGTTTTAAAGACTTGAGGCCCTCTCAAAATTACGACCCCATCCCGAATTACCTAGACAACTATAACAACAGTAAATAGTCTTTGTTTTTTTCTGATTAGTATTTTTTTTTTTTAAAGGAGCAAGCGGCCAAAAAGGAGGCGGGCGGAGATGAGAAACTCGTAAGTTTTGTTATTTTGCCTAATATGTAATATCGATTTAATGTATTAATGCTACTTTGATTGCAATCTATCTTTATTAAACTTCATAAGTATAGCTGTGATGTATTTTCAGGTACCCATGGAAAACCAACTTTTGTTGAGTGGGCTAACCTGGCGAAATATTGATAAATGAGTAAATGATATAAAGTGAAAGTAATAATAGCGATATTTTGGGGTGGAATCAGTGTTAATAATTATTGTGATTCCTGAGGGCCCTGTAATCATAGTATTACCCCGTCCTCAGCCGACCGACCATGATAAGGCCCTCGAGCATTCAAGGAATCTATTCCTACTGGCTACCAATTTACCGCACCTTGTTGGAGAGTGATAAATGTAGAATAATGCTTTGCAAATGACATTAGTTTAAACTAATTCTCACTTACAAGTTCCGAAGTCTTGGCATGCCTTGGAAAGATCCTCTAGTTAATGCGGATATTTTATTCTCTGACATGACTCTGCAAGAAAGAAAAATGAAAATAGTAAAAGTTAGAGGGTGTCCAAAAAAAGAGTTCGCTGACATTTCATTCTTAAAACGATCATGACATACATCATATCACCATTGCCCCTTAAAGATACTATGTCCCTTTTGCAGCCAACATCAAATTCTGTAGAACTTTGCAGGAATTATGAATATGTCATATATGTCCTATCTGTGAAATTTAAACGTTAGCAGTGTCCTAATATTCAAATTATGCAAGGAAACCCGTTTACTTGCTAGACTTCACTGTCAGACACTATTGAGTGACTGACTGGCTTTTTCATCTTTGGTAATAACATACATAAAATGAGCTGTAAAGGGTACATGAGCATTTGTCTACATCAATAACCCACTTCTTGTAATGGCCAAAATTAAACTGATTGAATCTTTGCGCAGCATAAAACGTATGACCATTCGGTACAATGGTCTGAAAAATCAGACTATTACTTACTGGCTCTATAGCTCCTAAGTCGATTCGACAACTAATAGTCGTTATTTTCCCACTTAAAGACATTTTCAAGCCCCCTTTTTTAGGGAAGTTCTAAATTAGTATTGTCTTTCAAATGCCGTTGGAATTTAACCTTTTCATTTTTGGCCTGCAAATGGGACATAGTACCTTTAAAGCGATGATATTCATCGTTTTTGGACGCAAAGAACGATCGAGACTACTCTGACACCTGCATGTGCTATACTATGTAATATATGAGTTGGGGAGAAAAAAAAATCTTGAAAAAACAAGATCTGTATTATTATTATTATATGTGTATATGACCATACAATGATCCATTATTTAAGACCTCATTAGCAAAGAATAAAATGTTTTGAAATAATTATTGACCAATAAAATTGTGCATACATGTATAAACTTTCGTGCTGAATGTTTACAGTGGCAATAATTTGGTCATAGATGTGGTTTGTCCATAGCATCAGAAATACAAAAAAGTACACTGTACTATGCAAATGAGACTATGCAAATACTCGAACAACAGTTTAAAAAGTTTTGTTTAAAATATTTGCAACATTTCATCTTTTGTAATAATTTAAGAAATGTTTAAAGAAGTTATAGCTTTAGTATTAGAAAACTGGTTAATTTAACAAACTGAACAATGGGCAATTTGTGTCACTCGTTTGATTTATCTGTATTATGTTATATGGTTGCGTAAAAAAGTTGGTCAGACTCTTGACCTGCAAGCTAACAAGAGCTTGCAGGGCCTACAATGTCGGCCTGCAAGATTGCAAGGGCTTTATATTGCGCTACTGCAAGCTTGCAAGGCATGTCTTCTCTTTGCCGCAAGCTTGCAAGTTTGTAACAAGCTTAAGTTTCTGTGAGGGTTACAGCGACATATCTGAACAAGCCTTAATACAGCATACATTTTTAGTATTTTATTGAATAAGACTCTTTTGAAATGAGCAGCTGTACGCCTTGATGTATACAGTGCAAGGGTGCGTGGATTATATCAACCAGAAAGAAGTGCTTTATTATAAATGTCTTTATTTTTTAGCTCCGCATGGCTTAAATGTAGAATTAGACATAATTAATAAAAAATTGTATTATGTTGCCCTCAAATACGTCTTTTAACAATTAAGATTTAGTTAAATATTGTTTTATTGGACATGACCAAAGAGACATGATACCGAAAAAAATACAATCATGTAAAAAGACAGGTTTTATATGCAAAGCAAATTACTCATGGAGAAATAAATCCTTGCCCATACAGCAAAAAACAGCCCTCATGAATTTATCCTGTTTACGACTTTTTGTACGTCAACGATATGCAAGGGTGGTATGAGAATAGGCTGTTACAGTTCAATAATCTGTCATCGTAAAGATTAAATTGTTGTCGTCGTTTTCAAGGCCACATATTGGTAAGTAAAGTTCTACAACACTGAACGGCTGCCAGGCTTTTCCCTTTTGTCCTGTAATTTGTTTATCTGCTCTTTTGTCACATTTCAATGATCTCAAATCGAATAGATTAAAAGTCGTTCTCGTTTTCAAGGTTATTTAAGGAGACAGAAAAACAGCGC
Organism: Mesocentrotus franciscanus; assembly: GCA_037976565.1. Lineage (NCBI taxonomy): Eukaryota > Metazoa > Echinodermata > Echinoidea > Camarodonta > Strongylocentrotidae > Mesocentrotus > Mesocentrotus franciscanus. Next base: position 26,475,805 of record CP137686.1, read on the forward strand.
TGTACAGTTGCCACGCAGATTTTTTTTTTCTTTTGTACTTTATCCGCTCTCTTGTGCAATATTGAATTTATATAGCGCAGAAACTGTACAGACAGCTTATGCACTCATAACAAATAATATGTACCCTGGCTTTAAGCTGAGCCGCCATACGGCGCTAAAGCATTCAAGGAATTTCTTCCTATCTGTACTGATTTCCTCACCTGGGTGGAGAGTGGCAAATGTATATGTAATGCAAATGCACGAACAATTAGTTATCATCTTTGACAAAATTACTTCAGTTCATTTCATTTAGATATACTAATATCAAATGCAATGGTAATAGCGATGCCTCTTCTATGTACCAGCAGAATTAATGAAAGATGCCACAGGTCTTCAATAGATCGCATCATTGATTCCATTAAAGGCATTGTTTAACAATTTTGAATCTGAAATGCATGGCCCTACGTGTTATCAGCGTCTGTGATATGGTGTAATATGAAGCCCTAAAAAAAATTGCGCTTCAAAATGATCATAAAGTGCCTCAAAAAAGTAAAAACCTTTGAGTGACCGGGGTTACCATACTCACTTTCCCCAATAGGCTGTAGTGTTATAAAAACCGTTGGGAAAACGGTTGTTGAAATTTCGAATTCCAATCATAAATATCTTGATAATCGGACGGGCGATCGGCTTGTAAACGTCATGGGATTCCTGACTGACCTAAAGGTTTATAATTATGATTGCAGCATGAGCTAAATCCAGGATTTTGTTTAGTCTGAGACAAAGATAACCAATCCCTTTAAAGGAAAATCCAACCTTGATAGCAAACTACTATTGGACAAGAGGAAAGCAAAATCATCAGAGAAGTAGACTGGTGAAAATTTTCTATGAGATCGGACAAAAAAAAGAGAGTTTTTAAAAGTTGAATTCGCTACAGGAATGGACTCTAAAATTGGGTGAATTGTAAATGTCACTGTGATGTAGTGGCCGACAACTTTCCCATTTGTCCTAGCACACAAAATGACTAAAATTTCATTTTTTTTCTTCAAAAATGTATAACTCAGGACGGTCTATTCTCTTTCGAGAAACTATAATGATATGCTTTCCATAAAATATTATGAGTGGTGGCCCAAGGGAGAAGGCACTTAGGAGAAAAAAACAGATATTAATTATATTTTCATACACAAGAAACGGGAGGGTTATCCGCGACAACGTCACAAGCCACTGATCAAACCGCCAATTCGAGATTAGCATTGATTTAGTGATCTGATATTTCAAACATTCATAATTTCCGATTCATATTGGTCTGATTTATTTCAATTTTTCGCCATTCTCTTCATCTCATTTTCCAGCTTTCATACAATGAACTTATTACAAGGGTTGGATTGCCCTTTAAATTATACAGTCTGCTACCTACGTATGATCCCCCATACACACACACTCACCCTCACGCACACTTCAAAGCAACGTTTACTCGATTAACCGGGGCATGGCAGGGGCTTCTAAAAGGAAACAAAACTTGAAAATATATATCGTCAAATATCCCCGAATAGTGCATTTATATAACAATAATTATCTGTCCTTGCAATTAAGGATAGTAGATTACAGGTTAAATGGGGGCAGGCTTGTCAATTAGCTTATCTTGATTCATTTTGGTTAAGTGGGAGGGCGCGCCGGGGTATCGTATTTTGCTTTCCTCCAAGAATAAAAGATGCATGTACATTGTGTACTGTAATCCTATATACGTCCCATATCATAAATACTTCTACTATTTATAATAATAATAATATAATAGTAATAATAATAATAATAATAATAATAATAACAGTGATAATAAAATGATAATAGTAATACTAATGATAATGATAATAATAATAATTATAAAGATAATAATAATAACATTGATAATAATCGTAATAATGATGATTTAAAATAATAATATTAACTAGACATTGAATTCGTCACGGGGACAAATAAGGTGATCTGCCGCTTTAATCGAGACATAACACATGTAGAAACTCAATGGGAGATTTGGTCTTTAAAAAAATTCCACCAAACCCACAATGCAAATTAGATACATGAAATGATTGTTTGAATCATCTGGAATTAGATGATAGTTTTATTTTTAAAACATGAATATTCATGACTGTGCAATAAAGTGACAGGAAGTATAGTGAAATCTTTAATCCCATGCTCTAGGTTTCCTTTTAACTCCAAAATAACTCTCTATTCAATTCAATTCAATAATGCTTTATTATGCAATTTCAAAATACATGCATCGTAAATAGCAGAAGCTGGATTTTTTATGTTTACAAGTTGACATGATAAAGTGATAAATACATATATAGATCGCATTTTTAAATATTGACACGTTAAAAAGATTGTTAAAAAAATATTTAAAATTACATTACACATTAAGAATGTCAAAAGGAAGTCTTATACTCTCATTTGGAAATGAATAAATTGGATTTTAAGATTGGAAACGACTGAGGAGTAGACCAGTACTGTGTTTGAAATTTAACATGTAGTTTAAAAAGCATTCAATTATGGTTAATTAGATTTATCAAATATGGTAAAGGGCTGTTTTCGAAGCGTTTGGTTTTGCATTTGAAATTATGATAAAAAACCTGACGTAATGATATTCTAATGTCTTTTTTGGAAGGGAGCCAGTTCTGGCATGCCGGGTGACACAATACTAGTCTTTTTTCCTCAAGTGTACTTAAATTGCATACTTGACATGCATGTGAATGTGACATAAAATTAGAGCCTATTTTTTTGTGTGCAAACTCTTCGTTGTATTCGTTCGAGACTGTTCTTTTGTTCAAATGTAAGACCACTATGAAACACTGGGGCGCAATATCCTAATATTGGTCATATATAACCTGTGTAGATTAATACTAAACCATTCAAAGGTAAATTGAATTTCTTAAGTTTCCTCAACATATACATCTTTCTATAACATCTTTTCATTAGCTCATCAATATATACATTCCACTTCAGATCAGACCGGATGAATTTTAGCACTTTGCCTATTACACAACTCGGTGTTGCTAATAAAGAGAACATCTGGATCTGGTTGATTTTTCCTGAAACTAACTTGGAGAGTAAAACAATTTGAAGGATTTAGTGACATATTATTCACAATAGACCAAAATTGCACAGAATTACGTACTGATTGTAATTGCGAGACATCTGTTGATTTCCGACATTGTACTAACGAGAAGTCGTCGACATATTTGAAATACGGGAAGTTGCTCACATAAATCGTTAACCATAATCAAAAAGAGAATTAACCAGAGGTAACCAGCCATTCTGAAAAGTTATAGCGGATTCAGAATAGATACTTTTTTAAAACCACTTTTACCCAATTTTGCAAAAGCGCGCGTGCGTCAATTTTGAGGTTAAATGAACGTCTATGAGCTAAATTTAGGTCAATAAAGGCTAAAAGTGATTTCAAACATTATTGCTATAGTATCAGCATCACAATAAAAGTGAAAAATTGAATTAATACATTCAGTACGGACGGCACGCGCACAATTTTGAAATATTCGAAAAGGTCTGAAACGTGTAGAAAATTGGTTCAATAAGCATTTTGACCAATTTTAATGTTGACGCACGCGTACGCGTCCGCCGTGACGCGCGCACGTGCATGCTTGTGACCAAAAGTTTACCCATGACCTCAAGTTTATGCGTATCAAATATCAATCAGAAATGACAATGTATGAACGAAATATGGTCAATATTGAAAATTAACAAAATGGCGCCTAGATGACGTCATGCATCAGTAATAAGGAAAATCTCTTCGTTAGGATCAATATTCATGCATATGCCACATGCCATGAAAGTTTCATTGTCATTCACCATGCCATTCATGAGATATCTACCTAACAAAATTCATACCGAAAGAATTGAAAGAAGAAAAGAAAAAAGATTCTGACGAAATCAATAGATCCTCTGCCACGCTTTTCTGATAAAAACCCATATACCTATTATACATGGACAGAAATCTGTCTAAAAGTTACGAAATTGCCAGTTTTTCTACATGCAAAAAGCAGGTATTTCTAACTTTTCAACATGATACCAATTTGAGGCGTTTAATGCTTGTCTTCTTGTTTGAAAATACCTGTCTTGTTTCGCAATTTAGTAACGTATCAAAATTGACCTAGTTTGTGCAGGAATTGCCGCTCTCTCTCTCTACCTTCCTCTGTCTCCTTTTCTGTGTTCATCCAGTAAGTAAAGTTTTAAGGCTTTATATCAAAATTCGTTTGACCACGCAACTAAATATGGGCAATATTCAAAGGGAAAAATTCCATTATTTCGTTTACAAATATTATACAGTGCTGGTAGCCTAAAAAATAAAGTCGTTAACAAATTCGCGGCTATGATACAAAACCTATCATAACTGGCCCTACAGTAGTCACGACCTGGGCCCCGTCTTATAAACAGTTGCGATTGATATGGATTAATCGCAAATCTTACTAAGACGGGGCCCTGACCTCCAAAAAACATACACGGGAATGAACTTGCCACAAAAATGAAAACTGTAAATTGGAGCTGAATGAGATCTGAAGGAGACAGTCGAAATACAACACACGGTTTATGAGGATCATAAAAAAGAAGCATAATTATACAGGCATGCCTACTTAATATTTCAGTGCGGAAATAGGAAGAATCGTCTGGGTCATGTAGAAATAGATACATGTAGGCCTACTTAGGGTAGTGAAGACGGTATCTAATGTCCTACATAAATGGTAATACAATCTTCTTCTTCTTCTTCTTCTGTAGAAGTACAGGCCACCATGTTGTCGGTGTATCCAGGGAGGCGAGACTCACCGCCCTGATGTATCTTCGTACTTTTAATAACACTTATCGGATAGTTGTCCATATCAATGTACCTCTTAGACAGTATTTAATATATTATAACGAGGTGATGACCAACCCCCTGAAAGAAATGGTTGACCTCTGGTAAAGGTGAGAAATAATCTGTGAGCTTTCTCCTTCTTTTCTGCTAGTTTGGAAGAATATCATAGTAGAAAATGTCCCCTGTAAATGATTACTCTATACCCTGATTACTCTCATATCTTAAATATGACGAGAATTGCTGACAGGTTTGGAGCAAACATTCATGCCACATATTGTTGTCCCACGTACGCATTTCTGTGAGCAGTGCATGTGACTTTCAGCAAGACTGAATCAATTTCTTCTTATTGGGATGATTCCTAAGCCTAACAGCTAGTACACACCAGATAATCAACTTTTTCCAATTGCTCATAGTGTTTTGTATTTAGGTGAATGTGTGGTTATTGCCCAGTAAGTCTTATGCAGTGGTATGTTCCATGTACTTATGTATGATAATTATTGTTTGTTAACTATTTTATTATACTGAAATGTTTTACTCTATATTTTATCAGTCCGTCAATAAACATTTACTCAACCCTCGAGTCTTAATTTGAAAGGACAGACTATAGCCCTAAAAGCACTCTTTGTGTAATATCAAGTGTGAATAGAACAAAAAGATTTCAATACCATGCGAGTAATTGCAGTTCTTCATCTCCCTCCAAGATGAGACGAATTCTATTGCGTTCGACCTAATCACTTTGCACTCTCATGAACATTTTACGGGCCATTACTGGTACTTGACCGCCGAGATTGATCGTTAATGAAAATATAATTAATTGATAAACAATTTCAGGCCATTCCATAATTTAGACGCAATGGATGGTTCGAGGGGATGGGGAACTCTTTAATGGAAACTATTATCTCTGATTTTTTCGTTTAATAAAGCCATGCGATATAATGGATGGTTCAAGTGGAGGGGAACTCTTTTAGTGAAAATAATTATCTATAGCTATGTCGTCACAAACCATGCGATATTATTGTGAAAGGGTGAATCGCCTTTTACTATTACTTTGAATCGGTTTATTATTGCAAATTTAACAAGAAACGTAATGACTTCGTTGATTTGTATTGTTTTTATTTTCCCTTTTTTTATCTCTCTGTTTTTTTATTTATTTTATTTTATTTTCATATTGTACCTTGTTTGTGAACTATAAGAACGATAAAAAGAACTACGTATCGATTCAGAATGATATATAATTTCATTTTCATTTTATTTTATTTTATTTTTAGTACCGAGGCTTGTACGAAGCTTTTTATCACAGGTTCAAGACAATCTATATCAGAATGTTTAATATGGGAACGAAAAGATATTGCCAAATGAGTGTATTCATAGTTCATCATGTGTATATACATGTCTTGATTTGTTGAAATCTTAAAACCAAAAAAATATCCTCTAAGTATGCTCAGTGTTTTACAAATTGTAAAGAAATCTATGCACACGTCAAGTTGTCTATATCACAAGCAACTTAATATTATATAACATTTAGATGAAAAATTTAATGTTTGATTAAAGACTTTTGAAAGTCGTTTGCGTTTTTTACATTTCAAATTACGTCCTTTGAATTTGAATTTTTGAATTTTATTTAAAACTGCATTCATATACATGAACATTTTGTTTCACAATACATAAATAAAAAACAAAATATATCAATAAGAACTTCAACAGGTGGTATAGTTTCTCGAGTAATCACAAATTAACATTAAACAATGTAGCTTGTATATACAGTGATAAATGATATTATTACTAAATAATTATATGACACGTACCAGCCTATGTTTTGAAAGATTCTTAAACTCATCGCAAATACGTTGCCAAGACTGTAGAAAATAAAATTATTCCCTTCTTTCATTCTCATCTTTTTGAAAGCTTGTGTTGGCTATTGAAATTAAAATGGATGATACTTAAAAAGCATAATACAAGGCCTAGTATACTCACAAAGTTCGTAAAGATGTCATGTTTTCGAACACACGTTGCCCGATGGCAGGTATACCATTCGCGGACAAAACTCTGTTAAGAAAAATGAATAGAATGAAACAATTATATAATCACTGATACATTGATACGTGTTGGTAAGAATGTAAAATAATGAAAATAAAATATATAAGGTGTCGGGGTTCATTCAATTGGCTCTCAATCAAAGGTTAAAGGGTTCGAACCCCAGCCCGGCACTCGCGTCCTCAGGCAAGAAATTAATTCACTTTTGCCTCTCTCTGTCTACCCAGCTGTAAATGGAATGGGTACCTGGCAATTGCTGTGGTAATATTAAAATATCTATTAAGGAGTGTTACCTTTCTCTTTCATTGATGATCTCGATTGATATTCATATATATTATAATGCGAAAGGAAATGAGAGAATAATGGTTGCTTAGCTTAAAACAAAGTTCCCCTGTTTGCATAGGTTGAAAGAAAGTATGGATGTATGTAAATATATATATATAGCATTACGAATTTTAAAAATAAAGTTATGAGATTTCTTTTAGTTTGTAGTAGTTAACAAATAATGATAATGAATAGACCAGTGACCAATGACCATGAGTAACCAATTATAATAATGATGAAGATAGGAATTCAGTTAGTGTAGGAGCAATTGTCGCAGGAGTAAGTCTCGTAATATCTCGTAATCATTTTATCATGATAATATGTCTGTGTTCTATTTTATTTAGTAATTATGTGGAGAAGAAAATAACTGAGTTCATTTTATTCGAGTAAATTCCAGTGAATACGTACACATTACTTGCAGTTTATACTAATTGATCTTCTTTTGGAGATAATGCACAACGCTAACATGTTTAGTTTAGAGGTGTTGTGGTCTAGTGAATAAGTCACCCGACTGGAGATCACAAGGTACGGGGTTCAAGTCCCACCGCGGTACTAATGTCCTTTGGCAAGACGTTAATCTGCATTTGCCACTCTCTACCCAGCTGTAAGTGGGTACCTGATATGTTTGAGCGCTAGTTACTTTGGCAGCTCGGCTACAACCAGGGTAATATGTGTTAAGCGCCATGAGCTTCAGATCCTGTCGGGATTAATAAGGCACTCCTTTGGCACACAATACATGAATTTTTTAACATCAATTTTCCACCCTACAAACAAAGCCTTTTTTTTAAAGGCCCTAGTTCTTTATCACAGTTCTGAATTTGTATGATGATAATTTCAAAAATAACTTAATTAGACGGGGCATAATATTACACAGAGAGACTGCGTTTTTATTGTATCTGAATAGAGAGACTACTCAACGGCATTAAAATCTAAATAGTGTCGTCCATTATTGACTCTTTTTTTTCCTGACCAAGAATTTTGGATAAAATTGAAGAGCTGAGGTCTTCTTTCTCCTTTCATGTTGGATTTCGCTTGGGAGGAGGGGGTGGGGTTGCCTGTCGGCCGCCCATATTCAGAATAATCTAGCGATGCACCTCAAGTTTATAACAGTTATTGTTGCCCTTTTCCCCGCCCAAGTCACTCTTTCATTACACGAAAACATGTTAGTCCATCATGAATTCAACGCATTGGCTTTAACTATGTTTAATTAATATCCCTGTACCGTCATCCATATTAGTTAACAGGCACAAACCCTTGATCAGTCGTAGTGCGTAACAGATTGTCTGAATTAAGAGACTATGCCGACTGCGCGGTCTACTGCACTCCATAGGCTCTGTACTTGTACTCTGGCTACTCCTTTTTTGTATACAGCCAGAGACTGACGGAGCTAAGCCCTCCTGAAGACTTTATTGAAATATGTTTGAGTGTCATATAAGAGTCTGTGCCTGCAGACTATATCCGTTTATTCTTTAAAGAAATTTAAATATAAAATCTTTTTAACCCCTAAGTCAAACCTCGACCTTGTCTGTCGGCACCCTAAGGTGTAATTAATCTCAGTTTATTGAGGACTATCCATTGAAAGAAATCTATGAAAAGGTTAATAACACCTATGGCAGTGGCGGATCCAGGGGGGCCTCCCTAGAAAAAAACAGGTAAAAACACCCTTTGAAAAAAAGTTGGGCCCTCCTGGCGCCCAAGGGGTGGCGGTGAAAAATAACCCTTCCCGTAGGGAAAAAGTTTTCGGGTGCCAAAAAAAATTGTGCTCACTACACCTGGCGCCCAAGGGGATGGTGGTGGAAAAAAAAAATACCCTTCCCGGAGGCAAATTTTTTTTTCGGGTGCCAAATTATTATTTTTTTGCTCTACCCCCCCCCCCCACTGAGCGAAAAATCGACCGGCACGATTTTCATATTTTCGCACGAAGTGGGCCCCTTTTTAGGCCCCCTCCCTTGCCGCCGGCTGGATCCGCCCCTGACCTATGGACCTGACCTACATGGGAAATTATGATGATAAAAATGCTGGTATAATTGAGTACAATCCAGAGATATAATTACAAAGCCCAGATTCATTACAAAGTGGGTATACTATATGCCTATCTAACATGTTTAACACCTGTTGACATAGTACTTCATAGTTAATAGACTATACTGGTTTGTAGCACAGTTTATTAAGAGACAGTTTTGAGGCAAGAAATTACTAAACAATCAGAAGTAACTTCCGGTGACGTAATTCACTCTTAGGTAGCTGTTTGGTGTTGATTAATTAATGGTGATTTTTTTTTGCCCTGTCCTCTCGCAAAATTAATAATGCTTTCCTTGAATATTATTATGTATGCACATTCATAGGGAGTGCATGTATTATGTTCTATCGGTATAGAGAAGCTCTGTGTAATTCGCAGAATCGTTATGTCAAATTAATCGAAGTAAAACTCAAAATCTAGGTGTGAAACGGCGAGCAAGTCGTTCATTATATACTTACAGTCTTGTCAAAAGAGGATACTCGGCTTGAGTGATGGGTAATCCATACTGTAGGTCGGAGAAGTTTGTGAGTTTCCTGCAAAAAAGTTCAAATCATAAGAAAACCCGGCAAAAATGTAAGAATCTGTTACATTCATAATTTTGAGATATGTCATCCAATGAAATTCAACGTTAAGCTTATATAACCTTTCAAAAATGAGGTTTACAGATGAAAGAAGTGGGTGAATGATGTGTACCATACGTAAGACCTAAATCCAAACTGTATATGATGTATATATATATTTATGCATGATTACTAAATGGCAAATTATTCGTGAAAATTGTAATGTTTATGGGATATCCCGTACTAATAAAGAGGGGACATTTTCATAAATGTTTCAAATATTCCATAACTTTTTTAAATTAGGATTTGCATTGAGTAATCTAGAAGTACTATCTGAGAGACAGGGCATACGTCTGCATTAAGGGGGGGGGGGTGACTTTTGGGACTGCTTTGGTTTTGTTTTGTGATCGGATTTCATTTCTTTCATTACCCATTGTCGATGGTGCTTCACATTCATGTGTTACGTATGTGCAATTATTCCCTCTCTTACTAAACTAAAATTTTGGTCTAAAGTGATTTTTAAAATAAAATAAACCTAATATTCCTGAACATGCTGAATTGAAATTATCCTTGAATATTTCATGACATTGCCTATCTCGTTTTCATAACTACTTATCCACATCCGTGACACATCTTTCTAAGCGTTATATAATATTGCTTTTGTTTTTTGATGTTTTTATTATAATTTTAATATATGATTATTTTGTAAACCAAACAATATCAGCCTTGAGCTGCATGCCATTTAAAGATAAATAAACCAATTCAATTCAATTCTATAAAATATAAAAACAGAAATCTGGTAAAAGCCATATCGCATATTTTACGTCCCTTACGAAATCTGCCTTTTTCTATTCATTTTACCAAAAATAGAAAAAGAAATCACGTTGATCCGCCATAGCAGCTCATGCATATCCAAGGTCAATAGTGAAAGCGATATTTAATAAGTGTTTTCATCTCACCCTTATGAATTACCCTGTAAATAAAAAAAATGTTGTTCCAAATAGATAGTCAGTGGCATAGGCTGATCTCTTGAGGCAATAAGAGGGCTTCCCTAGGGACACAGTCTTGTTCCATTAGGGACTTTTAGATTTGCACGTCGACGTAGTGGACTGCCACGTGTGCCATTCATTCAAGGCACTAGCCCGTGCCCGGCAGTGCCTTAAAAGGACGTCACATTACCTTAAAAGGATGTCACCGTGGCAGTCCACGTTCTCGTTGTGTAAAATCTAAAAGTCCCTATTCTTCCTGTGACTGCGACTTGCTGTGACTAAAATAGAAGCCTTAACTGCAGAATAACCCCATTAATTATACGCACCAGGAAAATGTATAAGCGCTAAGGTTAGAGTTAGGGTTAGGCTATGAGTAATGGTGAGGTCTAGAATAGGGGTTAGGGACAGGGTTAGGGACAAGGTTTAGTCCTTGCTTAAAGTCAGAGTTAGGGTATGATAAGAGCTAGAGTTATAATCATGTATTTTTATTTAATAATTGTGTCTTTTTCAACTCTAATCAAAAGGTTTGTAGAACAATCTTTGCATCACATCTACATGACATTAGAAAACTTGATTTCGAGAATAATATTTCGGTTTAAATTGTACCTTCCCAACGATAGTTATAAAATTTTAATGTGTATAAACAAATACGTGTATCAATTCTTCTCTATTGAGGGAAATTGGATCAGCGAGATTGGGTGAAGAGATAATAATTGTGAAAAGCATGATTACAAATATACGACTTTCCTAGCTCTAATGATTATTACCTGATAAAATGAGTAAGCGTTGTGATCAAATATTGACTGTTCCTCCATTTAAATTAGTTTACCTGTCAAATTATGATCAACACGAATATAAGGCGAAAATTTGTATTGCTGTCTGGTCTACGTGTTTAGTAAAAGGTTAACGATTTCCGAAGATGTAATTTTAATGATAAAGCACGCGATCATTAAAGTCAAATCTATTTTCTCATTTGTAGACTTTGTACTACTCGCCCATTTGGCGGACAATTTTCGTCTAACAAGTGTCACGTTTTTCTAACGAAGTGGCATTTGTTGGTATTACTCGTCTCCATACGTTCTGATCATATCTGTTAAGTCTATGGGCAAATATATGAGGTATGCTGAGTGAAGAATAAGAAAGTATCAACTCTTTTAATGTAGTACATAACATGGTGAGTAAAAACACGTAGTCTCAAATATGCCTTTCACGAATTGTCACGATGTAAAACATGATAGGAGCTACATGAAAGGTACTATGTGCCATTTGCAGGCCAAAAAAATGAAAAGGTTAAATTCCAGCGGCATTTGAAAGACAATACTAATTTAGAACTTCCCTCAAATCGAAAGGGCTTGAAAATTGCTTTTAGTGGGAAAATAACGACCATTAGTTGTCGAATCGACTTAAGTGATTGCAATCACCTAAGTAATAGTCTGATTTTCAGACTCTTTTACCGAATTGTCGTTAGTTTTGGGCTGCACAAAGATTCAATCAGTTTAATTTTGGCCATTACAAGTAGTGGGTTATTGATGTAGACAAATGCTCATGTACCTGTTACAGCTCATTTGATGAATGTTATTACCAAAGAAAAAAAATGTCAGTCAGTCACTCAATAGTGTCTGACAGTGAAGTCTAGAAAATAAACGGGTTTCCTTGCATAATTTGAATACTAGGACACTGCTAATGTTTAAATTTCACAGATGGGACATACATGACATATTCATAATTCCTGCAAAGTTCTACAAAATTTGATGTTCAAATGTTCAGCACATAATTTCACCTCTCTGAGTGTAAAGGAGTGGAGTTCCACTATTTCAGGAGTGATATTAGAAGTATTAGGGATCTCTTTTTTTTTGAGGGAAAGAGAAAACTTCACGCTCAAAATAGTGGAATCCACTCTCGAAATTTGATCCAAACCATTTCTTCAGTCGAGATTAGATTCCACGATAACTTGGAGTGGATTCAACTACAATACGAAGTGATCACGACTATCACTCCTGAAAGAATGGATTTCCACTCATCCTGACAAATTTCTTTTCAGCACGATGTAGATTTTGGACATATCGTGTTTCAGCGTTATACCGACGTAATAATGACATGAAACATTATGTCAAGTACGTGTTGTGATCATGTACATAACGGATGTACTCTGCACGTACTTCAGACACTTTTAAAAAAAAAGTTCCAGAAAGTTACATGTAGTTACACAAATGTTATACGTTCACATTTTGTATCCATGCTGTATACTTTGCATATGTTCATGTATTTCATGTATTTCATTTAGTTTTATTTGTTTCATTGTAGTTATTATATTATATGTACACTGCAAGGCGTACTTTTAAAGCATTGATGCTTCTGAATGTACCTATCCTGTATTTTAAATAAGAATTGAATAGACAAATATACGAACAAATGATAAATGAATAAATAGATAAGTAAATTAAATAAATGAATGAAGTGTAAAGATTATAAGAGAGCCATATAGTCTTTACTTACAGATATCGTATTGTTGACGGGAGCGTCAGAGATCCCAGGTTGTTGATTGGTCCGTTCAAGTCACATGACGCACCAACCTTTGAACACAACGTGCATGTACTCCCACAAGTTACTGCCTCTGTAGCGAAACATAGAGAACAAAAATATCATTGATTTATTCATGTATGTTCTTACATATATTCTTATTTTTTTATTTGTTCAGTTTTTCGTTTATTCCTTCATTCATTCAATCACTGATTTATTAAATTCGTTATCTATGATCTTTTTCCTTAAATTTGTCGTTTATTCAGTCGATCATTTATTAATTTCTACAATTACTAATCTATTCAACTTTTTCTGAATAATTTGATTTTTTAACTTATCTTTTCATCTCATAAATATATCAATTTATCAATTAATTCCCCTTCTTTCAAACATTCTTTATCTCCGTTTATTAATTCATTAATTCATTCACTTATCTATTCATTCATTTTCAATAATTCATTCGTTTGTTCAACTCTTGGCAAAGTTTCCTTTAAAATACGATTTATTTAATCGAGCTCATGACCTACCGCAATATATCTCGTCGCTTTGATCAGCACAGTCTGGTTTTCCGTCACAGATGGATGTCAACTGCACACATGTTCCCGTTGTGTTGAAGCAGCGCATCTCTTCGGGTGTTTTACAACTCTTGAAGTCTTCATCACCTGATATATTAGAACAAAGAAAGAAATGTCGAAGTCTTCATCACGTGACTGATTTTGACTTCTGGAACATTCTGAACAATAACAATAGATAGTACAATCCCATGCTCCAGGGACTGTAGGTAGGTGGTCAATCTTGCACACGCGGATCTACTCTCTAATTGCAGAAGAATGACAATCTACTCTTTTAAAAGTGATATCAAGGATCACTTCGTTCGTGGGTGGTAATTCACGCTCCAAGTAGGGAAATCGGTACCCGGTGGGATGCCACAATCATTTCAGTTCGCTCATCATTGTAAGCATCTGTAAAATAGCGCCTGGCTGGAAAACTCCCCAGGCATAGAGAATGTGCATACACTGTGTGCAGGCAAGCCTGAACCCAATTATCGGGATGATAATATATGTAAAGCCCTATATAGACCAAGAAAATTAATATTATTATTATTGTTATTATTATTATCAATCCACTCTCGAAAGAGTAATTCAAACCACTGCTTTAGAATGGATTTCGCGATATTTAGGAGTGGATGCAACTCCAAAACGAAGTGATACCTGATATGACAGGTACAAAGAAAATATTTCTACTCCTCTGCATGATGAGAGTAATATCCCTTACATCCCTATACCCAAAACTTTACCTAAAGAGACAAGCAAGAACAATCTATCTCTGTCGAAATCAAGCATTTTGTAGCAAACAACATTAGAGTAAATATCAGATCACTATAATAATACGGTTCATAATTACGAACAAATTATTGTTGCGTTATTCCGAAGGTTCGTTTATCCGATGGTTCGTAATTCCGAATAATATTACAGGGTTCTGTATAATTTCTGAATTATGAACCTTCGGAATAACGAACCATATTTTATTTTCGGAATTCCATTAAAAATTGTAAATTGCATCTATATGCACATGATACTGTGCTATATTTTTCTCATAAAAGTGTTGATATTGTTGAAAAAAATATTAATTCCGATCTACGTAAAATACAAAGCTGGCTATGCTGTAATAAACTCAGTCTTAACGTTGACAAAACCATTTGTATGTTATTTGGAACTGGGGCAATGTTATCGAAATGTAATATCTCAAATGTCAATATATGTGGTAAACGTATTATCCAAAGTAATACTGTGACATATCTTGGAATGCATCTTGATACCAAGTAAAAATCGGATATTCATATTGACGAAATGTGTAGGAAAATAAGTAAAGTTGTAAGTTTTCTAGCTCGTCTTCGACATTTCATATCGGAATCCAATCTGAAGATGGTATATAATTTAATTATTCTTCCACTTTTTGATTATGCAGATATTGTTTATGATTCGTCAAGCAAGAAACACACTGACCGCCTCCAAAAATTACAAAACAGGGCCGGTCGTATCATTTTGAAAATTAATCCTTTTAACCATGTTTCTAATAACGATATTCATGTTAAATTAGGGTGGAAATATCTCCATTCATGACGTAAATTGCATTTAAATATAATGGTCTATAAATCCCTGAACAATTTGGCTCCTCCTTATTTAGAGGAGTCCTCCAAATACTGTAATTATCTATATTCTCTACGATCACAAGGAAATATTAAACTCCCCAAACCAAAGAGTGAATGCTGCCGTAAAATGTTTGTGTATAAAGGCTCACGTGAGTACAACGACCTTCCGTTAACTATTAAGCTATCCAACAGCTTAAAAACTTTTTGCAAAAATCTAAATTTAAGAAAATAGTTTTGCTCTGATCTGTAATGGAATATGCTTGGGATGGGGGGTGTTTATGCTCCGCTAATATGTTTTAGGTATTATGTGTATTATTCAAATTATGTTATTTTATGTTGTACTGTATGTTGTATAATAACTGTTATTATCTTAATTCCTGGACCCCAGGGAAGAACAGTTTTGTTATACTAACAAAACTGAATGGGTTATCCTGCCATTCACTATACCTTTGATTTTACTATGTACATGCATTTTCTTTGTATTGTTTCTTTTAATATTGTGATATGGAAAATAAATACCACACCACTACCCCCACCAAGTCAACAGACTTACTTTGACCCTTTTTTTCTTTCTGTTTTACATCAAAGTGCCTTGGGTATTTCATTTGATTAAATTTGTGGTTTATTTGTTAAGAAGAAAACTAGGTAACTTATGAAATAATTTACTTGTATCAACAAGCCTTGACTGATTTATTTATGGAATGTATATGAACATTGTAAATGAATTAAATACAAGGAAAGTACATCAAATATCTGCTTTGTGTCAAATGTTTAACTTAAACCTATAAAATATTTATAGGATTAAGAAATATCTTACTTCCAGTGCATGCCAGCATGTTGTACGATCCTTAATCCTAAGTCGGATGGATTATGCAAATTCCCTTCTTGCAAATGCAAATGTGACCAATACAAAAAACTTCCCTTGCTCAGACAATAGACCAGTTTAATAAATTCAAATGTTATGCATACTTTTTAAACAAAGTATTTCATTCACCTGATAAGAATAATAGTATTTCAATAGACAGAATCTGAAGTACATACATTAGTTGTTGCCAGGTAGGACAAACATTATGGCTCGACCTACCTAGCAACACTTAAAATATGCAGTTTACATTCTGACTATTGAAATACTATTATTCTTATCAGGTGAATGAAATAATTTGTATTGAGGCACTTCATAAAGACTTATGTATTAAATTTGGATACATTAGGAAAATGGCCTATTAAAATATGTTACTAAACCAGTTTATTTCACTGGTTACCCGTGAAAAGGCGTATCGCATGTAAAGTTTCACTAGCAGTCTATAAATACATGTATAACTGTACACCATGTTATATCAACTCCACTCTTCAAAACGATCCTACAGTCCTCCGATTACCACGTGTCAACTCGAAATCGGGGGAGTGTAGTTTCTCTCATTACGCCCCCAAATACGGAACACCCTTCCCTTCTTTTGTTCGCACTTCATCCTCGATTGACTCTTTAAGAGGAACTTAAAGACACACCTCTTCAACAACTGAATGTTTCTTTATTTTGTGTACTTTGTCATTAGCACTAATTCATCATGTAAAGCGCATTGAGCAATATTTTATTGGATTTTGCGCTATATAAAAAGCAATTTCATGTATGCAGGTGATTGCTCTGCTTTGTGTAATACATTTATTAAAATACTTTCTTGTTATGAGCGTTTTACTAATTAAAAGCATTGTAGTGTCTTCTAAATATAAAAGGTAAAAAGAAATCGGGGAAAAGACGTATTAGTGATTGATGTGTAATGACAGAGGCTTGAATATTATATTCAGAGAAAAGACATGAGTTCAATAACAAATAAAGGAAATTAATGACAAAGAAGAAAGCATCATGAAATAGCTGACTTTGTCCTTTATATTTTATTTCAACTGAATCACTTTAAGCTTTTCATTTCATGACACTAATGTGTTTTGAATGATTGACATGAAATTTTGCTACGACACGTCGCGAGCCCATTTTCACACGCTAATTTTGGAGCAGTCATTTACGAATCGAAGACAATGCAGCAAGCTCGTCTATTTGACATATCATGTGTAAAGACGCCCTCATAATTTATTTGAAGTTAATGTTTATTACGATTTGAAAGACATATTGATCAAAAGCGATTTTGAATGAGACTTTCACGAGCTAAGGAATCGGATAAAATCTTTCTGGCATGAAACTCATAAAAGATATAGAGAACAAAACGTTCATGGACTTGCATTGAGCTCAATTTAACATGTTGAAGAAAAAAAGTTTTGACATGAAAACTTTTATGTGATGCAGAGCAATGCCTTGCTCAAAACTTAAACAGTTGAGTGCAATATCATGGAATGAATAGATCACACGAAATATAATATGCCATTACGGCGTTTGTCATTTCTTTAAACTCTTCGAGATCGTGTGACTTTTCATTTTCTTTGATTCGATAGACCTTCAGTCATAAAAATACAGATCAAAATACTTCACAAACATCGATCTCAAAAGAAAAATTCAAGTGTCAAGTGATGTCTGAAGAAAAAAGAAAAAATTGTTACGAAGAATTACAACAAAGTGTGATGCGACATTTTAAGTTCTAAAAATAAAGAAAAACTCTTTTCGAGCGAAACATGATGTAGTACCGTATTTGATCATAATTATTTCACAAGTAAGTGATTGAAAGTTGTGAAGTGTTCCTCATTTGCGACAAAAAAAACAAACAAACAACCCTTTCTGCTTCAACAAATATATCTTCTTGAAGAAGCGTTTTCCTCCATTAAAACAATTTTATGATCGACTTTATTGATTTTCTTTTGCAGTCAGTGTCCAATGTCTGGTCGATTTCACTGAATGATTTTAGAATGGTATAACCGCTGAAATGCAGGTCAAACCAGTCTGTAAACACAGAGAGAAGGCAACGTAATCATGGAAATAATGAGTTGGGGTGCCGGGGCCACACCAGGCCCCACCCCCGTATTTGAAATCACCAACTCTTCAGGGCAGCCGTCGCCTCATATTCGGGCAGAGAGGTGGTCTATTTATTGTTTTCATATCTAAGACTAGTACATTTTGATTTTTAGTTAATAATAATGATGTCCAAGTTTGAATAATAATAAAATCTAAATTGTTTGTTCGTATTTTGTATTGTTATTTTTGTTTTTATTTTTGTGTTTGTATTTTGTTTTTGTTCCATTAAATTTTCTTTGGATGGAATTTTATTAAATGACAAAAAATTATCATACTGGGTTATCGGGCCATCCTCACGTTTGAGTGAATCGCCTGTAATCTCTCCCAGCTGCACTTTCTAAGGCCAAAGAGTGAACTTATTTAGAATGAATGAATGCAATTGAGTTGTTATCAATATCGCAAAATATATAGATTACAAAGATGTTTTTAAATATGTATGCATATGCCTTGTGTTAAATAATCATACAAGTGGTTGTTCACAATATGACACTTACGGGCATCTCTAGATACGTACATGGCATTAATATCATGCCATGGGTGGAGCATACGTAAGTCATTGAGGAGTATCGGTAGATGCATATTAAGTATTGATATCATGGTAAGGTTCGTTCATATGTAAAACACCTTCGGGACATCGCTCAATGCATAAATGGTATATTGAAGGTTTCCTTCACACGAAGATATTTAGGGCATCCCTCAATTAGTATGGACACGTCCCGTTCCAGATATCTTTCAAGAAAATCCTTTATAACGTTTGATGTTGGTACTATGAAGGAAGTTTTATGCAGAAGAAGAGCCTTGAATTTGCGAATACTCTCATTAATGAATGTTTGTTCATGGGTTTATCGCGTTATTTGTGACTGAGGCTTATACTTGTTGGACACGAGGCGTCAATAGCCGGTTTATTAACATATTCAAATGTATGGATGTTTCTTTCCTAGGGACCTAGTGATGAGCTATTCCATTAATCTGTTATTAATGAATGAACTACAATACTTGGAATCCATTCTGCATATATTACTTGTTGCTATGTCGGGCTAGCCACGGGCAAGCTTTAAGGTTGCCAAGAACAATCTTCGTTTAAAAAGTATGCATAATATTTGAATATGTTAGTAAACCGGTTCATTTACTGACGTAGAACTGTTGGGAACCCTAAAATTTGATGCCAATATTTCACTTAAACTGTATAATGATGTGAAGGGGGATGTCATTGTGATCACAATTCTGCAAGGATTTTCCAAAAAATTGGTTTGAAGACAAATATTGATGAAAGAATACAAAATTGGGGTTTTGTGTTGTACGCGGAAAACCCAAATTTTGTATTTTTTCATCAATATTCGGCTTTAAACACATTTGTATGGAAAATCCTTGCAGAATAATGTGCTAAACGACATCCTCTTTCACATCATTAAAAAATTTTAAGTGAAATTTTGTCATCAAATTTGTGGGGCTCCCAACACTTTAGAGGGGCTTTAAAGGAATCATTCATCACTTGACGAACAACAAATACCGTGGTAGTATTGCCACCTTTGGCACGCACCACCCAGCATGATGGATGCACCAATTACAGCAATTATGTCGCCCAGGGATAGACCTACAGTCTCCAGATCGGCTCTATAAATCTAAAAACGATAGATGGAAAAATAGCATCAAATAAAAATGCAATGTTGTCCATAATTGAAACCGAGATGGTATTTCTTAACTAATTTCGTGAGATTGTTTTCATAGGAAGGCCTGTTTTGGACGGATTATTTTACAACTAATTTAGGTTTTTACCTTATAATTCTGAGAATGAAATTGAAAGATGCAGCAGTAAGATAACCTAAATATCCAAACTTATTTAGGAGCTATTGAGAGATATAATAAGTTATTGAGAACACAAACGATTCGCAGGCAGTCATCTTGCCTATTGCTAAGGACAGGAAATAGATTCTCACAATAATCAAACAAAACCTTCACTTAATGTTCCAAAGTATAAATATATAATATCCTTCAATCTATTTGTATGAAATGTGTAGACCTTTAAAAGCTTAGTAATGTCAAAAAAGAGAAAATATAATATAAAAGAACCCGATCGAGGTACATGACGCGTGATCTCATTTCGAGTATATGCTTTTCAGCAATATTTTCAGCTAGCTTTGGGTAATGTGCTATATCTTTCTTTCTTCTATTTCTCTTTAAAAAAGAAAAGAAATGCCACTCTGTTACCAGTACACCGTCTTATAAGCAGTCCCTTGCACTTGATTCAAATCGATCGCATCTTGATATCAATTGCAACTGTGTACTGTAGAAATGGGGCTTCTTTTGATGTTTGTATAAGTTTGCGATCGATCGATCGAGATCAATAATTCTTCACGAATGGAAACAGAATGTTCAGCCTGCAAGAAAGTCCATACACTGTGGCCTTAGTTTAGAATTTATATTTGCAAAGAAGGTTTTTAAATTTGAAGAAATAACTGCAAACATGGTGTATAAAAGTCAAATCAAGAAGAATGCAGAAATCAGCTCAGCATTTCACAACTTAATGGAACTTTATAATATTACAACTAAAGAAGTGAAAAAGATTTTTGTTCAACCAAGGTTGTGCACATTAAACAGTAAACTGAGAGAATTTCAGTTTAAACTTTTGCATAGAATAGTTCATACAAACCATCAATGCATAGATTTAAATTTCGTACAAACGGTTTGTGTTCGTATTGCAATATTTTGGAGGAAACCTATCAACATGTATTTTTTTAAATGTAATATAATGAAAAGATTCTGGCAAAAATGTGCTGAGAAACTCAATTTACCAATTCTAAAGAAACTGTCTTGGAAAGAAATTCATATTGGAATAAATGGGAGTAATCTGAAAACGGAGCAATTACTAAACCACATTCTGATTTTGATTAAATTGATGATTTTTAATAGTAGAGAGAAGGGGAAGCCTCCAAATGTAAATGAAGTAAAAGATAAATTTCTAGAAAATAGGAAAGAGGAAAAAAAACTTGCAATGGAAAGGGATACTCTTTCAATTCACTTAAAAAAACGGGAGATCTTGGAAAGTTTTGTGTAATATAAATTAACTTAAAAAAAAGCATCTTCCCAGCCCTCTATCCCAGCAGTATTTCTTTACTTTATGTTTATATTTGTTTTTTGTTTTTATTTATTTATTTTTTTTTTTTTTGGGGGGGGGGTTGCTTTTGGATGTTTTAATCTTTATCTGTCTTTTGGGGGGAGTTTTTGCTCTTTTCAGAGGTACAACTTTGTGTATTTTTTTTAAAGAAGCACAAAATGAACATGAAATGACTAAGTATTTTATCATTATTATTATTACTATTATTGTTTCAAACGAATAAGGAAATGTATGAAAGTGTTGTTTTGTTTAGCAAATGATGTTAAGAATTATACGTTTGAATTGTATTTTGATTATTCTATGTTTATATATATGTACTGCCTCTGGTATTGAGAAAATAAAACACCTTATAAATAAAATAACAAAAACTGCAATTAAAAAATCCTATTTCAAGTTGGTGAAGATATTTTTTAAATAAAGTTCCTTCTCTCTGCTTTAGTGGAAAGGAGAACGAGGCATTCTGTATGCTTCCTTTCAGAATTTCATTTTTAGACTCAATATGAAAGTTCTCTCTTACTTCTTATTTTCCCCGCATTTATAAAATGGTATCCATTAGCAAATTCAATGATAGTGATATAATTTTCAGATGCATGATGGAACCATTTTTCATTTCTGTAGAAAATGAGTCATCTTAGTAATTCCAAAGCCTTAGATAACATCGTCATTGTGAAAATCTACTGATTTTATCAAAGGTTTCAACACGCCACATTGACTTTATTTCATTCATCTTAATGTTCTTGCTTTAAGTAAAATCCACATGTATTATAGATATTCATGGCGGAAGTAGGAAACGAATGGTATTTAACATTTTAGTTTTTAGAACGTAAGAAAGTGTATAAAAATATAAACCATTATATGCCCGTTGAACACGAGGTGACACTTTCATTGCGCTATTACCTGCTCTTATCAAGTTTCTGAAGGCAATTAGTCGAAGAGCCATTATTTCGATACGATAATTGCACTAATCATTTTATATTTACTTTGTGCTCAATGCCACTCTCACATCGTGCGTCAAAGCGCAAGTCTCTGACGCAATCATACGTCAGGGAATGACGAACGATTGCGTCAGCAAATGACGCCACGTGTGCAACGGACAAGACAAGTCGCCACGCGCTAATTGAACCGTAGCGAAGGTTGCGCCAAGGTCGTAAGTTGTCGAAAGCCAAAGTGTTTTCACTGTTCACTTTCCAGTTTCGCCGCAGAGTGTGTTATCTTACACTTTTTAAATGTGGCAAAATAAATTATTTAATTCATCCAGTTCAAATTCTTTAAATGAAATTATGAAACTGTCGGTTCAAGATACAAGATGAAAAATCATCTATATAATATCATCTCCAATAAGCACTCGCTCAATAAAACCCACGCTACACCAAACAAATATGTATCTACCTTGATTTTTAAAGAATCCGGCAAATACATTCCCTGATCCACCAAACATACAGCGTTATCAAGATTTTTACAAAACGTCCAGGGGCGTTAAAATCTTTATAGAACGTTTATATCCCAATAACGATTTCTATTTCTTAGGGATCGGGCGTTCCCAAGAAGTTCACAAAACCTCCTGGGGACGTTAACACGTGTATGTATACATACGTAGGTCAATGACGTTTAGTGTCCCAGGAGATGTGGCAAGGATTTGACTGAAGAAAAGAAAATGTAAACATGAAAAGAAAACTTACTACAAAGAAATTCGTCATCCGTTTGAGGACAAATGGCTGTTCCGTCACAAAGATCATCCAGGTCATAGCTAACATCACTTCCGGTGCACTTAAAATCCCCTTCCGGTTGTTGCGTTGTTATCAGACCAAATTCATCCGCTGTAAAATGAGATAACGTGAAATGAAGTATATCTGTGTTATGGAGCACTGTGGTGTATTGGTAAAGACTCTTGACTCTTTAATAAACAAGAAATGCGATTCCGTCTAGGTGCTAACACTCTTCATGTCCTTGTATAATGTATTTTGCCTACATTTGTCTCTCTCGACCCAGGTGAATTGAATGGTTACCTGGCAATGCTGGGGTAGTGTTAAAATCGGGGCACGCAGGAAGAGCAATATTGATCCTGGTGTGGCTACTAGTGGTAAATGAGACAAAATCATTATTAACCTTGTATTACACATTATGACGAGCAAAAAAAAAAAAAAAAAAAAGATGAAGCAATGATTATATAGGCAAGAACTTTTGTGTCGATAAGAATAAACTCGTGAAATAAAACAATGCTCTTGACCTTGGAACCATTTTCAATAACGTCGATGGCCATTTTAATGTACTATAGACAGGAGAAATCTGACATAATAACTAACGTTGATTCCAACCGTAATTACCGGCTGTACGTAACTTTAAACACAATAGAAAACCCAGTCCTATGCAACCTTATATGTTTGATTATATACAGTCTGGAGCAGGTGTCGCTGGCCGAGCAAATATCGGATCTACGATTTGGAAGCCTCTTTTGATACGTTAATCTAGGATGGTCGCGTATATCCTCTTTATGGTATTTTCTCTTATCAATCAACCTTTTATGAAGTCACTTCACCTTTCGAAAGAACAAATCTGTCTATCCAATTTAAGACGTGAACCCATGAGAATGGAGGCATATAGGGGGGGGGGGCGTTTGCGCCCCCCCTACACTTTACACCACCTGTAAGCTCCTTCATGATAGAATGGACCTATCTGTTTTGTGGGTTAAAATCGACCTTTTCATATCTTTTAAAATTCACACTGTATTATTGCTGATGTGATTGTGACTATCCCCTTCCCCTGGCTCACATCGCACCTCCATTTGAACGAATAAGTTGAATGGCTTGGGGAAATGACCAATTTGCCAGTAGTCGTAAATAAACATTTGCAAATTGATATGAGGTACTCAATTTAAGTTTTTGGGTGTGTCTTTTTGGTCTCATTCAATAGAATTTGTGAAATATGAAACAATAAACTAAAACTGAAATTGACACTGAAAGTGAATTTGTATTGATGCCACCTATATATATCCGAAACAACCGATGTTCGTAAATTTTTGCAGGTACTATTTTCCTTCTTTTTATCTACGCGGTGTCGGTGTACAAACAAAATTTAACTTTAGATCGATAATAATTTAAAAGTTGCAACTATTCATATTTCATACTTCATATCGATATTGTACATTTTGGAGTGTATCACATTTATTTACATTAATATTGATTTCACGATATATATTTTCATCTAATAATTTTGTCGGAGAAATATTGTTTTCAACTTCTGAAAAAGTTTCCAGTTTGGGAAAAATTAAGGTCTTAAAATCAGTGTATCAATCGAATGTGCTTATTTATGTCTGGGGACCACTAATCATCCAAAAGACGTGAACCTAAGTCAGAGCAGAGACGGTTAAATTTTAGGCGATAACAGAGTGCTGAGTGTACCACAGACGGTACCGCTGTACCAACTCACATCTTCCCCATCTTGTAAGCTTCTAGTTCCAGAACTTCCAGAACATCTTCTCAAGGTCATGATTTATTGTCTAGGTCACCAAAGGTCGTATGGATTGCCAAATGCAAAGGACAAAGTCTCTGTTCTGAGTTGCTTTCTGATATTGAAATCAGGGCCCTGTCTTATTTACATAGTTGCGATTGATATCAATCGTAAATAAGTTGCAATTAATATCAAATCTTTAAAAGACGGGGCCCAGTCATAACAACTATAGCACATGTAGTTTTCATATGAATTTCAAATCATCATTTTGAAAAGAGCGCTGGAAGAAGAACAACTTTACTTCAAAAAATGCCACCCTTCAATTGCTTTAGACTTGTTATCTGTAAATTTTCTGGAACACCGACAATAAAAGGTTTCACTGCATTTATACGTGTATACACGATTTCATAACGTATAATATCCCTTAATTCAGAGGAGTTTAAAGCCACTTTTCAGAAATTACATCAGGTATTAATACTTAGTTCAATCATCTCCAAATTATAGCGGAATCCACCCTAAATTAGAGAGGTTGAATTAATCTGTTGATAGTGGATCCCACTATTTTTAGCGTGAATTTTCACTCAAAGCAAAGTGATCCCTAATGTGACTTAAAGGGGAAGTCTATCTTGATATTAAGTTGGTTTTACGAGAAGCAGAAAAATGAGAGAAGCGGGTAGGTGAAAGTTTGAGCAAGTTCTGATTAAATAAGAAATTTATGAATTGTTGAAGTTGCGATCAATCAAATACAAATTGGCAACGCTGTGACGTATTTTGCGAGATCCCCTCCTATTTGCACCTGAATACAAATCGGAATTTTTTATTTTCCCTCATGACAATTTTTAGTCATAAAATCACCCGAAATATAAATATTGCAATTATGGACTCCTGTACATCTATAATGAGATCTAGGTAGTCAGTGATTTGATTCTTTAAGCGAAAAGGTTTACAATTTTGAAAACTAAGAAATGATAGGTACTACAAATTGGAAAATAACCAATGAAAACGGAAATACTATCGGATTAAAACACAAGAATGAACAGAAAGCCAAATTCAGACAATATAAGCGGAAGCTGAAGGAACAAAGCAAGACGAAAAGCTTTAGTATGTCTGTTTTCGATGCTATTTATCAATTTTTAAACTAAATACCTAATAAATTATTAATTCCATCACAATTGCCACGGTTGCATGCACCGAGTCCTATATTGATGCACTCACTAAGCAACGAACAAAATAATGTATCTGTTGTAAATGACATTTTATCGCTATTTTATTCATGTATGACAATCAATCGATCGAGGGCAGACAGCATTCGCTAATTGAAATTGATATTGATATTGGAATTGTCATTGAAATGATTTTTTTGGGTGTATTTTGTCTTGGTTTTGAGTAATGAAACAGCAAACAGTTCAAATTACGATCATTTTTCTTTTTACATTAAAGCCCCTCCAAAGTGTTGGGAGCCCCAAATTCGCCACAAATTGAATTGATTCATAATGTGAAAGAGGATGTTATTTAGGACACACGTCTGCAAAGATCCCCCAAATCTGTTTGAAAACAAATATTGATAAAATAATACATAATTAGGCTTTCTGTTGTACGCAGGAAACCTAAATTTTGTATTCTTTCATCAATATTCGGCTTCAAATCCTGGCAGAAATGTTTCTTAAATGACACCCTCTTTCATATTATGATACAATTTAAGTGAAATTTTGCCATCAAATTTTTGGGGCTCCCAACACTTTAGAGGAGCTTTAACATGAAACTTTCTTTGATTTCTTAATTTTCTACTTAACTAAAAAGAACCTTTTAAAAATACGATTACAAAGGGATAGGAAGCAAGAATAAATGGGTGGTAACAGTATTGTGGAAGGTTTCTTTGATATCGTCCTTTTATTTTGATTGTTTGTATGACTTGAGAGTTAATTTCATTTACCAAAATACGAACAAAATTAATATTACTTTTTCTTGAAACAAA
Source organism: Mesocentrotus franciscanus (assembly GCA_037976565.1). Lineage (NCBI taxonomy): Eukaryota > Metazoa > Echinodermata > Echinoidea > Camarodonta > Strongylocentrotidae > Mesocentrotus > Mesocentrotus franciscanus. The sequence continues at coordinate 26,502,734 of CP137686.1, forward strand.
CAATTCCCCTAAACCTTGATTTTATTTGTCTCAAATTTGAGTCATATTTTTACAAAGACTTTAAAACAAATAAGTGAAAGAAATTAACTGTTTTATCATTATACTAACCTACTAAGTAGTATTGTCTGCAACACAATGAAAAAAAAAACATTACCATGATGACGATGCTTATTAAACACAGTGTTACATTCCCATAAGTATACAGATATTAAATACTATATATATATTTAAAAATCCAAAAAGCGAATGAGTCCCAATGAACCCTTTTTATTATGCCATACGTCTTTCCTGTTGTCTTCAGTATGTCTACCCATATATTTTTCATACCCAGTACAATTTTCTTTGAATTGGGAGGATTTAGGATGCGGTACTTATAGCAGGGTACCAGGAAGTCGTTTTTATACCCTAACTGACCATTGAAAGAAAGATTTCTTCTCCTTTTTTTTAAACTTCAATTTTTACGAATCCGACAAAAATGTCAGTGTCATTTCGTCGCCCACTATAAAAAGTGGGCATCAAAACCATAGCGGGCAAGCAAATGATGTATTTCACGCATGTAGAAAAGTACCATTCTAATGGAAAACTTCAAAATTAATACCCTCCTGAATTGCCCTTCCCCTGCGTTTTACCTTCTTTTCTCGCCCTCTTCCTTAACGTTGGTTACACCTCATCACTCGATTTACTATATCACTATAGTAAGCAAATAATTACCGTTGGTGAAGGTGATGGGACAAACTATCACTTCCGAGGCGATCTGGATGTAGCTATCTTTCCGAAGCGAAGCTGAGGAAAGATAGCGTATACATTCAGATCGCCGAGGAAGTGATAGTTTGCCATCGCCTGAAACCAAAAGGTGTTTATTTGCTTTATATTCCACATCGGAAACATTTCACTTCTTCCGTCATTTTAGAGCAACAAGTCACCAATTGACAGCTAGCTAGCAAGTGACGGTGTACGATACGAACAGTGTATGCAGTATGGTGGCGTGACCTAGCTCGCGCGTGACCAAAGTTCGCGTACTAACACTAAAAGCGCTTAAAGAGTAGAGCAATACGCAACGCAAAGTGCGTTGCACCCGGTAGATAGTCGACTATCTACCGGGTGCAACGCACTTTCACTGAAGATAGTAGTACTATCTGGACAGTGTAACGAACTTTTCTTCTCCCATCAATGATGGGCGAACTATCTTTCATCACGTGATTTCCTTTTGACCAATCGTAGAGCAAGATTCTTAGTATGTGGAATATAATAGGTTATAATCTTCTTTGTTATAGGGGATAGTCAACAATTATTTTGTTCTCTCAATATATTCATTCCTATTTCGCCATGACCGAATTTGCTGATGCCCTTTAAAACATACTTTATACATGCATACATGTAAAATACAAGCATATAATATGAGTATAACAACAACATTGTAATAGTCAGTACTTGTCTGACTATTACAATGTTGTTGTTATACTCATATTATATGCTTGTATTTTACATGTATGCATATGTTTCACACTTTGTATTAGGCAAAATATCCTCAACTTATTAATCATGTGGAGTATTAACGAAGAAATTGAAGTAGAAGAACATCATAATATAAGTTTGCATTTGAGAAATAAATTAAACTTAAAATTGTTGAATTCACCATTTTTTTTCATAGGACTTTGAAAAGTCTAATTCATCAAAACGTTTTCATCAAAGAAATTTCGATTGAAGTAATTTAATTTTAAGCGCTTTGTATCTCTTGTATGAATAGGCGTTATAATTTTGTTTGTATAATTGCTATTATCTATCAGTCGAATCTAGTACCACATTTTATTTTTCAGGAAAAAAATATGTAAGAGGATTCATCCAGTTCCAACAGTGGTTTGATCACATGCGGTGTAAATTTACCTGGTGAATTATATACGGGACGTAAAGGCACATACACCAGAATTACACAAATATTGTTATTGAGAAAATGATTTGATAAAGATAGAATATCTCGTTACAGTAAAATACAAGACAACAACAATATTTTTGGCAAAACATAATAAAGGAGTTTCGTTCGGTTCCTATTGGCTGTTAGTATTGCTCTATGATATAGTAAGTTTATCTGGCTGGGTACTATACGGGACGTAAGGGCACATACATTAACATTACTCAACCATTATTATAAATGAAAAAAGAAATGTTAGATAATGAGAGACTCACTCGTTACAGAAGTCACTTGTCCATGTGTCTTAAATCCCAACAACAAGACTCCGAGAAAAAGATTGGTAATCACGAGACGAACAAAACAAACCATGATTCTACCACTGCAGCTTGGTATATTGACCGCGCACTCTGACGATCACTGCCTCCGAAAAGCAAAACACAACTTATCCGCACGGTGAGTTCCACAAGTATCAGGAGCTGGGAACTATTATTAGTTTGGTATATTGACCGCGTACTCTGACGACCACTGCCTCCGAAAAGCAAAACACAACTTATCCGCACGGCGGGTTCCACATGTATCAATAGCTGGGAACTGTTATTAGTTTGCTTGACATTATAGTTGACCAGTAGCGTGTACCTGCTGACTGATGCTTGAAACTAGAGCAGAAAGGTGACTGGCAGATCAGAGCAGTACGGCTCCAGTCAAGCGAGGGCGTCCCAGTTTTTGAAGTCGAACGAGATTTGCATTTGTCGTCTGCTTTTTTTCTTCATTTTTCTCCCCCAAACCTTTTCCCCTTCTTTTTCTTCTTCTTCTGCCTTTTATTCTGATTTTCCTCTTCTTGTACTTCTTCTTCTTCTTCTTTTTCTTCTTGTTCTTCTTGTTCTTCTTGTTGTTCTTGTTCTTGTTCTTGTTCTTGTTTTTCTTGTTCTTTTTCTTCTTATTCTTCTATTTCTTCTTCTGCTTCTGCTTATTCTTCTACTAATACTTTACAGTCCGCCCTATAGCTTGTGGACAAAAACCCACTCCATTCATCAACGAATTTCCTCGTTTTTTTGCCTTTGCTTTATACGTCAATGTGTTAGCTGTCCTCATACTTTTCCATGGTAAGTAACTTTTCACAATTCACAAAAGGTGAAAAAGCTTTAGAATTTCTCTTTTCTTTCGTAAGATTTCGTCAATGACTTGATAACCTACAAAAGCACCATTCAAAACGGATTCCCTTTTATGTTTAATCGTCGGAATACATGTCCATAATATAAATGCTCTTGCAACGATATTGCTCCGTGATAATTTCCAACACTAACCGAATTTTATCTTCAACCCTGAACTCGACAATATACCTTACCCTATATCAAAACCCCTAACTTAACCTAAAACATGATCGTAACCCTAAAGCCCATAAATCCCTACAACTTTGACGCAATAAAGTCGGGAGCAATTGTCAGAGCACCGTTTGTTTGTGTGTGTGCGTGTGCGTTGTGTTTGGTGGGATGTGGGCATGGTTGTGTGAGTGCGCGTGTGCATAACCTTTCTTTTTTCCAGAATATTTCCATTTTTATCTTAATTTCCGTTTTGCTTTTTGCCTTAAAGCATTAATGACCACCGTTATTCTACTTTAGTAAAGCTTTGGAGTCAGATTCATGAATATTGGGATGGCGATGTCACAGGTCTAATGTTTCAAACTAATACATAAACTAGGTAATATTCCACCTTTTTCTCCTTCTTCTTCTTCTTTTCCATCTTTCTTTTTCTTTCTTATTCTTCTACCCTTCCCCCTCCTTTTTTCTTTGCTCAGGGGCATCACGACATGACGGAAGCAACGGAATCAACGTTGATTGCCTCTTAAAATAATGCTACTTTCCGCAATAAACGTAATTATATGCCTTATTCTAATTTAGATTATTTGCTGATTTCTGCTTTGCCGGACTGAAATTAAACTTTCTCATCTGCTTGGACTTTTAGACATATATTGCCACTGGTACTGAGGGTTTGGGGTTGGATCCACCGATTAATCTAAATTGGCTGGAGGGGGAACGTTTTATCTTACAACAATTATTCTGTAAAGTCACTGATAAAATATTCATGTTTTTGGCAGTTCTCCAGACAGCAACTGGAAACAAACCATTTCAAACTAATTAATTTGACATGAGCCCTCATCCCCTCTCTCCCCGCCCCGTCATAACTTATTTGTCCTTCATAAAATAAATATCTGTATATTTATAGGACCGTATACTTTCTTCTAAATTAGATGAAAAATTTATTACATACCGATACCAAAATACTCAGTCCTGTGCAAACTGAATGCATTAAACCAAATGATCAAAAATGTATTCTGCTTCACAAATATTCAGTTGTCAAATGATATTTGAAGGGTCAGAAATATCAAACGACATAAATGTATAAAGACAGATAGAGGGGCGAGTGGGGGTAGGAGAAGGGGGAAATCCTGAAGAAACTTTTATTATTATCTTACAATAATTCTGTATAATGACTGATAAAATATTCATATTTTTGGCAGTAGGCCTACTCTAGATAGCGATTAGAAACAGACCACTTCAAATTAAGTGGAAGGGGGAAATGGGAAAGGATGGAGGGGTGGGAGGGAGTGGGTATTATGGAGGAGGGAGTGATATACATGGGGAGAGGGGAATAATGAGAGAGCTTTGAGAGAGAGAGAGAGAGAGAGAGGGAATACAGAGAACGGGAAGATATATTTTGAACAGTATTTTTTTTGTTTTTTTAAAGATATTTTGTATTATTTTTTTCACAAATCAAATACATATTGAACAAATCATTCTTAACAAAACTGGATATTTGTACATTGTACATTGATATTTTGGATTAAACATAAATTGAAATAATAAAAAGAAAAACATAAGTACATTTTTTATAAACTGTTAAGAAAACATTTTCATATATAATTATGATAAAGAATATTAAAGTATACTTGAGAGAAAATTTGTGTCTATTCTCCCATTCCCTCCCCCGTTAAACAACATTATACAGAAACAGAAGATCCCAAGAGAAAAAAACAAACAACTACTTAAATTTCTTATGTTTTTGTGTTGAAAAGGTTACAAAGCTGAATGCTGCAAGATTATACAAAGCTCTGTGCAATTCGGGATTTTTTTTGGCTTGTCCAGATGGAGCCAATTCTGAATAAAAGGCCAATAAAAGCGGCCTTTTAATATATTTAAAACGATAAAACGCTTGATGAGCTTGAATACGTCAAATATCTTTAGGCAATCACGATTTGATATATTTAAGGGAATCAAAGGAATCATATACACTAGCGTGTCCAGGAGGGGGGCTTTGGGGCTGAAGCCCTCCTCAAGTGCGGATCTCCCCTAAAAAAGAATTCTCCCTATAGGCCGAAGATTTTAGGAAAAGAAGCAGTAGATAATCCGTCCTTGAGCAGTCTTGACTGTATTTAAAACACAGCATCCAATATACCTGATATCAACAGGTACCCTGTCAATGAATTACAAATAACTAAATAATCAAACAAAATCTTCATGGCGCTCTTTCCCAATTTTATATTCATCCACGATAGACAATCTGCTAGGACCCACCCCAAACTTTGCTTGACTAGGACTAAATTTTCAAATTTTCTTAAATTTTTCGCTTGACTTGAGAGCGCTCGTTCCCACAAACTCCCCGGTAGAAAGCAATATAATGAAACGCATTAACCCCGTCCCATATCCTCCCCCGTCTACATCCTTTCAACTTCATATTCTCATAGCGGAGCTTGAGACTACGAGAGAGAGAGAGAGAGAAGATAGGGGGAAGGAAGAGGAAATAGCGAGAGAGTCAGAGAGCGGGGGAGGAGGGAAGGAGAGCTAGCTGGTGCCTCCTTCACGCGGGGATGCCCTCCGAAAAAAGAAATGCTCTTTAGAGACCAACGATTTAAAAAAATTGTGAGTCATACGTTTTCGTTCAAGATATAATGGACCGTGTCGTTGAAAAAGGGTCTAACCACCATACCTTTGAAAACCTGCGCGGCACATAATAGTCAATGACAGCGATAAACATTAATTTTGACAGGATTTTAGTCAATTTTAACGCGCATCAAATGACAAGTAAGAAGCACAATACCATAGTTAGTTGGATGGAGTGAGATAGAATTTGTATCCAATTTCTTGAAATTTTGATATACTGTGTTTTCGTCTGTGTTGATATCATTTTTGAAATAAAAGTATGTGAATTTCTTTCTTAATGTTTGAACAAAAATCAATATAAAAAAGTTATCCTGTTATGTTTTTTTCGCGAAATATCATTTTTACATTCCCCAGCTATAATTTCCCTCTTTGAAAAATGACGATTTTGCTGTCGAATTAAAAGTTTCTCAGTAGAAGACAACCGTCGCTGAAAAGGAAACCTAGAGAAACCATACCTCAAGATTATCCTTGTCCTTGTGCGGAAAAGTCGGATCATCCAGGTGACTTACTTGCTGCTCCAATCATCTCTAGATCAGAAAGAACGAGGACAGTTCTGAGCATGTTAGATGACGTTGCAGAGAACCTCTCTCTAGACACCTCTGCTTACGGTGATAGGCAGGGCGCACACGATGGGTAGGATATAGGTAGCTTCAGAAAGCTATTCGGTTCTGGGAAGAACAAGCGTCGGAACAGGGAAAAAACATCCAATCTGAGCCCTCGTGTATTATCTGACTCGTCGGTTACAGAAAGGGAAGGTGATTCAGGATCTCCAGACTACAGTTCAGATTCTCCGCACACCCCTAGATCCAACTCGGGCGTCTCTCTTCTCGGCTATGTCTTGTGTAACTTGAACTCAAGGAGAAGAAAGAAGAAATCAAAAGGTTCATCTTCAAGCACCCCAAAGGGTAGAAGGGCAAAGAAAGGAAATGTTTCAGCTTTAGATGAAATGCTTTTTGACCTGGAAGACGATTATTTCATTGATGACGCCTTTCCAAACCTAGTTTCCGCTCGCGATTCTTCTCCAGTTAAGGTGACACGAGTCTGAATGAAGTTTTACAGGATCTTATCGAGGAATGCATGGTCTTTCGAAGGCTTACAAGAAGCACTAGATTCCTTTCCTCAGTCTATAGGCGATAGAATCCGCGGATAGCTAAACCTATTCATGGCACCGTTTCGCAAGGGAAAGCGTAGAGTCAAACTAATACTTTGGCGAGCTATTACTTTGTGAATTCTATTAATTGAAAGTAGGTTTATGGGGAAAAGATGATGTTTATGCCATCAACCCCAGAAAATCCCTGATACGACACATTAGCATAAATCGGTAAAACGGTGCCTACAACACCAATACCCTTTCCACATTAACTTCAGGGGACCGATTCTATAACGATTTTATCGTTAAAGGTACCAGGCAAGTGGGTCCGGCCCTCATTCTGTAATGGGGTGGAGGAGAGGGACGGTCTCTGCACCCCATGGTTTTCTCCTGATTACCGATAATAGTTTTATTTGCCTTAATTATTTTTCCAATTAATTTGTTTCACTAATTGTTATATTTATACACTTCCATTATCTTTTATCACGTTCCAATTGCATGTTTTGGAAAGAATGTAGCGTAATATTTTGTATATGCTTGGAAATCATGAGTGACAAAACATCAGCTATTTAAAACATTGGAATTATAAAATGTAATGTTATCGGTCACGTTGAATGAATTAAAATATTCCATAAACTTAGGGGAGAATAACAAAAGTTAAAATTCATGATAATGTGTGTTACAAACCAAATTCATTCAGCATAGATATACATGTAGGCCTATCTCTAGTTCCTTCTATCTATTGCCATATCGGACAAGTCAAATTCACTTTTAAGTTTTTATTAATTTTCAACGATTAAAAAAAAAAAATTAGTGTTAGTTTTCGTCCTTATGTTAAATACATGTATGATAGATGAGAAGAAAATTAACACAATCGAAAATACTTGAAAAAAAAAATCGAAAGTCGAAAGCCTTGTCCATGACCAATTGAAACGTTTGAACATTACAGCGACGTATTGTGTATTCCGGAAAAAATCTATTTGGGGGATATAAAGTGGGACATTAAAATTGTCCTCCAGTTGATTTCTCGAAAGTCTAAGCGGTTATATTTATTTAGATTTTGAAAATGTAAATTAATATTATTTACTGCATAGTTAATAAATAATTCATGTCAAAAAATATTTCGAAAGGGTAAATATCACGTAATAGCGAGATTATTAGTGTATTATAAACACGGTTCTTTATTTTTTGCAGTAATTTATATCCCGGATTGTGAACGAAAGATGAGATACATTATAGGTTGTCTTTAAAATTATGTAATGTAATAGACATATTTGTTGTTCCTTGAATTTTATGATTCAAACAAGTTCAATAATGAATAATTGTAGAGATTTGATAAACTCTTTCGTATCAATGTCTCCTGAAATACACATATTTCTCAATAAATGTGTATATTTACATAAATATATACCGTATAAAGCAGTGTAAATAATTTATTATGTAATAAATATTAATATAAGTGGAATGCTATCGATGGGTGTCAACGTATTGTACAAAAAACACATAGTACTTGGATGTACATGCATCTTCATGTATGTCATAAGTGCAGACCTACATTTGTGAGACGGGGGCAGGTGTTTTCAGGTAGAGCCCTTTGAGAATTTTGAAAAATGTATTGATTTTTTTTTTTAAACGAAACATTTATGGGCAACTGTGACCTCTTATATTATGGCAACATACATGAGCGCCACCCCCACCTCTTCCCGCCGACGAAAGTTGTGCTCGTACACCAGAGCCTTGAGTTTTACTTTTATGTTTTGTTTGTTCCTTAACTGAGCTATCATAGGTATGATCAAAGTAATTTCGATAACGATTCTGTTTTGATGAACAAATGCAGTAATTTCAATCATGTTTTTAGCATCTTGTTTTTATGCATAATAAAATGTCTTATCATAACACAAAGGAAATTCTTCACTGCTAAATGTTTTACTCACTAGGTGGTGTACTCATTTACAAAATTAAGAGCTTCAAATTTTTCAAGAAAATTGAAACTACACAAATGTAGCATGTGAACAAGCAAATAAAATAAGAAAGAGCATTTACACAATGGAAAAAGGAGGTTACAGATGAACAAATGAGAGAGACAGAGAGAGGGGGGGGGGGTATAAGGAGGAGCATTAACATGAATGAAGACAGGAGAGGTGGATGCAGAATTGATAAGGTATCTATTAATATCCACGATGGGAACCAGTCCTTCCAGTGTTCACTGTGTTCTACGGTGTCTCTGTAGACTACGGGAAAGTCAGATGATTTATATGATATGGAAATCCGTACAGATGAGAAGTAGTTCCACTTTCATGAGTGCGAGTCAAGATTTTCCTATGAGCACAGGCTCAAGGTTCAAATGAATATCCACACCAGGAATCGGTCCTTTCAAAATACATTGTCTCGTTGGAGTTTCTCCATCAGACAAAGCGTCAATTACCACATGAAAAAAACGCTCTGACAAAAGACCTCACTTGTGTCCCACTTTCGCGAAAAAGCTGTAAGAAATGTACAGTCAAACAAGTTTGGTGCCAATGAAAAGATTAAATCTTCATGATTTTACTTCTATTTATTTCTTATACAGTTTACAAATAGTACAGTCATAATGATATTACACATACATATATCGATATAATTAATTTTTAATAAACATATTCACAAAAAGCATGTACAAATAAAAACTAATATTTGACACGGATAACAGCAGCGAAATTACCAAAATTATAATTAATCACATTTATTTTGTTGTAAATTGCCATTTCTATCATCAAATTTCTTCAATGTTCTCGATAATTAACAGAAAATACATTATAAACAAGGACAACAAGAATAATCATTTTTGTTTGAATAGAAATGCATGCATGATAAATGTTAATGAAGATGAATATTGTTGTGTTCAAATATCTTCCATTCTCTAAAGATGTTTGAAAGTTTATTTTGATGCTCAATATATATACCTGATATATAATCCGGAATGATATACTCCTGTTGAAATTGGAATAAAATTAAAAAGCAGGGGAAAAGAAATTTGCATACAACTATTTTTAAAGATGAAGTAGAGTTCTGGTTATGCGATTGCATTGTGAACGAAATTGTCCGGAAATGATTGGGAAAAGCCGATTGTGTAGCAAATAAGTATTGGTGTATACTCGTATCATGAAAATTACCCCCTGGACAATCACCCCCAAAAAAAAATCCCCAAAGGACAACCACCCCCGAGGACAATTACCCCCCCCCCAGAAAATTACCCCCAGGACAATTACTCCCCGAGGACAATGACCCCCACCCCTGAAAATTACCCTTTGACATCAAACCCTAGGACAATCGCCCCGAGGACAATAACCCGCCCATCCTTTAAAATACCCCTAAACAATTTCCCTTAGACAATAACCCCCCTGGGCTAACCAAGGACAATCACCTCCGAGTGCAATTACCCTCCCCCGAAAACTACCCACTGTTCATTGAAGGGGAAGCCCACCCTGATAATAATTTGGTTTACATTTTTTTCGGGGGTAATTGTCCTCGAAGGAGGGGGTGATTGGTAAGGGGTAATTTTTCAAGGGGCTAATTGTCCTCGGGGGTTATTGTCCTCGGGGGATGATTGTCCTACGGGAGTAATATTCCGAGGGGTAATTTTCCGGGGGGATATTGTCCTTGGGGGTAATTGTCCCGTTGGTAATCTGCCGGAGGGGGTGATTTTCCAGGGGGTATTTGCTTAGAACCGTGTATACTGAGAGGTTTTGGAATCATCAAAATGATAAGGAATTGACCCAGTCCCACTGAAAGTCACCAAGGTCACATGAACTGTTCTAAAAAAATGACTATATGGGACCACATGTGGCAGGAACGTTTTGTCCAGATACTTCAGCTAAGTATTTTTCAGGGGAAAATGTTCTAATATCTTCCACACCAGCATATAATAATAATACAAAAGCTTCTAAATTATCTTTCACCTTTTCCACATATCACCTTTCTCTTTAATAAGCATTAAACTACCTGATAAACTTCACACAAGCATAAGTTTGCCTCATTAGAATTTAGAAAAAAAAATTGTTAAAAGTTGTAAAATAGCTTGTAAAATCGTGTAACAGCTTCAGTTCCAATTGTACTGTGTGCCTCAGTTTTAAAAAAAGGTAATAAAATTAGCATTTTTATGATGAACTGTTATTAAGAAAACAGACGATAGAGATAATGTATACATATTGAACACTACAAGAAATTGGTCGATAACACTACTTTATAAATACAGTTAATACCACCGAACGATTATGAAGAAATTAGTGAGAACATGTAAACATATAAAACCATAACACCTAAAAAGCATGAAAAAGACAAAAAAATGATTTACTAGTTTCAATAGTTAGTAACTCATCACAGTAAGATATTGCAATGTTTTGACATTTTTTGAAATAGAACTATACAATATTGATTTTGAGCAATCGAAGGCATGTAATGTGTAGGATTATCACAAGTCTAAAAGCATAATGTAGCGAATGAACATTCCTAGAAAACCTTGTATTGCAATGCGCTGGTGCAACTATTCTATTAAAACAAACATACCATATAAAATACCTCATTGAAATATCAAGACCTATACATAATATACATGTTTTTTCTAGATGTAAGTAGAAATCCACTGAAGATTCGTAATAGGCATCATTTCGTTTTAAGGAAGAAATACACGCTCAAAAGTTGTGGAATCCATCCTCATAAATGTAATTGAAACCACTTCTTTGGAATGGATTCCCCACATTAATTTGAATAGGCCATTTTTGTAATGTAACTAAATTTATGAGCAAGTCGATAACACTAATTTGCAAATACAGTTAGTACCGCCGAACGATTATGAAGAAATTAATGAGAACATCTTATTGTACGAATAATTGTAGTTCAATAGTCGGAATGCAAATTGCATATATTACGTGTTGCTAGGTAGGACAATCCATAATGTTTGTCCTACCAAGCAACAACTAACGTATGCAATTTGCATCCTGACTATTGAGCAGGTGAATGAAATAATTCGTATCGAGGTGCTTCATAAAGGCATATGCATAAGTTTGGTTACATTACGTCAATGGCTTATTGACTTCTTCAACTCAAGACAAAGTGATCCCTTATATGACTTCTGAAAGAGTGGATTCCCACTCTATTGCTCAAGTTATACACCTTATCCTCCTACTGACAAAGTGGTCTCAGTGGTCTAATATCAACTGGAATTATGAGTACATACTCGAGTAATCTCTACACCACTCGGAAATAATAACAATAGTAATAGTAATAATATTAGATATTTATATGGCGCACATAATTATCCACCACGTAAGGTGCTCAAGGCGCTCCAATATTACTCCGGCTTTTCTGGTTACCGTTTCAGTACTGACGGCATTCAAGGAATTCCTTCCTGCCGGTACCTATTTAACACATGAGTGTCAAATGTCGTTTAATGTATTTTTAAAGGACTTGGTACTTGGTACTTGGTACTTGGTTTGGTAATCCCTTTGGCAGCTCACTCAGGAAGCTATACTGGGATGGTAGGTGAGGCGAGTAGCTACAAGGAGTGTCAATGAAGTGCTGGAATGGTGTGTGGACAAGCACTTGTTAATTTACAGTAAGATATGCTAAGTCCAGTGCAAGTAAAAACCAAGCTAGTAAGCTTATATGATGTGAGAACCTACAGGGGGCTGCATCATTCTGATGGAGGGTAGAGCAGCCTCCTTGAAGTGGGTTATTCCTTTTGCATACTAGGACACTAGTACCGCGGCGGGACTCGAACCACGAATCCTGTGATCGTCAGTCTGACGAGGTATCCACTAAACCAAACCTCTACTGGTGATCAGATAATAATGGCGATCAGATATTAATTCTTCTTGCATGGATATGGTGTATGTGCGCGCGCGCGTGTTTGTTTGTGAGTTGTTTTCTTATTGTTGACAGACTTGTATTAATCATAATTATATTCAGGATTTTGATTTGACAACTCATTTTCTTGAATTTATTTAGCCAACACGAGATCAAACTGTGTTCTAAGACTTCTAACACTCTGAGAACAAAAACAAGTTCTATAGTCTGGTGTCGTGTTCGCTCCTACTACTTGCAGCCATTGAACTTATTGTCCTTATCGACTTATGGCTGCCATTAGCCCTTCTCTTCTTCTGACCAATGAACTCCGTGAATGTGTAGAGATAAGGATTCAGGGTAGCGTTGATGGGCAAGATGAAGACGGCCGACCAGGCGTACAGCGAGACGGGGAGCTCGACCAGCCTAGCCTGGGAGAGGATCCCCATTATGATGACTGGCATCCAGCACAAGAAATCGGTGCCGATAATGATGGCCATCTTGAAGGCGAGCCTCACCTCCTGGTCGCGCGGGGATCCCGTGGTGCGGTCCTTCCCGATGCTATTTGCCGATCTCCTCACCTGAACGAAAATGATAATGTAACAGATGAGGATGAATAAGAAGCAGATGAGGTTGATACCCAGGAAAAGTACTATGGAATAGATCCAAGATGGCTGAAGGCTCCCGTCATTGTTGGGTGTGAAGATAGGGATGCCTCGGCTGTAATCGTAGACTAGAGTTCCCGTACCTGTTGAATCCACGCTCAGGGGCAGACCGATACAGACGTCGGACAGCCCGTAGAACCCAGTCACGAATAAACCAATCACGACGGGCCCCAGGCTGAGGATGGTTGTGATGACCCACGTGATGGCGACACAAACGCGCGCCGACTTGGTGTGGAATTTGAATCTGCTGAACGGAAACACGACACTCAGGAATCGATCGACGGTGATGATCGTCAAAAAGAACACAGAGCTCTCACTTGACAGGATAGCAATGACACCAGCGAACCTGCAGAGACCCGAGCTTCTCCAGTGCGGCGCTTTGAGGAAGTAATATTCCCCGTAATAGGTATCGGCTGTTGCAACAATGATCATGAAAATACCCATGAACCAATCAGCGATGGCTAAGTTCGAGATGAAAAAAACCTGCTCATGATTTCTCGTCTTCGATCGCTTATTGCGGCAACGGATGAAAATAACCATGGTGTTGCCGAAGAGGGCGCCGAACCCGAGCACCCACATGGCGATTCGCAGGACGCTGTTAGGCATAAGTCTGGTGCAGGAGTCTAGTGAGGATGTCTCAGCTTGTGAGCAGACCTCGCTACTGTCCAAGAGACAGCAGAGACGGTAGTCATCCGTGGAGCTGGGGATGAAACAAAAATGGTTCCACTTGTTACCTAGCTATACGAGTACATTGGGCCGTCATTTCGCTTACATACGACTGTGTCAACGAGTGGTGTAGTCTTTGAAGCGCCCTATGAGAGTGACTTACATGTACTACACAAAATGAATGCAGATGAACAGTGCAAATATTGAGCTGAATTACGGGCGTATATGCTACTTTCCTTGATTACCGCATGGAAGGCAATCGAAATGACGTCTAGTACGCAGCCGGCATTAGGTAGTGTATGTAGGTATTCGAATGCCAATTACACCAATCTAATTAAAATATAAAGCAAATTCTTCATATCTGAAGAGACCTTCGTAAAATATTAGGATAAAAAGCAGATCTGAGTATTGAAAAAAAGAAAGAAAAACAAATCGAATATCCTTCCATGTAATTGTTCAAGTCTCTATAAACATGATCCAGAGCACGCGTAGGTCGGTTTTGAATGTTTATTGTAAAGCTTAACTGAGTTGACGTACATGAAGGCCTACTGTTATCTTATATTGAATAAAGATCTACATAGGTAATTATGCAAAGCTTTCACACAGACAAACCTGCGTAGCAAGACTGTTCAAGGAACACAAGAAAAGTGGTTAATATAGGCAGGTGGTCTTTCTATACACGTTCTTTTAGTACATGTTTCCATGAGAAATATTATTCGAGGGAAACAGAAAATATAGTCCGTATAGACAGATGGTCTCTAAAGCAGGATTGACTGTATTGGGAAGTGGAATCATTCCTTTGGTAGCATAGTACTGTATTTTAGTGCCTATTTTTTAAATTCCTACCAGCACTTTTGGCATGCCAGCGAATGTACAAATCGGCGCTAAAAGCAAATAAATGGTTAAGAATAAGATATTACTTACAGGTATTGGATACTCTCGATTCCCCTAAACATGTCTGGTTCAAGATGGGAAAGCTGAACCTGCACCAACAATCTTGAAGTTATATCGAAATAGATAAAACAATAACAAAAATAATAGACAAATAATACGACATTTGTGCGATTGAGACTGAATATTCGTCAGTTTGTTTCTTTTTGTTCGTTTGGGGCTTTCTTTTTTTTTAAATACATGTAGTCGTACAAAATCCTTTTTCAGCCACAGGGTTATTTTTCATTAAATCAGTAATACGACAATTACCCTCTCTCTTTCTCTCTCTCTCTATATATATATATTATAAACATGTATATATATATAAAATATATATACATATATGTACAAATTTTTGTTTCTTCTCGAATTGTATGATTCTTGTTTCTCCAAGCACAAAGATGATAATGCAGAACAAAAATGTAGAACTGCAGACAAAGGCGATAGCTAAATAACCTTTTTAAAAAATTAATTTAGATTTAATTCAAATCAAGTCTCTTGAGAGCGAATACTGCACAGAAAGAAATGTTATCCTCAATTGTGCGTACCTCCACAACAAGGCCATCAAGTTAGGCTAACATAATTTTCCTCGGGTCTGGACAAATAGCCAACAACTACATTTTCCTTCACTCCTAAGGACAACATATGATGTAGGCCTACATTGAATGAACCTTAAAATAAGTGAATAAAGAATCCATATTCAAAATGATAAATTCCACTACGAGATGTCGATTTAAGGATTGTGAGTTTTTTGCCAAAGTTTCATAGAAATTGTTCTTCGTGAACACGCGATGCAAGAACCATAACCGTCAGTGAGTTTTGCTTTTTCTGCTTATGTATTTTGTGTAAATCATTGCATCCTTCTTGATCAAAAGATTATGAAATGTCAATATAAGGTGACACTGCACCTCTATGAGCCGGAAGAAAAATGGTGATTCATATCACAAAATGTGCTTAAAGTGAAATATCAATTGTGATACTTCAAGAAAAGAGAAATTAAACAACTTCAGTTTCGAAAAAAAAGTATATGAAATTTATTTTCATGGCGATGGAACGAAAAAGCATGGTACGTCTACATCAGATGTTTATTACATATCAATTTTAGGGTGGGTATCATCGTAAAAATTAATACCAAAATGAACTGGTCATTTATTCTAGAAAACAGAGAGGATTGTTCGGTTTATTAACAGTATCATGATACAGTATTTGATTATATTAACGCGTGGTAAGTACGATAGCATTATGAAAGTTTATGACCAAATAATGGATAGGTAATTTTTTAACAAAATCGTATTCAAACTCGACCATGCGATTAGGTCAAGAAAGGAAAATTACATTTTATGGTTCCTAATAACTGTTCGATTTGGTCATGAAATACGTCGAATTCCCTATTCCCTTTGTGTTTTCTTTCTTCTTAGCCCCTGCAAGTTTCAAGATAGCTGATCAACGATTAGTATGGAACAATTAAAGAGGTGGATGAGTTCGGGTATCGGGAAAAAGTGGTGGTGAGCATAATCAATATTATATTCTTTCGAATTGAGGGCCATGATTCATAAAACGTGTTATCCATAACTAGTTACAATGACTGTTATAAGCTACTGAAATCATTGCATTTGATTGGCTGAGAGCAAATTCAACATAGAACTTTAGCGTTTGTTATTGATATGATGGTTTATGAAACAGAGCCCTGGTTTCAGGTGAAAGCACTTCCCACAAAACAGCCGACATACTCTAGGCCGTGCATTCGAGGTAAGTTCAGTTTTTGTCGCGGTCTATAATAGACGGTCTCTCGCTTTTTACTTACAACCATTTAATTTTCGTCGTGTGGTCAAAAGTGCCAGGCTCGATATACGACAATGGGTTACGTCGGAATGATCTGAAGAAGAAAAAATAATTAAAGACAATAACAATAACAACAACAATAACAATAACAATAATAATGATATTTCTACTACTACTACTTCTAAACATGATAATAATAATATCATAATAATGATAATAATAATAACAATATAATAATGATAATAGTATCATAATAATGATAATAATACCAATAACCATACTAATACTAATTCTAATGATACTGATACTGGGTAGGGGTACATTTCCAAATAATCTCTGAGAAGTCCTTTTGTGTATTTCAGGAATACCAGATTGGGTTTAAGATTCTGCTGGATTATGTGGGAGTATAATTATCCGATTGTGAGATTTAACCCTAAAAAGACTATTTTGAACCTTTAAACACAGGGGGGGGCGTCTAAAAGGCCCCCCTAAGATCTCGGCAACCGAAACTCCGATCGACTCCAAATTTGGCATGGTGGTAGATGTCCAATAGATCTACAATATTGCATAGTTAAAATATCTATTTTAATTAGAATATGCTAATTATTTTTTGAGCTAATTAATTATGCAAAATGTTTATTTTTTGGTATTTTTCTTTTTTTCTTCTTTGTATTATTCTGTATATATTGTATTTTTGTATGCAAATGAGAGGGCAATAAGTTTTATTCACCATGCCCAATGGGAATACTAATTGTACATGTTAAAATATGGGTAGGAAACTGTATTTCTTTGTTTTGTAAGTTATGTATTGTATTGTTTTTGTTGTTTTATCTTATTTCTTCAATAATTCAAGTATTTTGACTCCCAAAACAAACACCTAAACTATAAACAATACCAAATAACCAATGTTTTATCTCTTTATTGGAAAAATGATATTTCCATATGTTTTGTACACAAATCATGAAAATTTGCGATTTTCGGGCTGACATGCACAGACAAAAGGTCACTTGACTCTGTAACGGTGGGACCAATTTTCGAACAATTTGTTTTAGAAGATGCCCAAGACTCAAAGGAAAAAAGTCATGAAGTGGCACTGTAAAATATTTTAGCATTACGAAGTAATCGCGAAAATAGAGGAGGAGGGGAGGGGGGGGGGCCTAAATCAGCCCCTCAGTCTTTCTAGGGTAAATTTTCTATGTAGGCTATTTTACTCTCTGTCTCTATACTGCCAATTGTACAGAAATTCTAATTGTAATTATATTGTAACTTAAAGCCCCCATCAGGGATTTACAAGCCCCCCAAAATGTATCTGTAGCAGGAAGATGAGTTTATGAAAGTTTGGCTAAATTTCAGATGAAATGACTAAATTGAATCCCTCATTTGTACACAACGAATGAGGTAAATTAAACAATGCCAGTTGCAAAATTCAAATTTGAACAGACATTTGCCTGTAATTTTGTTCATAATGAATGTTGTGCCAACATACATTAATGAAAGTTTTCAATTGTGATTATTCTCTACAACATTATGGCCCTTCTACAAGTTTTGAGATTGTCACAATACATATCCCTTAATAAAAATGCATACCACATGGACATACGCTGATTGCTGTCAAGGTTGAAGAAAAAAGTCCGAAGTTCATGGCATTTAGGGATAAAGGAAGAGAAGGTAAAGCCCATATATATTGAGGGAAAATGTGCCATGAGCTTGAGATTTTAAAAAGATAATGTAACTTACATCCATGTCACATTAGAAAGTCCATCGAGCATTCCTTTACGGAGTTCGGTGAGCTTGTTGTCCGTAAAAGATCTGCCATTAAGAAAAAAAAACGAGACTGCTAATACCATGAATCAATTTCAGTCAGTTAAAAGAATTAAATGAAGTAACTAACCAAACAAAATAATTAGGCTTCTAACGTATATATGTATAAATGAATAGTAAATTTAAATGATTGAATATATATTTTACAATCTACATATGTACATACATAAAAATAAGTTTTTATTATATTCATTTATATTAGATAACTTAGAAAGATTAGACTGAGATGTGATTGGTCCAAAGCTCGTGACGTAACAGTACTTGCGAGGATCGTACATGTTATATTGCCCTACTGGTCAATTTAACGTTATATTGACTGGCCGCGAAAATTAGTATATTTTTCTATTAAACATGTATATCAATTTCGAGGAAAACATAACATTTCAAAATTTTGGGGAATTAGTTATTGTTGGGGGTCAATTTTTATCAATGTTTTTTTTTCCCTTGAAATTTTTCCTCCCCCCCCCCCTTTTTTTTTCCTTCCCTAAGTTTTTTTTTAATTTTTAAGAAATTGTTTTTTCGGCAATTTTGTTTCTTCTCAATTTTTGTTGGTCCTCGAAAAAAAAGGAAATAATTTCGGGAAAAAACATGGACCCCACCCCAACCAAGGTTCTCTAATATAACATATATTGACTGGCAGGGGTTAAATAACATTCTTCGGACCTGAAGGGAGTTATATTTTCCCTCGTGACCATATTTCCCTCAGCGCTGCGCATAACCACTTGGGAAAATATTACTCCCTTCAGCGGTCCACGAAATGTTAGACTACACCCTCTGTCAGTCAATATCTCTATAATATGTATACACATTAATATATCGAGAAAAGAAATGTCTCATGAAATGTTATGACCCTTCCTGAGCGGGTGACTAGTTCGTTTTATGAAGTTAATCATTATGAGTGTAACTATTCTGAACGTAATAAATCCAAACGACAAAGGGCATTATACATTTTTATGGAGGAGACGTCCATTAATTATTCGCGGTAAAACGTCGTCGTCGATTTTTATTATCATTTTGGAAGAAAGATGAAGCCATACATAAAAATGCGGGTAAGATTTAAATAACTTACATGCCGGTGATTTTGTCGAGTCCACTGAATGCCCCAGTCTCAATTATGCTGATAGAGTTATTTCGAAGATACCTTTAAACAAAAAAAATTAAATGTACGTAAAGAATACAAATGGCAAAAATGGAAGTTGAATTGAATTGAACTGAAATGGTATTCATTAAGAAGAAAAACATGGCAGCCAAAGGACTGAATTGCATTGAGTTTGCAGAGCAAAATCACACACACAAAAAAATATCTTACAAATCTATATTTTATAAATCTATATCATAGTCAATTAGTATGAAGGAGAGAAACGTAGAGATAGAGGGAGAGAGGGGAGGAGAAAGTAAGAGACGAGAAAGAGAAGAGAAAAGGAAACGATATAGAGGCAGAGGTGTGACAGTCTAGAGGAAGAAGAGATTGTAAATTACATAATAAATGAGTGAATTGATTAACTAAACAACATATTGAATTAAAAAGATTACTGAACTTATCACTTTCCCTCAGTCAGTTTATTGAGTGGCTACAAGAAGAGGGTACACGCTTTTCATTAGCCTCTAACTTATAAAAGCATTTTGAACAATTAAACAAGATTTCTTGGCTTGGAAAGTATGTTTTTGGCAGAAAGTGATTCAGATTTCTTTTTTAGTTTGGAACTTCAGTTAACGACTTGAAATCAGTAAGTTTTATGACAAACGTTCTTTTATACTCAAATTATAACATATGAACAAACTTATAATGATAATTTGTTGTATTTGTATAGATAATGCACATAACCTTTGCTTATTAATAATATAATTTTAAGACGACGTGAAGAATATTAGAATAACACTTTTTCATATCGAAATACACTTACAGGCCCGTTATGTTTCCCAGATCCTGGAATGCCCCCGAACTTATTGATTCTAATTTATTATGACCGAGGTCTCTGTAAATCAAAATCATTGTGATATGTATCATCAAAGGATATTATTCAATTAGAAAGATATTTATATTAGTTAAAGAGGAATAAAATCTTTAGAGAAAACTGAATACAAAAAATATCGGGGAACTACATCAGTGGAAGTTCGAGAAAACGTGCATTTACAAAACGTATTAAAAAAGCAAAGAAATACATACATAATTAAACTTCTATTTCAATGCATTTATTCTTTAAACTGTCACATTCAAAACTAAATATATTTAGAGCAGATTTAGGTAGATTCACTTTCAAGTTGCCAAATTAATTTTTCAGTGCAAAATAACATGTTATTTAATAACATAATTATTTCCTCCTGGAGTTATTGTAAAGCATATAAGAAATTATCTTGCTTTAACAACAATAACTGTCATAACAGTCGTAGAGATGATAAACATACATCATAATGCTTGAGAAACAAACTGGAAAAAAAATATATCGAGATATAAGATATAGTAATGTGAAGCAAAATACATGTATTTCAATGTAATATAAACTGATAAAAGTGAAATCATTGCCACTACACATTACAAATTCACCAACTACCGCAAATATATTTACATGATGCAATGGAAAATAAATGTTGTCATGAAAATACATGTATAAGAAATGCACATACAAGAACATGGTAAAAAAGTAGGGCAAATAATTAAAGTAGGTGGAACAACCATTCATTCTTGTACACCAAACTAAAGCAATGTTTTATTTCATAGCATAAACATGCGCTAATTAATTGAAAGTTTTGCCTGTTGCACACGAGGAATTATTTTGATTGCGCCATTACCTGCGCTAATAAGGCGAGACTACAAAGTCCCCGACGCAGCCCTACGTCAGGAAAATAACGCCTCGTGTGCATCGAGATGATTGTATTTGTCACTTCTTTGCTGTATATTCACAAGAATAAGTACTGAAAATATATCGCAATTCTTCAATAAAATTATTAGGGTTAAAAGAATGATAAAAAAAGAGGAAATGAGAAATATGAAATAAACAAAATAAAAGACTAAAGAATTTCTTACAACCAAAGATTTTTCAAGTTGCTAAAATAATCCCTGTGCACCACACGGATCTCAAAACTGTTGAGATATCTGGATATAAAAATATAAAAAATAAGCAAATGCCAAGAAAACGGTTCACGCATGCATTTTCTAACCAATGCGCAACAATGCAAAAAACGCACTAATCTGACTGCATTAGAAGGAACTTCCACCACGAGGTAAATTTAGATTTTGACGATTTAGACGGTGAGAGTTTTGAACTAATTTTAAATCTGGCTTAAAATAATAATGGGCCGGGAAATGTGAGCGTCCATGTGGTTAAGATGTCAAGGGTGATAATTAAATAAGGCATTGAATCCCCCTCTCCTAGCTGTGCCCCTGCCCCCCCCCCCCAAAAAAAATTTTATTTTAACGTTTCCATTTTACATTTAAAAGACAGTACCTTATGCAAAGGCAAGAATCATACTCGACTGGCTACACCGCATGAAGGTTTCTGGAACAGAAATGATGAAATAAATGTTTAAAGCATGATTTCTAATGCTCTTTGATAATTTTGTTTCTTAGTACCGTCCCTTGCCTGATGATTTCTAATGCTCTTTGATAATTTTGTATCTTAGTACCGTCCCTTGCCTGATGATTTCTAATGCTCTTTGATAATTTTGTTTCTTAGTACCGTTCCTTGCCTGATGATTTCTAATGCTCTTTGATAATTTTCTTTCTTAGTACCGTTCCTTGCTTGATGATTTCTAATGCTCTTTGATAATTTTCTTTCTTAGTACCGTCCCTTGCCTGATGATTTCTAATGCTCTTTGATAATTTTGTTTCTTAGTACCGTTCCTTGCTTGATGATTTCTAATGCTCTTTGATAATTTTGTTTCTTAGTACCGTCCCTTGCCTGATGATTTCTAATGCTCTTTGATAATTTTATTTCTTAGTACCGTTCCTTGCCTGATGATTTCGGTACGGTGTGCAGTAAAAATAAGTATTTTGAATCTTCGCGGAACATTTCGCATTCCGTAGGTGCATTGGGCCAGTCCGTAGTTAGCACATGGGTGAAATGACCCCAAATATCCACATATATTTTACTCACGGAGAAGTCCCACTTTGTGTATTTTAGAATAATCAATGCCAAAGTCATGTATGTGCTTCACGAATAGCTTTTGTTTGCCCTCTTGTATCATAGAATGTACCGTAGGTGCAGAAATGAACAATGATTGCATAACATGAGCATAGATTCATCTCGGTGGGTTTTAAAATTTTATCACAAATGACCTTTATCGGCTCATGCGCAGATTGTATCTACGAACTGGTCTATTGGTCGCAGGTGGCAACATAAATCCATCGAGAATGAAAGGAAATGTCTACATGATTATCGTCACCATACAAAATAAATATGTAACTCTATGGATGTAAAATATGAGCAGAAAAGAGGAAGAGAAATTATGATATTGCGCTATTTTACACAGATAGAAACATATGACATGCAGCAAATTTAAATCAGGATAAAGAGACAAAGAATATTTTCAGGAAGGAGAAATTAATTGCACTAAAACGCAATTGTAATAGTCATGACAGCTCATATAATGACGAGAATAAATGTACTACGAATTGACATGTACTTCAAAAGAAACTTTCTATAAGATGAACAATATATAATGTTCTGAAAATTGATTTTTCAACTGATTTGTTTTGAAATAATATGCTAAATACAAGGTTTAAAAAATCTCTATGAATTACACTAAATCATATGAATCTAATTCAATCAAATTACTTTTGTACCTAAATTACACATCTATAACTGCCTTCACCATTTTTCTTATTGCAAAATAAAGCACTTACTTTAATAATTATGATCATGCCACATTAATGGAACTTCTTACTCACAATAGGTCTAACACCGGCAGACCAATAAACGCACCGTTCTCGATAGATGTTATCATATTATTAATCAGAAACCTAATATATTCAGATAAAAAAGAACGAAAGAAATCTAAAAGTAATTTGAATGGTTACAAATTTGGAGGTATCCTTGGTAACCACAGCAATCTCGAGAAGGTTATGCGTTTTCAAAGCAAAGTTATTTTCTTGGTACAAGGAATTGTTAACCTGTAAGAACTGAGCATTTCCAGTGGTTTTAAAATACTTAAAGCCCTCTCAAAATCATGAACGCACATCCAAAATTACCTAAATACCTATAACAACAGTTTATCAGTAAAACAGTAAATCAACAATAATAACACCTATAAATATTTATATTTTGCTCATCATTTCCGGCTTTATTATTATTGATTATTCATTTTCTTTTAAATCTTGTACAATTTCATTGAATACATATATAATGTACAATATTAATTTGCTGTATTAATGCTACTTTGATTGCATTTTATCTTTTTCAACTTTATAATCATAGTTTTTATGTTTTTTCAGGGACCCATGGAAAACCAACTTTTGTTGAATGGGCTAACCTGGCGAAATATTGATAAATGAGTAAATGAAATAAAGTGAAAGTAATAATAACGATATTTTGAATTTTATCAATGTTAATAATTATTGTGATTCCTGAGGGATCTGCAATCATAGTATTACCCCGTCCTCAGCCGACCAACCATGATAAGGCCCTCAAGCATTCAAGGAATCTATTCCTACTGGGTACTCATTTACCACACCTGGTTAGAGAGTGATAAATGTAGAATAATGCTTTGCAAATGACATCAATTTAAACGAATTCTCACTTACAAGTTCCGAAGTCTTGGCATGCCTTGAAAAGATCCTCTAGCTAAAGCGGATATCTTATTCCCTGACAGGACTCTGCAAGAAAAAGAAATGAAAATGGTAAAATTTATAGGGTGTCCAGACAAATTTCGCGGACATTTCATGGAAACACATTTTAATTTTGATTTTGACACTTGTTTCAATGGGATCTCGGCGAAGTTGTACTTATATTTATGAGCATGATGATACTATACGTACATTTAAATCTGAAGTAGTGTCAGTAGAATACACTGCCTTTAATCATGGACCTATTACGGATGGACATTCGTCGCTTTCTTTAATAACGAATTCATTGTGATTGTCTCCGTCAATGTCGTCTCAATAACATTCCGTACATGTTTCTTC
Source organism: Mesocentrotus franciscanus (assembly GCA_037976565.1). Lineage (NCBI taxonomy): Eukaryota > Metazoa > Echinodermata > Echinoidea > Camarodonta > Strongylocentrotidae > Mesocentrotus > Mesocentrotus franciscanus. Next base: position 26,527,476 of record CP137686.1, read on the forward strand.
ACTTTGATCTCATGATGTCCACCGCCAAAATGCCGGGCAGAATCCAGATAAGGATTTTACACATGTTAATCTACATGCGCAGAAGATAATAACTCGCTTAAATCATGGAAAATCGATGTGCAGTTCTGGTTTATAATTGGAAATTGTTGTTCCGTGTACTGTACTTTATTTAGAAAAACATGTTGATATTACCAGATAGAGGTTATATTTGGATTGGTTGTGATTTAAAATCCCGTTCCCCCCAATTTCCTCATAATATTCCAGAGTTACAATGCACAGGGCTTATAAAGATCATGGCCTTTTAATTGTTTTATAAGGTCATGGGTGTGTGCGAAAGTGTGCGAATCAGTAATAATACATTTCATATCACCCAAATCGTCTGCTTTGAACTTTGCTGCTCCCCATTAGGGATGTTTTTATTTAAGACACACTCTTACAGAGCACACCATCCAAACAAAATCCAAGAGATGGAAACTGCTCCTTTGTCAGTGACCGAAAATGCTTACGCAGTCGTTATTGTTGAAACAGCTGAATGTTCTCATTAAGATGCACATAATCAGAAGGCGGCGACTCTCATTCGATTAAAGAAAGAATCGCGTCGAATGTCCATCCGTAATAGGTCCATGCTTTAATTAAGGTACGTGAAAAGTTTTAATCCGCTGTAACTTTCAATCGCAATCTTAATCCTGTTTTTTCTTTAAATAATAAAGTCTCGTTCACAAGGCAAAACGGCGGTTATTTCTTTTAGATGATGTCGTAGAGTGTAATACGCTTCACAAGTCTATGTCGCTGTTGCGCGCAATTACTATTCATTTACACGTTAAGAAAACCACGGCTCCTTTCGTTTTAGGCGGTTTACCGCGCAATAAATTGAGTGAATAAAACTCCTTTGAAACTGAGCAGTTGTACGCCTTGATGTATACAGTGTTTGGGTGTGTGAATTCTATCAACCAGAAAGAAGTGCTTTATTGTAAATGTGTTTATTAGCTCCATATAGCTAATAGATATAGAATTATACACAATTAAACGAAATAATGTTTGTATTATGTTGCCCACAAATACGTCCTTTAAAGGTACTATGTCCCATTTGCAGGCCAACAAATGAAAAGGAGAAATTCCAACGGCATTTGAAAGATAATACTAATTTAGAACTTCCCTCAAAACAAAAGGGCTTGACAATGTCTTTTTGTAGGAAAATAACGACCGCTAGTTGTCAAATCGAACTTAGCTAGCGCGCTCGTTTAATTATTAAAATAGTTTGATTTTCGGACCCTTGTACCGAATGGTCGTACATTTTGTGCTGCGCAAAGATTCAATCAGTTTAATTTTAAAGTTTGGCCATTACAAGAAGTGGGTTATTGATGTAGACAAATGCTAATGTACCCTTTACAGCTCATTTTATTTATGTTATTACCAAAGAAAGAAAATAAAAATCAGTCAGTCACTCACTCAATAGTGTCTGTCGGTGAAGTCTAAAAGTAAACGGGTTTCCTTGCATAATTTGAATACTAGGACACTGCTAACGTTTAAATTTCACAGATAGGACATACGTGACTTATTCTTAATTCCTGCAAAGTCCTACAGAATTTGATGTTGGCTGCAAAACGGATACACTACCTTTAACAATTAAGATTTAGTTAAATATTGTTGTTTTAGGCGTAACCAAAGAGTCATGATACCGATTTATTGTCCTTTCTTCAGGCGATTTTTCATGTCAAATAAAGTAAAAGAAAAAATACGGTCGCATCAAAAGACAGGCTTTATATGCAAATCAAATAACTAACGGAGAAATAAATCCTTGCTTATACAACAACAAACAGCCCTCATAAATGTATCCCTTTACGACTTTTTCTACGTCAACGATATGCAAGGGTGGCATGAGAATGGAAATACAATCTTGATAGCAAACTACTCTAGAGGAAAGCAGACAAATCAGAAATTGAATGAGATCGGACACAAACAAGTTATGAGTTTTTGAAAGTTGTAACCACTAAAGGAATGGATTTTATCATTTTGGGTGAACCGGCAATGACACTGTGATGTAGTGGCGGACAACTTTCCCAATTGTCCCAATTATCGGACAGTCGTCCATATCAATGTACCTCTTAGACAGTATTTAATATATTAGAACGAGGTGATGACCAACCCCTCAAAGAAATGGTTGACCTCTGGTAAAGGTGAGAAATAATCTGTGAGCTTTCCTTCTTTTCTGCTAGTTTGGAAGAATATCATATTAGAAAATATCCCTGTAAATGATTACTCTATACCCTGATTACTCTCATATCTTAAATATGACAAGAATTGCTGAATGGTTTGGAGCAAACATTAATGCCACATATTGTTGTCCCACGTACGTATTTCTGTGTGCAGTGTATGTGACTTTCAGCAAGACTGAATCAATTTCCTCTTATTGGGATGATTCCCAAGCCTAACAGCTAGTACACACCAGATAATCAACTTTTCCCAATCGCTCATAGTGTTTTGTATTTAGGTCAGGGGTGGCCAACCTTTTAAAGCTCGCGGGCCACAGCTAACGATTGGCATAACTTGGCGGGCCGTAGGTAGTCTTCTCCCCCCCCCCACACACAAACACTCATGCAATACGTGTACACACCTGGAATTTTGCAAGCATATTGCTTGATTCACAACATTTGTATATTTAGGGGCGGATCTAGCTTTTGCTAAGGGGGGATTGACCCAATGACGATGCAGAGCATCGTCCACGAGCCGCGTAGCGGCGAGGCGATTTTGTTGTTGCTATTTTGAACCCCAGTAAGTGATGTTTTCCTGGCATCTACTAACACAATGGAGACAATAAAAAGCAGTGCATGATAACGTCTTTTTAATTCAAGTAACAGTTTAATACAAAGTTATATCCAGAGTTATCATGTGTTTTGTTAAGTTACCAGATGAATTGAATATCTTCTCACAATATGCACATTACATTTTCACTCGGCAGCCCAAGGGGCGTTTAAACCCTACCCCCGTAGATCCGCCACTGATATTTACAAACGTTACTGCGTGTGGAAATTTACAAACTGAAATTAACACGGCGAGTGATGTTAATGTCGTTACCTGATGTAATGTAATGAGAAGGAATTTGAGGTGTTTTGTATCAACCACGTAACGAGTCAATATGTTGTGAATGATGAAAACAAATTATGGAAATAGAGATAGCTATGTGTAAATGTTTTACCCTATTTCATCGCTGCTATGCGGGCCGCATTACATTTATGAGCTATTTTTAGGTGATCTGTCAACGACAGATCACCTATTGATTTCGTCAGAATTTTCTTTCTTTATTATTATTATTTATTAGGTGATCTGTCATTGACAGATCACCTATTGATTTTGTCAGAATTTTCTTTCTTTATTATTATTTATTATTTATTAGGTGATCTGTCATTGACAGATCACCTATTGATTTCGTCAGAATTTTCTTTCTTTATTTATTTATTTATTTATTTATTTATTAGGTGATCTGTCAACGACAGATCACCTATTGATTTCGTCAAAATTTTCTTTCTTTATTTATTTATTATTTATTTATTAGGTGATCTGTCAAGGACAGATCACCTATTGATTTCGTCAGAATTTTCTTTCTTTATTAGGTGATCTGTCATTGACAGATCACCTATTGATTTCGTCAGAATTTTCTTTCTTTATTTATTCTTTATTCTTTATTCTTTATTAGGTGATCTGTCATTGACAGATCACCTATTGATTTCGTCAGAATTTTCTTTCTTTATTATTTATTTATTTATTTATTTATTTATTTATTTTTATTTCATCCGTACACTTTTTTGTGTAAACGTTTACTCGAAATCGACATGGTCATTTTCCTTCGAATTTCTGTCAGTCATCAGGCCCTATAATATCAAGTTCTAGTAACTTTTCAAGGTCATGGGGTCATCGTGACGTCATCCAGGCGCCATTTTGTAAACATCAGGTCATTATCTTATCTCGATAACGAGTCATCAAAAATCAACCATATTTGGTATACATCAATTTTAGGTCAAAGGTCAACAAAAAATGTCGACAAAATCCGCGTGCGCACCTCGACGCGCGCATACGCGCGCATCAAAATTTCAAAATCGTCCAATTCGTCCCATATTTTGTTTGCACACGTTTCAGGCCATTTTAAGCATTTTCAAAATTTGCGCGCGCGCACTTATACGCGCGCGTTTTCGCGCGTATTGGCATTTTACAACATCAAATCACCAAATTTTTTCTGTCATCATATTTGGCACATTTTTCCAAGCATTTTGATACCTTGTTTAACTTTTTCTGACCAGTAATAACGCAATGAGCGTCCGTCAAAGTATAACAGCACCCGCGGACCGCGCTATCTCTATCCACAATACATAGGCAAAAACATGCCTATACAAAACTCATTGTAACTCTTCAGAATGGATGGATACCCCAATTTTTTTCATATTTGGATAGATTATGAGTCGGAGATATGATTTCATGTCTCATTTGACCCTCAATTAACTCATGACGTCATCATAATGGCCTCCGAACTCAAAATTTCAATTTGCATATTATGACGTCAGCATATTTTTGGAAAATTGATTGTATCTCTGTAAATATTGATCGATTTTCTTCCAAATTTTGATATGTTCTAGCTGAGACAATTCTCTACAAATGCAGTCACCACGATTTTTCATTTTGACAAAGGCATCATGGCGTATTTTTGCGATTAAAGGAGGCATGTCAATTTTCACATTTTGCGTGTATTCTCTATGGGACATGACTTTTTTCAAAACTGGATTCTACATTCCGTCTTTCGCGAGCAATATCTCCGTCGTTTTAGCTTTGTTTTCGCTGAGCTTCGAGTATGTTGTAGCTGAGACAATAAGCTATCACAAGTGTGCCCTTTATTTTTCGATCAGATGCCGGGATCATGCTCATATTTCACTTGCAAAGTGGGATTTGAGAATTCCATTTTCCGTTCACGTGTAATGTCTATGTGGATTATTTTGGTATAGTGGTCATAGCACTTGCCTCCCATTCCGGCGACCCAAGTTCGATTCCTGGTGGGTCATTTTTTTTTTTTTGCCGTCGTTTTAAATTTGATTTTATGATCTTCTTCGACTATTATAACATATTATCATATACAATCACAAACAATGTAATAAAATGCCTAATTTTGCGTGTTATATCTATGGGAGAAGAATGTCAATCGTTTGAGTACAACCCTATGGGAAATCTGATTCCTTGTCGTGTATTAAACCTATAGGGTTAATCTCCCAAGTCTGTTGGAATATATCAAATCATCCCATTTTCATGATGTTTAGTCTCCTTCCCAGACGTTTATACTTTCCAGTTATTCAGCCCAGGTATATGCAATCTTTACGTCTCTCCCGCGGACATAGAATTGTTTACATGTCTATAACTTCTCTCTTTCTCTATAATATAGTAAATATTCAATTCTATTTATGCTGGAAATATTAAAGCATCGTTCTCCATTGCATCTCTTTCTCTTGCTCTCTCTTGCTCTGTTTCCCTTCCCTCTCTTGATCTGCCCTCTATCCTTCTCTTGCTCTCTCATTGCATCTCTCTCTCTACTCTTTCACTCTCTCCCTATCTCTGTCTCCCTCTCTTGCTCTGCCTAGCTCCCTCTGTCTCTGCCTCTCATTGTATACTCTCTCACCCTCTCCCTTTCCCGGCCTCTGGTTCTCGTTCTCCCTCCGATATCTATTGTAATTTTCTTTAATTTCCTCTAGCTCTTCATTTTGCCCTTTGTATTCTTATTTCACCCCTACCATGTCCTCTCTCCTTCAAAGTGTATGCATTCTGATTCCTCTTTCTTCCCTCGGTCCAGCTCATGTATTTTTACATGTCAATAACTCGTCTCCCTCTCTCCTTCTCTATATCTATATTTTCATTAAATTTCATTATGATCATGATTTTGATCATAATCTTTCTCAATATTTTGTTCATCAGTTAAGTTATCACTTCAGTTCAGGTCACAGTTCAATCTATCAGTTCATTCATCAGTTCATCAGTTTAGCTCATCAATTCAGTTCATTTCACATCAGTTCAATCTATCAGTTCATCAGTACTTCATTCATCAGTTCATATCTTAATACATCATTTTACATTAACATCATTAAATTGGATCATTGAATTGAAGATTAGCATGATCATAAGAATTGAAGACAGATCACCTAATTCGTCCTGATGACGAATTACTTTTCTAGTTTATTTTTATTTCATCCGTACACTTTTTTTGTAAACGTTTACTCGAAATCAACATGGTCAATTTCCTTCAAATTTCTGTCAGTCATCAGGCCCTATAATATCAAGTTCTAGTAACTTTCTCAAGGTCATGGGGTCATCGTGACGTCATCCAGGCGCCATTTTGTAAACATCAGGTCATTATCTTATCTCGATAACGAGTCATCAAAAATCAACCATATTTGGTATACATCAATTTTAGGTCAAGGTCAACAAAAATGTCGACAAAATCCGCGCACCTCGACGCGCGCGTACGCGCGCATCAAAATTTCAAAATGCTCCAATTCGTCCCAAATTTTGTTTGCACACGTTTCAGGCCATTTTAAGCATTTTCAAAATTTGCGCGCGCACTTATGCGCGCGCGTTTTCGCGCGTTTGGCATTTTGCAACATAGAATCGCCAAATTTTCTCTGTCATCATATTTGGCATATTTTTCCAAGCATTTTGATACCTTGTTCACTTTTTCTGACCAGTAATAACGCAATGAGCGTCCGTCAAAGTATAACAGCACCCGCGGACCGCTATCTCTATCCACAATACATAGGCAAAAACATGCCTATACAAAACTCATTGTAACTCTTCAGAATGGATGGATACCCCAATTTTGTTTCATATTTGGATAGATTATGAGTCGGAGATATGATTTCATGTCTCATTTGACCCTCAATTAACTCATGACGTCATCATAATGGCCTCCGAACTCAAAATTTCAATTTGCATATTATGACGTCAGCATATTTTGGAAAATTGATTGTATCTCTGTAAATATTGATCGATTTTCTTCCAAATTTTGATATGTTCTAGCTGAGACAATTCTCTACAAATGCAGTCACCACGATTTTCATTTTGACAAAGGCATCATGGCGTATTTTTGCGATTAAAGGAGGCATGTCAATTTTTCACATTTTGCGTGTATTCTCTATGGGACATGACTTTTTTCAAAACTGGATTCTACATTCTCGTCTTTCGCGAGCAATAGCTCCGTCGTTTTAGTTTTGTTTTGCTGAGCTTTGAGTATGTTGTAGCTGAGACAATAAGCTATCACAAGTGTGCCCTTTATTTTTCGATCAGATGCCGGGATCATGCTCATATTTCACTTGCAAAGTGGGATTTGAGAATTCCATTTTCCGTTCACGTGTAATGTCTATGTGGATTATTTTGGTATAGTGGTCATAGCACTTGCCTCCCATTCCGGCGACCCAAGTTCGATTCCTGGTGGGTCATTTTTTTTTTTTTGCCGTCGTTTTAAATTTGATTTTATGATCTTCTTCGACTATTATAACATATTATCATATACAATCACAAACAATGTAATAAAATGCCTAATTTTGCGTGTTATATCTATGGGAAGAATGTCAATCGTTTGAGTACAACCCTATGGGAAATCTGATTCCTTGTCGTGTATTAAACCTATAGGGTTAATCTCCCAAGTCTGTTGGAATATATCAAATCATCCCATTTTCATGATGTTTAGTCTCCTTCCCAGACGTTTATACTTTCCAGTTATTCAGCCCAGGTATATGCAATGTTTACGTCTCTCCCGTGGACATAGAATTGTTTACATGTCTATAAATTCTCTCTTTCTCTATAATATAGTAAATATTCAATTCTATTTATGCTAGAAATATTAAATGCATCGTTCTCCATTGCATCTCTTTCTCTTGCTCTCTCTCCTCTCTCTCTTGCTCTGTTTCCCTTCCCCTCTCTTGATCTGCCCTCTATCCTTCTCTTGCTCTCTCATTGCATCTCTCTCTCTACTCTTTCACTCTCTCCCTATCTCTGTCTCCCTCTCTTGCTCTGCCTAGCTCCCTCTGTCTCTGCCTCTCATTGTATACTCTCTCACCCTCTCCCTTTCCCGGCCTCTGGTTCTCGTTCTCCCTCCGATATCTATTGTAATTTTCTTTAATTTCCACTAGCTCTTCATTTTGCCCTTTGTATTCTTATTTCACCCCTACCATGTTTCCTTATACTATCCTCTCTACTTCAAAGTGTATGCATTCTGATTCCTCTTTCTTTCCTCGGTCCAGCTCATGTATTTTTACATGTCAATAACTCGTCTCCCTCTCTCCTTCTCTATATCTATATTTTCATTAAATTTCATTATGATCATGATTTTGATCATAATCATTTCTCAATATTTTGTTCATCAGTTAAGTTATCACTTCAGTTCAGGTCACAGTTCAATCTATCAGTTCATTCATCAGTTCATCAGTTTAGCTCATCAATTCAGTTCATTTCACATCAGTTCAATATATCAGTTCATCAGTACTTCATTCATCAGTTCATATCTTAATACATCATTTTACATTAACATCATTAAATTGGATCATTGAATTGAAGATTAGCATGATCATAAGAATTGAAGACAGATCACCTAATTCGTCCTGATGACGAATTACTTTTCTAGTTTATTAGGTGGTCTGTCAACGACAGATCACCTATTGATTTCGTCAGAATTTTCTTTCTTTATTATTTATTTATTATTTATTTATTTTTATTTCATCCGTACACTTTTTTGTGTAAACGTTTACTCGAAATCGACATGGTCAATTTCCTTCGAATTTCTGTCAGTCATCAGGCCCTATAATATCAAGTTCTAGTAACTTTCTCAAGGTCATGGGGTCATCGTGACGTCATCCAGGCGCCATTTTGTAAACATCAGGTCATTATCTTATCTCGATAACGAGTCATCAAAAATCAACCATATTTGGTATACATCAATTTTAGGTCAAAGGTCAACAAAAATGTCGACAAAATCCGCGTGCGCACCTCGACGCGCGCGTACGCGCGCATCAAAATTTCAAAATGCTCCAATTCGTCCCAAATTTTGTTTGCACACGTTTCAGGCCATTTTAAGCATTTTCAAAATTTGCGCGCGCGCATATGCGCGCGTTTTCGCGTATTGGCATTTTGCAACATCAAATCACCAAATTTTTCTGTCATCATATTTGGCACATTTTCCAAGCATTTTGATACCTTGTTTAACTTTTTCTGACCAGTAATAACGCAATGAGCGTCCGTCAAAGTATAACAGCACCCGCGGACGCTATCTCTATCCACAATACATAGGCAAAAACATGCCTATACAAAACTCATTGTAACTCTTCAGAATGGATGGATACCCCAATTTTTTTCATATTTGGATAGATTATGAGTCGGAGATATGATTTCATGTCTCATTTGACCCTCAATTAACTCATGACGTCATCATAATGGCCTCCGAACTCAAAATTTCAATTTGCATATTATGACGTCAGCATATTTTGGAAAATTGATTGTATCTCTGTAAATATTGATCGATTTTCTTCCAAATTTTGATATGTTCTAGCTGAGACAATTCTCTACAAATGCAGTCATCACGATTTTTCATTTTGACAAAGGCATCATGGCGTATTTTTGCGATTAAAGGAGGCATGTCAATTTTCACATTTTGCGTGTATTCTCTATGGGACATGACTTTTTCAAAACTGGATTCTACATTCCCGTCTTTCGCGAGCAATATCTCCGTCGTTTTAGTTTTGTTTCGCTGAGCTTCGAGTATGTTGTAGCTGAGACAATAAGCTATCACAAGTGTGCCCTTTATTTTTCGATCAGATGCCGGGATCATGCTCATATTTCACTTGCAAAGTGGGATTTGAGAATTCCATTTTCCGTTCACGTGTAATGTCTATGTGGATTATTTTGGTATAGTGGTCATAGCACTTGCCTCCCATTCGGCGACTCAAGTTCGTTTCTGGTGGGTCATTTTTTTTTTTTTTTTTTGCCGTCGTTTTAAATTTGATTTTATGATCTTCTTCGACTATATATAACATATTATCATATACAATCACAAACAATGTAATAAAATGCCTAATTTTGCGTGTTATATT